>BSBK01002076.1:2500-480000 GCA_027943335.1 Chamaecyparis obtusa | reverse complement strand
TAGATTATATTCATCGTAACCCCTATTATTGATCTTGATAGTGGAAAGGGTGGAGGCAAGGATTGTTTTTGGATTGCAATGGGATTGGGAGAAACTAGCGACATAAGTGCCAATGTTAATTTTGGGACAATGGGTGTAGTGAGGGAATGAAGCTTCCAATGCATGATAGTATGCCAAAGTTTGTGGATCAGCATGGATGGTGATTTCTATGCCTTGGTGTGGTAATTTGATGCACTGATGATAGGTGGAAGGAATGGCTTTTATGGAATGAATCTAAGGGTGAGTGAGGATGATGCTATAGGGGAGGTCAAGATCAACAATGTGATATATAGTTCCTTATATCATAGGACCCAGTTTGATGGGTAAAAAAATGGTACCTTCTGAGGTATGTTCTAGGTTGTCATAGGCCTTGATGGTGATGACCTCATGTGATATGTCTTCTTTAGTATATCCCACCTATTTCATGAAATTTAGTGTACATAGGTTGAGGGTCGAACTCTTATATGTCATGACCTAGTTGACTATGAAGTCATTGACCATGACAATGATGCGGAGTGGAAGATTGTGATTTGGTTCGATGGATGGCATGTTAGAAGGTTTAAATGAAAGGTCATAAGATGTAGATAAGTGTCCCACAAGATTCTCACACTAAGTGGTATTAATGTTTGTAGGGACACGTGCCTCTTGGAGGGCCTTGTTGAGGATTTCTTAATGGAGGAGTGAGGTATGAAGAATATCCAAGAAGGAGATTTGGGAGGGGGTATTCCTAGGTAATTCTAGGAGGTTGTATTGCACATTAGATGAGGAGGAAGTATAGCACAAGCAATAGATATTCTACCCCTACATTTGGTGGCCACACATTGACTATATGTGCCTTTGACATGGATAACATTAATTGCAGGTTCGACCTGGGTGATGCATCTAACAAATTTGTCATAGTTGATGTAGGTGATTGTGTAATATTTGCCATCAACATGGTCACCTTTCTCACCCTTACCTTGGTTCTGGGATAGTGGCTTTGTGTTAGCATTGTTTTAACAAAATTGTGTTAAGGAAACACATTTTGATGAATCTATAGGTTTGCATTGGGTGAGGCTTGGGTAGGTGCATCAACTATAATCTCCTTCTTGTCTATGAGATCCTGGATATAGTGCTTGAGTTTCATGCACTTCATGGTAGCGTGTCTTTTGACATGGTGATAGTCACAATACTCATTATCCTTATACCATGTGGGCTTTGGGGTTGACTCATTGAATGGTTGGTTTTGTGGATAAATAATCAAGTTGGCATTAGCCATTCGATGAAATATTATGTCTAATGGCTCACCGAGAGGAGTAAACATGCACTTTTGATTATTTTGTATGCGCAACTTATTTTGTCCTGGGGCGACTAATATAGTATTAGTTTGATCTTCTAGGGGTTGAAATTTTTGCATGGGTTGTTGGTAAGATGTCCCAAGCATTTGGTAGATGGGTGTAGGTTCCTTGGTATGCTAGTGGAGGTGGTTTAGGACTAGCCAAAAAAACATGGATATGATTGGTGTCAGTGCCTCCATTAGTGACAACACTCTTTTTTTTGTTCCAGTAGTGAGGACGGTCATTGTTGGGCCTATCTTGATGGTTTTCTTTGTAGTTCTTGATAGTATCATCATCCAAGAGGCTGTTCTCAATGTCCATCCCTTTTCCATTCATATCTTGGTAGGTCTGGATATAGTTCATGTGCATAAAGTGGGATAACTTTGGATGCAAGTTGTTGATGAATATCTTTGTTAGATGTTTCTCTGGGGGCTAGAAGGATAGACTCATGGTGAGGTTCTACCATCTTTGCATGTAATCAGCTCAGCTCTCACCTCCCTTCTATTTTGAGTTACAGAGATCCAAAAGAGATGGTTCATTTTCAATGTTGTATACATACTGTACTATGAATTTTTTAGACAATTCTACAAAAGTTGATACTGATCCATAGGGTATTTTATAGAAACACTCAATAGTGGCTCCCCCTAGGCTCTTGGGAAAGAGGTGCATGAGAAAATTATCATTGTAGGTAATCTCTTGATAACACCATGTAGAATTCATTGACATGGATGACTGGATCTCCCTTCCCCTGGTACTTTTCAAACTTGGGAGTCTCAAAATGTTTGGGGAAGTAGATCGTTGTGCTACATCAATCGAAGGGATAGGGACAAACCTCTTTGAACTTACAATTTTTGCTCTTAGTCTCGATGTAGAGCTCCTTAAGAGCGTTCTTCATTTCTTCCCACTCTAGGTTGACAGGTGTTGGAGTGGGTACTCCCATTTGGAAAGGTTTGAATGGTGTGGGTGAGTATGGATGGTTCTAAGGGGGATACTATGGGATTTGGTAAGGGACTATCCAACTATGTAGGTGGGCTAGAGCATGTTTTTCAGTGGTGGTTGGACAAGGTATTGTTGCTAGGGGTGGGCATGTATTACTATGAGGGGCATGTTTGTGTCTTTTTTTTAGTGGTATGGAAGAATACGACTTTTGTGAGGGAATATACTACTGTTGTGGAGGTGTTTGGTAGAATGGCATGGGTTATTGATGTGTTTGGCTAGAGCGATTTGCATGGATTTGGCCAATATTTATAGGGTGCATACCTACATTGCCAAGGGGTGGATAGTTTCCTTGTATATTGGTGATATTTGGTGATGGTGCAAGGTGATTGATGAAATGGGAAGAACCTAGTTGTTCTAGTGGTGGTTTTGTTTGAGAGATGATAGATGATGACATCACTAGGTAGTTGGTGAATGTCGGGGTGGGTGTGGTTTGATAAGGAGGTGGTGGTGGTTGTGTTATAAATTAAATAGCTGGTCATGGGACAATGGGATTGTAAATATGTCATTGTGTTTAGATTCTCAAGGTGTGCATTTGTGCTTGAGTAAGACCCCAAGCAAAGCCTATCCTTGCAATAGGTTTTGATGTGGAAATGGCTGGGAATGTGGATGCGGCACTAGGATTTTGTGATATGAGTTGTTGGTTTCAGGGCCCTTTAGGTGGCATCCCTATTGTGTAAAATGTTTATTGGGCATGTGTAGTAGAGATAAAAGGTGGGAGAGAAACTTGTGTGGGGGTTTGCTAAGTAACAGGTGGATTGGGTGCTTGGGTGAAGATTTGTTGTGTGGTGGAAGAAGGTGTTTGCACTGCTCCTTGAAAAAGTGGTGCTGGAGTGGAACCTTGGGATATAAAAGTTGGAGGTGGTACTTGCATGGAGCTTTGTGCTTGAGTGGTGGTTTGAGATGTCGAGGGTGGAGGTGGTGATCTGATAATGGAAAAAGGGGTGGATTGGGCCATCATGTGTACTATGAGTAAAGTGGCACTAGACTGCAATAATTGGGGAATGGGTGAGGTGACTTGGGATATTTGAAGGCTATGATCTACAATTTGTTGGATGACAATATTGAAGGTGTTCTTGGGGATATATATGGGATGTGTGTGTTTGAAGGGCCAAAGTCCTAGTGGAATGAGAGTATCCTCCTATGCATAGTTGGCCAAGATGGTGAAATAATTCTAGGCTATAATAGAACTAACCATTTGTGCATTGTTTGGATTACTCATAAATGCCTCCATAGAACCTATGTGGGAGACTCATTTGGGTTAGTCCATACATTCTTGATTTGAGCTTGTGGTTGTGGATCATACGACACCATAGCATTATTAGGATCATTTGGGTTTGATGAACTAGTGGCAATGTTAGGATCCATATCCTTTCTTTTCTTTGATCATGTCTTGACGGGCATGAAATAAAGATCCTAGGATGAGGGATGAAGATACAAAGATAGATCTAAACTTTGAAAGGATAATGTGTATGTGCGCAAGGTGTTCCTAAGGAAATCTAAGGATGAAGGATGGGGATAGGATGCAAGATTTTTGGATGAACCTAGGGGACACTAGGGGTGCTTGGATGATGTTTGATTGGAATAATAGGGATGTCCTAAGGATTTAAGGATCACTTGGTGTCAAATGAGAATGAGTTACCTTTCCTAGTGTAGGATCAAATGGATGGGATTGTCAACCTTAGATAGACTTGTGATCTTTGGAAGATGGGATATTTTTCAATGCAAGCCAATATTTTGATTAAGATGATGAGGCTACAAGGACAAGTACTAGCTACCCTACTCAATACTTGGCCAATGGGTGGAGCTATGGGTGATTTCTATTTAGGATGGAGGATCTAGCAACTCAATGGAATATGACACTAAGCGGAGAGTATGACTTGATTGATTCATGAATTGTTTGGTTTCAAAAGAAAGGATGATGGTTTGAACTAAATGAGGTTGCCTAAAGGGATGACATACATGTTCCTAAAGGATTGTCTAAGATGCAAGGATGATGAGACGATATTGTGAGAATCAAAAGGATATGTTTTATGATAAGCCGACTAGTCTTCTCTTTCAAGGCTAACAAAGGCATGATTGATTTGGAAACATCTTGCAAATTGCAAGATCTTGGCATTGTATGTCACTTTATCAGGTTTCTACCTTATGGAATCAACTTATCTTGAAAACCTTTTATCACAAACTTAGACACACACCCAAGATCTAATTAGAATATAGACATTGTAGACCACGCAATGGGTCAAACAATGTCATACTAGCTGACTCCAAGAGCTCAAGGATGACACAATATGGTGAGTATCTTGGGGAGGTTACTATCCTCCTATCACAAAGATTATCAAACCTTTGAGAGTAGATCAGATGGGCCACTAATTAATGACATCTAGTAAGGTCTGTAGAGTCCTCTTACTTAGTTTGTATGCACGTGACTCACTTAAGAGCCTACTTCACCATGCCAAAATCATAGGGATATTCACTTACCTCAGACTACCATCAACATGCATCACCCAATCTTGAGGGGATGAGGTGAGAGTTTTCTCAACACATTTTTTATATACCGATCAAGGAATTACCAGTTTGAGGTCATTCTCTCAAGGGGAAGCACACCCTCTAGATAGGCCTCACTAAAAGAAAAACTAATTGAAGTTGATCTTTCTCTTAACCCAAGTTTCGTGAAGGCGAGGGGAGAAGATACAGATACAATTTAATTATTTTTACATCTCTTAATTAACAAGGATTTGCAATAAAATAAAGAGCTCTAAGGAAGTGTTGAGAAACACTCCTTCAAACACACCAAAAACTCATTCTTTCCAAATTCAAGATTAAATTAGCTAAGTGTTTTCTATCTATGACAAAAGGCACTTATGCTTAGCATGTATGGTTCATTTCTTGGAAATAAAATTGCAAATGTTTTACTCCCTTAGCATTCAAGATTGGATTATTGTTCTTTTTAGAGCCCAAACAAAAGATTTTTTATCTTGTTCAATTCACTTTAGGCATTCAAAATTTAATGATGTTCATTTTAAAGCCCAAATGAAAGATTATTTGTCTTGTTCAATTCACTTTAGACATTCAAATTTAATGGTGTTCATTTTAAAGCTCAAATGAAAGATTTATTGTCTTGTTTAATTAACTTTAGGCATTCAAGATTTAATGATGTTCATTTTTTATGCAGGAGCATCTCGGGTCCTTGGCAATCTTGTGTCACCAAAAAAAATTTGGAGTTTTTTTGTGTTGCTCAGTTCCTGCTTTGATCAAGTTGGTTGGTTTCCTTTGGTTACCAAGTGTGGTTAGTTATCTCTTAGGTGGTCAGTTGTTTCACTAGCGCTTGGCATTACCTGTCTGCTACTTGGTTATCTTTCTCACCAACGGGTTTAGTTTTAGTTTTTGTTGTGGCCGACTTGTGCATTTATATTGGATCATAGATTTAATGTTGGAATCCATCATTGGGAAGCATGTGGTCCTAGATCTAACCGTTCCTTCTGTTGATTTTGGATCTGAAGGTTGACTCAGTTCGGTAGCTTCTTGTATAAATGTAGTTGTTGGTTTAGAGTTTTGGGGGATAGGAGTTGATAAAAGATAGAATTAGAGATTTTGACAGATCCTCACATGTTTGAGGACTAATGTAATTCATTATAATATATGGCCCTAACTGGGAAGGCCTTATAGCCCAGGATGTATGGTTCTATTTGATGAAAATATATGAAAGATTCTACATTCTCTCTCTCACTGTTGTTGTTTGTTGCTTCTGCATTAGTTGGGCAAGCTTGGATCATTAGGGTGCACCATTGTTTGGCCCCTCATGCTCCCTACCTTGCATCAGGTGGTATCAGAGCGAGGTGAGATCTTGATCTAGGTCTGTGGATCTAGGTTTGTAGGTTCCTCTTGGAGCCCTAGTTGATTGTTGTGGGGTAGCAGATTACGATCTAACCTGCAATTGTAGAGGGTTGTCAAGATGGTTCATGGGAGGTGAGATGTAGATCCAGGATTGGTAGGTATGCTAAGGAAAATTTTTGCTAGGTTAGAAGCTATTGAAATAGCCTAGAGAAGAGGTAGACATCTTGAAGATGTTAGTGATGATGAAGTTGAGGAAGAACAGGCAAATGTAGAACCTACACCTGTTATGGATCAAGGTGAAAAAGATTTTTGAAGGCTTTGACAAGTCTAAAGTCAACACCACATTTCAATCCTCTTGAGTATGGTGGAAAGCTAGATTTTGATGAATTGGTGGACTGGATCACTGAGATGGAAAAGTATTTTGAATATGAAAACATTCCTAAAGACAAGGAGGTGAAGATTGCAAGCACAAAGTTGAAAATTCATGCATCCTTATGGTGGGAACATCTACAACTAGATAGGAAGAGGAAAGGAAAAGACAAAATCAAGGTATGGAATAAAATGGTGAACAAATTGAAAGGAAAGTTCTTACCTTGTGATTATCAAATTAACCTAGTTCGGCGAATGCAAAGTTTGAGGCAGAAAGAAAGCTTGGTAAAGGAGTATACTAAGGAATTATATAAATTAGATATCAAATCTAGACATGATGAAGATGATGTAGAAATAATTGGTAGATACCTGAATGGTTTGAGAGTTTCCATCCAAGAGGAAATTAGTATGGTCAAGTTGGAGAACATTGAAGAGGCTTATCAATTTGCTTTGAAGGCCGAGGAGAAATTGAACAAGAGACATGAGCAAAGACAAAGAGGTTGAGGTGGTAGATTCCCTAGAGGAAGAGGTAGATTTAATGGTGAAAATGGTAGATCTGAACTAGAAAAGACAAATCTGGACAAAGGCAAGACCGAGTGGAAAGGTGAAAGTTCATCTAGAGGTAGAGGTAGTAACTACTGAGGTGGTTATGGTAGAGGAAGTTTCTGAGGAACTTGTCATAATTATGGAGAAGAAGGACATAGATCTTTTGAATGTACACATGCTAGTAAGAAGGCTAGTAGTAGTAGAAATGCTTTGGTGCAAGAAGAGTCACCGAATGAACCTGAGAAAGAAAATAACTTGATGGTAAGGAGAGCACTATGGAATGAAAGCAAGAAGGAAGATCTAGTAAGGAAAAGTTTGTTCAAGACCAAATGTAGAGTTTCTGACAAAGTTTGGAAGGTAATCGTTAATAGTGGTAGCTCAGAGAATCTGGCATCTGAAGAGATGGTCACAAAATTGTAGTTGGAAAGGTTGGTGCATCTGAAACCCTACCAGATTTCATGGATCAAAGATGAGCATACACTCTTGGTAAGTGAACAATGCTATGTGAATTTTAAGATTTGAAAGTACTATGATAAGGTGTTATGTGATATCATACCTATGGATTGTTGTCATATTTTGTTGGGTAGACCTTGGCAATATGATAGACATGCTATATATGATAGGAGATTACATAAGTATACTATTGTGGCTGATGGAAAGAAACGAATCTTGTTACCATTGATGGAAGAACCTATTAGTAATGTCTGCACATCTGTGAAATTTTGTCTAATGGAGGGAAGAAAGTTTGTTAACTCTTTGAAGAAGAATGATGTATGTTCTGTTGTGATCCCTAACAAACCGAGGATAATGTCCCTGAGGAGATTGATAAGTTACTCACCAAGTACAATGATATCATTTCTAAGAATGTACTTGATGGTTTTCCACCAAAAAGAAGCATTGATCATTGTACGGATCTAATCCCTAGAGCTAGTTTACCGAATAAGGCATCTCATCGATTGACACCTACCGAGAATCAGGAATTGAACTGACAGATTCAAGAGCTACTGGAGAAAGTTTTGATCAGATAAATTTTGAGCCCTTGTGTAGTACTTGTTGTATTAGCACTAAAGAAGAATGGAGAATGGAGAATGTGTACTAATTCCAAAGCAATCAACAAGATAATAGTGAAGTATAGGTTTCCTATACCGAGAATGGATGACATAATGGATAGTTTGACTGGAGCAAAGTATTTCACAAAGATTGATTTGAAAAGTGGGTATCATCATATCAGAATTAGAGAGGGTGATGAATGGAAGACTGCTTTCAAGACAAAAGAAGGTTTGTATGAGTGGTTGGTTATGCCTTTTGGTTTAACTAATGCATCGAGTACTTTTATGAGGTTGATGAATGAAGTTTTGAAGAAATTCTTGGGTAAGTTTGTGATTTTATATCTTGATGATATTCTAATATTCAGTAAGACCAGAGAAGAACATTTGTTGCATGTTAGACAAGTTTTGTAGAGATTGAAAGAGGAAAAGTTGCTGATAAATTTGAAAAAGTGTTCATTCATGAAAGAGGAGATTGTGTATTTGGGATTTGTTATTTCACCTAATGGTTTGAAGCTGGATCCTAAAAAGGTTGAAGCTATTTTGAATTGCCCTACACTTGTCAATGCTAGTGAGGTAAGATCATTTCATGGTTTGGCAAGTTTTTACCAAAAGTTCATAAGGAATTTCAATTCAATTTGCAATGCTATGACTGAGACTATGAGAGGAGACAAAAGAGAATTCAAGTGGACACATAGAGTTGACAAAAGTTTTGAGACTCTGAAGTAGAAGGTTGCCGAATTACCTGATTTCAGTAAGGTATTTCAAGTAGAATGTGATGCAAGTGGAAGTGCAATTGGAGCTGTGTTGAGTCAAGAAGGTAAACCCGTTGCTTTCTTTAGTGAAAAGTTGAATGATGCTAGAAGGAAATATTATGTGTATGATCAAGAATTCTATGTTATTTTTCAAGCACTAAAGAAATGGAGACATTATTTAATATCGAGTGAATTTGTGTTGTATATTGATCATAAGGTTTTACAATATTTGGGTAGTCAGAATAAGTTAAATCAGAGACATATGAAATGGGTTGAGTATTTGTAGAGTTACACATTTGTGATAAAGCATAAGAGTGGAATCACTAACCGAGTTGTTGATGCATTAAGTAGAAGAAGATCTTTGATGATCGAGATGAAAGTTGACGTTCTTGGTTTTGATGAGATGAGAGATTCTTATGAGTTTGACTCTAATTTTTTTGAGCCATGGAGAAAGTGCAAAGCACCTATTCAAGATCAACAAGATACTAAATGGGATGAATATTTTATTCGGGAAGGTATGTTATTTAAAGGTATTCAATTATGTATACCGAGAGGAGTAATGAGATCTAATCTGATAAAGGAGAAACATAGTAGTGGTTTGGCTGGACATTTTGGTATTGATAAAACATGGAATTTTCTTAAGGAGAAGTACTATTGACCACATTTGTATAAAAACATTTAGAAATTTGTGAAAAGTTGTGGAATTTGTCAAGTTGCAAAAGGAGTAAGTCAAAATACTTGATTGCATACACCGATTGTTGTTCCTAAGAAACCTTGGATTGACATCAGTATGGATTTTGTCCTTGGCTTACCAAAGACAGTAAGAGGTAATGATTCTATATTTGTTGTTGTGGATAGATGTTCTGAGATGACACATTTTATACCTTGTAGAAAGACATCAGATGCAGTACATGTAGCAGATATTTTCTTTAAGGAAATTGTCAGATTGCATGGATTACCGAGGAGTATTATCTCTGACCGAGACAACAAATTTGTTGGATACTTTGGAAAACCCTTTGGAAGAAATTTGGCACTGAGTTGAAATATAGTTCTACATTTCACCCACAAACTGATGGACAGACTGAAGTTGTGAACAGAAGTTTGGGAAATCTTTTGAGATGTTTAGTTGGAGACACACTGAGTAATTGGGATTTTGTATTGGCACAAGCAGAGTTTGCATACAATAATTCAATGAATAGGAGTACTGGAAAGACACCATTTGAGATTGTGAATGGCACACAACCGAGAGGAATATCTAATTTGAGAGACATTGTTGATGAGAATAAGAAAAGTGTTGAAGGAGTAGATTTTGCTGAGTACATGAAAACATTGCATGAAGATTTGAAGCTGAAGTTGGAAGATAGTAATCAGAAATACAAAGATAGAGCTGATAGATCAAGGAGACAAAAAACTTTTGATGTTGGTGATGAAGTGATGGTTCATTTGAAGAAAGGCTGATTTCCTGTTGGAACATATGGGAAGCTGAAGATGAAGAAGTTTGGACCTTGCAAGATTCTAAAGAAATTTGACAGTGGAAATACATATGAGATTGAGTTACCTGATGACATGGACATATCACCGATCTTCAACATTGCTGATTTGTATGAGTATCATGAACCTGATGAAGAAGTGACAGTACTGACAGAATATCCTAAGAAGCAGAATGATGAAGTTGAACAAATTTTGAAAGAAAGAGTTGGCAAGAGTACAAGAGGAAAATAGTATATGGAATATCTAGTAAAGTGGAAGAATAGACCGATGGAAGATAGTTCATGGATTTCATAATCTGAGTTGGATGCAGCTCGGATCAAACCTACCAAATGATTTGGAGAATCATTTCAAAATAACCTCAGGTGTCTGATGCAAGAGCATCTCGGGTCCTTGGCAATCCTGTGTCACCAAAAACAATTTGGAGTTTGTTTGTGTTGCTTGGTTCCTACTTTGACTGAGTTGGTCGATAGTTGGTCAGTTTCCTTTGGTCACCGAGTGTGGTCAGTTATCTCCTAAGCGGTCAGTTGTTTCACTGGCGCTTGGTATTGCCTGTCTACTACTCAGTTATCTTGCTCACTGACGGGTTTAGTTTTAGTTTCTTTTGTGGTTGACTTGTGCATTTATATTGGATCATAGATTTAATGTTAGAATCCATCTTTGGGAAGTGTGTGGTCCCAAATCTGACCATTCCTTCCATTGATTATGGATCTGAAGGCTGACTCAGTTCAGTATCTTTTTGTATAAATGTATTTGTTGGTTTAGAGTTTTGGGGGATAGGAGTTGATAGAAGATAGAATTAGAGATTTTGACAAATCCTCGCATGTTTGAGGACTTCTATAATTCATTATAATAGCTGGCCCTAATTGGGAAGGCCTTATAGCCCGACATGTATGGTTCTATTTGTTGAAAATATATGAAAGATTTTGCATTCTCTCTCTCATTGTTGTTGTTTGTTGCTTCCACATGAGTTGGGCAGGCTTGGATCATTAGGGTGCACCATTGTTTGGCCCCTCATGCTCCCTACCTTGCATCAATTTTAAAGCTCAAATGAAAGATTTTTTATTTTGTTCAATTCAATTTAGGCATTCCAGATTTAATGATGTTCATTTTAAAGCCCAAATGAAATATTTTTTGTCTTGTTCATTTTCCCTTAAGCATTCAAGAATTTGTGATGTTTCTTTTAGAGCCCCCTAAAAAAGAGATTTGAGTTTGTCTTGTTCATTTTTAGTGCCCGAATTGGAATGTTTAATTGAGTTGTTCAAGTTTTAACCAATGTTCATTTTAGAGCCCAAAAATTAAGTGTGAAAGTTTGTTTTGTTCAATTTTTTTTTAACCTTGGATCTTTTTATGCCCAAAATCCAAATGTGAAAGTGATGTGTGGTATACTATGTACGTTTTATAGCACCAAAGTGAAGTGTGAATTAATTTTAATCAAAAATATTATATGCATTATCTCCAAACTAGGTGGATAATCCCGTAGACTTGTGGAATTGCAAATTGTTGTGTTTTCTACAAATAATGATCCTGTTGATATAGACCACATTCCCACAAATGGATGATAGACAAAAAGTAGAAAGAAGATAGAAGAAATATAGTCTCTAAGTTTTTGTTTTAAATATATTCGTAGAAGCGTAACTAATCCTTCTTGCCTTTTTCAACCTACAAATAATAAAAAGAGCTTGTGAAACACACTCACACAATAAAACATGTTGGCTTAGAAGGTTAGTTTGTAGGGTAAAATGATGAAAAAAAGAATCACCCTTGAAGTGGGTCTCACTGAGCATGCCAAAATGTATGTAATAAAAACTAGTGTGCAAAGGAATACAACATTAAGCAAAGCATTCAAAAAACAAAGACTATGTAACATTTAAAATTAAATCATAAAAAGAACTCACAAACAAATGAAATGCAAATCTTGCAACTCAAATAAGCTCCTTTTATTGTGTAGATTTAGTCCAAGATGAGGAATGTATACTAAAATGATTACTCAAGCTTCAATGAAAATGGATGAGGAGATAATGTGGAAAGATTTTGGCATAATAATAGTAATTTGATCATTTTGAGCTCTCAAATTAGCATTATAAAAGGTGAATGATTTGTGAAGGGAGAATGGTTCAATTTATAGGCAAATGCAGGATGAAATGGATGGTCAAGATGCAAAACCTGAGGAAGGTGGAGATGCATTTGAGAGAGAGAACATGGATTGTGCTTTCTCAAATGCCTCTCATTGTGACAAGTGTCACAAGGAAAGAGACTTGGAAGAATGAGGGAATGTGACCATTTTGGGAGATGTGAGAGGGGACAAGAATGTAAGAGATGGATGGAGTGTGTAAGAGAGGTGTAAGAGTATTTAAGATTGACATAAATATATTTGGTTGGATAGTGAGAGGATGTGACAAGAGTTGACTTGGGGTTTGGGTTAGATTTCTTAATCCTCATGATTAAGGTTGTGCACATTATCAGAGCTATATTATGCTTTAATTATGATAAATTAGTGGACAAGTGGGATTTTATGGAGGATGCAAGTGGGAGTAGAGAGAATGAGTGGGTTGTTAATTAGTTAATTAATAATAATTAATTAGTTAAAGGATAATTAGTATGTGTGAATGGGTTGGGATGATTTAGGTTAGGTTGGAGGTTAGGTGAGGGTTAAAGTCAACAAAGAGGACTTTGAGTGGGCAAGTGGGTTAGAAGGATGGGTATGGTTAGGGATGTGAGGTTAGGTGAGGGTTAAAGTTAGGAGCTGTGTGCTCTAATTGATTAAATGATATTTATTTAATCAAAGGGGGGAAATGGATATGATAAATTTAATTTATTTAATTTTGAGAAAATAGAAGAAGTGGGAAAGAGAATTAATTAAATTAGATTTAATTAATAGAAGAAGGGGGAAAAGATTTAATTAATAGAAGAATGAGGATCAATTAATTAAATAGTAGTGGTTGCTTATTTAATTAATTGGACTATGATTAATTAATTAGGGAATCGATAAATCTTAATTAAATAATAATATTTAATTAGGATGCCTAGAAGAGAATAAATATGATTATAATATTGTTAATCAGATTTAGGTGTCTACAGTAAGATATAAAGGTTATTATTAATATCTTAAAATTATTTCATATGTACTAATATAAATATAAATATTAATTATGAGTTAAAAGTTTATTTACATTTTTTCAAAATTAAAAAAATTCACTCACACAATACATAATAAACATCAATAAGCAACTTGTAACCCATTAAAAAAAATCAATAAGCATCAAGTACACTTATAACCGAGCATTCATATCTGCTGAGCATCAATATTTTACTGAGTCGTGAATGTAGTATATAACTATTAGATAACTAAGAGGGGGGGTGAATCAGTTAATTCCAATTATCCTACAGTCACAATCTCCCAGATGTATACGATCAATCTTTTTCAAATAAATAATCAAGTCGGTAAGCTATCAACAAATAACTTTCTATTCATTTACCGAATACCAATAAATTCAATATTGTCTTTACCGATTAATCCAAATATGAAATGTGTAAAGTAAAACAATAATCCAATCATATCAAATACACATAACACATAGATTTTAACATGGAAACCTTGCTAAGGGAAAAACCACCTAGGACCAGTAACCCAAAATATTTCACTCTTCTAAAGTGAGCTCGATTAGGAGCCAACCCTGTTAAAGGTTACAATGCACACTGTGAGGTGTGACCTGGTTAAAGGATTTATCACTAACAATTAACTCTTGACCAACATTCACTATGGGGTCAAAAAGAATACCAAAAACATTCATGGAATGTCATATTGAAATACAAATAAGACTATTAAGTCCACTCGGTTAAGAGATTTAGTTATAACAATGGTTAATCTAATATAGTAGTGATCTAATTCAAATACAACTAATATTTGCATATTTTTAGATCTATGCTAAGCTCAAAATACCTCCTCTGATCAATAATCACTTAAATCCTTCATATCCATCAACATATTCATCTCGGTCAATAATACTCTATCGCTCGATTATGCATATAGTTATGCTTGGTTTTGTCTGTAATCAGTTTGATCAGTAGTGCATGAAAATAGCCCTTTCACATGATTTCTCATGTAGATTCAATTATCCCCAAACTCAATAATGAATCTCATGTCTCTTTAAATAGACGTCATAAACTATTTTCTTCTCATCCATTAGATTTTTCCTCTTAATCTCCATTGTTCATTTTGTCGCTTTAAGATTCCTTGATAGATGTGTTTATAGCACGTTTCATCCTTCTCCATTCGATCAAACTTGAATTTTGTTAGTTGTTAGATCCTCATAATAAACTTTATCTTTTACCTCGGAATCATAAGCAACGTGCCAGCTCATCAATTCAGTCAGTTGTTATAAAATTTAATTGTTTCTCTCACTCAATCAATACAGAAATGTGTCAGTGAATACTAACTCAGTTATTACTGTTACTCAGTATACACTACACTAACTCGGTGTATACATAAATCTTCAATTACCGACCACATTAACTTATTCAATTCTAATCTTCAATACATAATAAATTCATGTAATACAATCAAGTCAATAAAATGATGCCATAGACTCATCAATAAGTTACCCAATGTATACCTTAGCAATATCTCGATATCCATCTCATCTTCATGTAGATATCTCTTTCCTTTACCATTTTTATTCTTCAGATATTTGTAACCATCATGATAAGTATAGTCAAAACTAGTTGACATCAATGACAATACATATTGACTGATTTAATTTCCTTACATATCACTTTAGTAGCTCGATGATCTCTAATCACTGGCTTTCACTTATCCATTTAGTTCATCAAGTTATTCAATTATTTGTAGATTATCATATAACGAGTAATACAAGAATAACATAGAAGTATGTAATGGCACATGATACAAGGAAAATGGTTTATATCGAGCTACAAAATGGTTTACATAGTTTGAGGTGAAGATTAAATGCAGATGTAATCATTAAATGATTGATGATCCCTATGTATTATTATTTTAGGTTATTCATTTGGATCGTAGATCTAAGGTTTTCTAGATGATACCATAACCCTAATTAGGACAAAATCTTTTGATATAAGAACTGTCAAGATGTCATTTTCACGAGAGAGAGAGAGAGAGAGAGAGAGAGCATATGGAGTAGCCACCTACACAGACATCTAAAGATCAGACAGGGTTGTGAAGTTAAGATTTTGAAAGAGCATTCAAGGAATATATTCAGAAGCACACTAGAGGCTACTGAGTAGTATTAAGAGAAGATATCTATCATAGCAAGGTGATATTAGTTAAGTGCTTATCAGATTTGAAATCAGACAAAGTAAGTTGCTGCATACAAGTCAAATTTATTGTTACTTTCTAACAATTATGGCAGACAAAATCTTCTAACAGAGTAGACCTAACAAGTCTTTTGTAAATCTCTTAATCAAGTGCACACATTTTAATGTTACTTAAATCCTCTAACTAGGTAGATATTTACAGGTCTTTATTGTTACTTCTAATAGGGTAAGATCATCAGAAGTGATCAACATTGTAGCCTTAACTGACAAACTTTATTACTGCAGTAAGTGAAGCTTTGTGGGTGTCATCCCCACCATATTTTTTACCTTCTAACAAGGGTTTCTACAATACCAAAATACTTGTGTATTGTGTATTAATTTTCATGAATGTTTACATGTTAGATTAGAAAGAATTTCTTATTTTGAGTTATGTTATGAATGGATGGAAATGTTAACATGATATTCGGTTAATGTGATACATTCTCTTAAGCATAAAGAACAAAAAAAATTTAGGGTTATTGATTCACCCCTCCCCTCTCAGTAACTCACCTTTCCATAATCCCACCTAAAAGAAAAACTGAGAGAATAATTGATCAAAATAAAGGAATTGGCATTTCGGCATAATGAGACTCAATATTAGGAAGAAGAGATAGAGGAATTATCTAAAGGATCTGGAAGTATATCTAATGCATATGAAGGAACTATCTTAGATCTATCTAAAAAGAATCAACACCTCACCAAATAAGTGAAAGCACTACAAATTGGACAAGAGACTCAAATGGTAAGAATGATTTAAGTCATGAAAAACACAAGACAAGCTAAACGAGAAAGGGATATGGCTATTGAAGACATAAGACAAATGACTAAAAAGTTGGAAGAGAAAGAATATGAAATACTAAGGCTGATCGAGCATCACTTTGAAATGTCCAATCAGATGGCTGTCATAAGTCAAGAAGTCAATGGAGTAAATAATGATCTTGCTAAGAAATTGGAAGATATTGGTGAATTAAGGGAAGAGAATGAAAGATTGAAACATGAAGTGAAGATGCAACAAAAACACAATGAGATGATAAAGAAAACTAAGGAAAGTACCAAAAGGATGGATGAATTCCTAAATAGTCAGAGAAGATTGGACATCACCATTGGAATAGGTTATACCGAGCAGGGAGAGTCATTAAAACAAGTAGAAAAAAATAATGCCTATGTGAATCCAAGGCCAAAGAAGATCTCATGCTATCACTGTGGAAAACCAAGTCACACATCAAATGTTTACAGAAGTAAAGCTAAAGGTACTCCTAACTCTACTCCTAAATTTGATGGTTATTGCTACAATTGCAATAAGTATGGACATCAAGCATATGAGTGTAGATCAAAGTTGAATAAGTCACCTAAGAGGCACTGTGTGGAAAAGAATTATCACACTTGCAACAAGCATGGTCATATATCACAAGAATGCAGGACAAAGATGAAACAAGTTTGGAAATTGAAGAGACAAAATAATACTTATCAACTAAGAAGGAAATGTAATTCTTATACTTGGGATTACAACACTTGGGTTAATTGTACACATGTGGAAGATATGGTCATATTGTAGAAAATTGTATGAGATTACATTGGAGAGGAAAATCTAGAAACTAGAAAAATTCTGGAATGGCATGTATGCACTGTCACAAGGTCGATCACTTAAGTAAAGATTGTAGAGACCAAGCACCATAACTGAATGCTAATATGAATGAGAATACCATTGATAGAATCAAAAGGAAAATGAGTCAAATGTGGAGAAGATCAACTGAAGACAATGGAGGAACAAGAACAATAGTCAGTGACATGTCATCCTTTGGATTAGGTGATTTCACCACCTCTACCTAAGCAAATAAAGTATGGGAACTGAATTTTAATCAGCTATATCTTACAATAGTTTCTTATATCTATTTTATGAATACCAAATATACATGAATTAAGATGCACTAGGTTGTTATATATTTTAAACTTGAAATAAGTATAGTTGGTAAAAGCATGACTGAGTGAAAGTTGTTAGTCAGTGAAAGTGATAAGGCTAATCGAGTTGTGTAGTTAATCAAGCATTGGCAGTGTTAATCAAGCTAAAGTTTCTAAAGGAGATGACCAAACTTTTTATCACTAAATGAGTTATGATTGGTGAAGAATTTAATGCAACATATTTTCAACAGGAAAGGTTTTTGGGTAAAAATACACATCAAGCCAACTCATTTTTTCACATTGCGAAACTAGAGTGAGAAGAGCGAGATTTGATCAATGAGATTCCAAGATATCTACTGCAATTTGAGTATTTCACAGACTATTTGGAATCTATCCAAGTAAGTTTGAAGAAAATTGAGCTATTTGAATACAGTTTTCATGAAGCCCTAAATTATTATAAGTGATGGTATCTACCTCGAAGACCACTCAATCGAAGGTCGATAAGGAGAAGAAGGTTACATTGATCAAGAGTGCAACATATGAAGAACCTAACTATAAACTACACTCTAGGTCACATCACAGGTCAATGAGAAAGGCACATTCTCATACATACTACCTAGGGTTTTGTTGGTAAAGGACATCTGGCTCTACATTCATTGTAAGATTAGTGAAATTGGTGATTTTGAGTTACAATCCACTTACCAAGAGTTATGCGTAGATGATAAATTGAAGGATGAGCATACACATCTGGAAATCAAAGGTTTAACAAATACCCTTCACTTCCCAAAGGTATTCAAGACCAAGTGGATTAGGATAGTACTTAGCCAAGTACACGAGGGAAAAATGTGGTTGGATGAATCGGTAAAAATCTCAAAGGACGTTATTCACACGATCACCAGTTACCCTGTGTGTGATAAAGCTAAAGCCCTAAGACACCAACCGAGAAGTGAAATAGAGAAGCTAACTATAACTGAGTGGGATGATAGAGGTATGTGGATTAACACAATCAATGATCCTGAGACTAGATTTGGAGCATACATGCTCACTTACAAGGTATCCCAATCTAGTAGACATAACATTATTCCTTGTGATGCTGTTGATATTACCTATAAGATTGTGAAGAAAGGACTACAACTAGACCTAGCTGAGTTGATGTTGAGGCAACTGGAAGAAAATATGAGGACAATTTGAGTTGCTAAATCCAACACTTGCAAGTTTAGATCACTACTAGTATGTATATTTTTCTACTTGCAAATTTCATTTCCATCAATCGGTGATGTATAATGGGATACAAATAAACTGGTTATTATACAAATCCTTGATTACATAAAAAGTTTAGGTCAAAAATTTGAACCTATCATGGATGATTATTTTGGAAAATTCAAGGAAAGAATGCACAAAAGAAGCAGGATACCTGCACAGTTGGTGGAAAAGTATAAGGATGAAATTTATTTTTCTAGTGGACACTGACTTCACTCTCATAAAGGTAGTTAAACCAAGGACTACATGGTTTCCACCAATGGGATATTAACTTGACATTGACCGATTTACTAGGTCAATAAAGGCACTTCTAGCAAAGCCTAAAGATAGGAATGCAACAAGATTTGGCACATATGAGGAGGAAAAACAAAGAATCAAAATGGATTTGGTCAGAGTAAAAGTGGGAAGAAAGTCAAAGAAAATGATGGACTTGTTGGAAAACCAATTCGGAGAGGAAGAAGTAGAGAAGCTGGTTGAAGAGGTGATTGAGGAACAATTACTGATCGGTAAAAGTGGAAATGATGAAGAGATCAAGTTAGATAAAGAGGTACAAGGAGAACCAGTGAAGGCAACAAAAGGAAAAAGGAAACAGGTAGAAACTCCCACACAAACAAGGACAAGGTCCTCTACAGGTGTTTCCCCACCTTTGAAGCATGAAGTTGCTAAAATTACAAGGCCAACACCGACTAAGACATATCAGAAGAAGAGAGGTACTCAAGTATTTACCGAGCTACCTAAGAAAAGAAGGAAGTTAATAAGAAATAAGGATGATATAGATTTAGAAGAGGAAGATATAAGCAAATTCAAGGTAGTTGTAAATAAATCATACTCTATTGATGAAATTGTAAAGGAAATAAAAGAAAAGGGAGGACTAGGTCACCCTAAAATAAACAAATATGTAAATATGACTACCGAGGATCAGGACAAACTAGAAGAAGCTATCATCAGCATGATGATAAAATTTGAAAGATTACCAGTTGATTTTGCAACTATATTCCAAAGGAGTTGTATGATAAAGTATTAGCAAGGTGGACATATGCCTTGCACACCAAAAATAAAATGAGAGAAAGATCATTAATTTTGGCAATGCCAAATTTATCTATTACAAAGATTGACCAAATGATGAAAGAATATGCAAACAAGTTTTTGATGAAAGGAAGAGCAATGAATATCGCACAAGGAAAACTCCAAGAATTTTATGAAGAGAGCAAAGAGAAATGGACTAAAATCTTGAAGTCCAAAGCTAAAGCAGAGAAAAATGCACTTGCAGTTATTCCCAAGTAAGGTTTCACAAAGGCCACTTGAAGAGTCAATTCACATATTAGACACTAAGCAACTAGAGGATGACACATATGTAGAATATTTTTATCCTATTGGCTACACTGAACATGAGGATACACCAAAGAAGTTACTAATAACTGAGAATGAAGAAGTATTAATTGAAGATATCACTAAACGTGATCCCAATGATGAGGCAAAGGAAGATGAAGATGTCACTACTGCTACTATAAATAAATATGAACAACATACTACTGAGCTAGCTAGTGTACAAATATTGGGAAACTTATAAATTTTGGTACAAGACATTGATATTTCTACGACAGAGAAACCCAAGGACACTACACCTGAGCAACTGATGGATACAATAGAAGATAAGGGTGAAGAAGGAGACAAAGAGAACATCAAGACTGAAACCAAAGAGGCAGATGCCAAAGGAGCTAAAACTGAACCTAATGTAGATGATTCTACTATCAAAAAAAGGCCAAAAGCCCAAGGACCTCACACCAATGGAATAATAAAGGGGAGGGAAAAAGAAGAAAGTGTCTCCACCGAGCCACAAAAGTCAAATCTAGAGTAGAAGGCTCAAGTTCCTTATGGGAAATCCCCCACATCTAGCAAATAAGAGAAGAAGAAAAAAGAATAAACATGGAAAAGGTTTGGTCACCTTGGATGAAGTAATATAAATACCTTAATGCAACCCTAGAACTTTGGACCCTGAAGCTCTCAAAAGGTATGGAGAACTATGCACTAGAAAAGTAGCTTAGGAGAAGTTGAGGCAGGAAAGTAAACATAAACAGGTCCTAGAAGATGTGAGAGAAACCTTGACGCAAGTTGTACCTGATGTTAATGTTGATGAGGCCACTCTCATCATTGACCAGCTTGTAGTACTTACCAGGAACATCAATTCTCCCAATACTAATGCTAAAAAGAAAATTGAAGAGAGAACAAAATCCAAGATACAATTCAAGATAACCAAGAAGATCAGCCAAGTCATGGCAATTCACAAGGTGGAGCTATTTGAGACTATAATTGAAATAGAAAGTCTTATTCAGCAGATACTCACAATTTTGAAAAATCTTTGCACTACAAAGTCATTCACTATAGAAATATAATAAAAGTTGAAGAAAGTAGATGATGATCTACATAAGAGTGTAGAAAGCTTAATTACAAAACCCCATGCATTTAAACTATTAGGAATCACAGTCCACCAATACAACTGAGAGGGGAGGTGAATCAGTTGTATGACAGATTATTAAACTTTAAACTTTGCATAGTAGCAACACTAAATAGAATGATAACACAATAAAGTCCAACATAATAACAAAATATTTGTTGTTGAGGAAACCCTATTAAAGGTAAAACCCTAGTGGGAATTAACACCCACTAATGAAGTATCCTTGTTAGAAGATTAGCTTTGTTAGGAGCTTATTGAAACATTATAGTACATAGTCCTTGTTAGAGGATAGACCCTATTAGGAGTTAAAGAAAAAGATTAGGCTCACTACCCAAAGAAGGTTATGTCCACCTCCAGAACTCACTATTCGCAATACAAGTGTATATAAGGAAAATACACAATCTTTGTGAATTGTCTAATAGAAATTATCTTTTCTTGATCAGTTCCGATGAAGTATATAAGATACCCTCTGCTCTACATCTAGCAGACACAAGCTCACAACTTCCACAATCCTCTTTTACATCTCATTCATACTACACATCTTTTCAAAAGAAAAGATCTTACATATATACCCTATTACAAAATAAATGATCAAGTCAGCTAATTAGGCTTTCCCAATAGACAAATGATTACATAACTCCTTGCTAAGATACATAAGGTATATATAACAAGTATACAATAATTATATTTCAACAATTAAGGTCTAATATCTATAATCCATGCTCACAATCCACAATACACGCTATAATTATGAAGTCAGCCCCAGACAGGTCTCCTCCAGAACATACACCACAACTGACATCATCATGTCTTCCATGACTTGCTAAGATCAATGAACATTCCTCAGTATTATATCTACCATCCCTTAAGCTTTCATACACTGAATCCTCATCGCTTGTAAGATATATTCAAAATGCAGAGACTCATTCTGTCAACTTCCACTGTCACAATCCAGTAACCAATCTTCACTAAAACTTTTGTAACTCAACCAATATGCTATATTACATCATGAAATCTTAGATATAAGATCACAACACCTCTATGTACACACAACTATGTTTGTACATTCTGAATCATATGTACAGTGTCCGTACACTGTAATAACCAGTCTATTTTATCCATAGAAATATATGTTGACATCAGTGATAAAACACAAATGATAATAGCAATAGTTTCAACATCACTCAATCATGATAATGTAGTGATTAAACATATTAATTGCATCAGCAGCATCCAACAATCCCCCCAATGCATTAGTAATATCCAACAATCTCCCCCTTTGGCATTGATGGCAACATATGGGAAAATCCATCAACCTAAAAAGTATTCTCTCAATATCCTCAACATAATCTCAAACAATGAACTCTTCTCCATAGTATCTCTGCTTATACAGTAAGGATTTTCACATAGTCTCTTAAGGATTTTCACATAGTCTCTTTCCCCCTTTGACAACAATGGAAAAGGGTGCCATAAGTCATCAATTATCTTCATCAATCAGGTGTTTAATCACCCAAATATATTTTGTAGGCCTTTAATGATCACTCCCACTAAGGAGTAGATCCATACATCAAGTCCAGAACATTATAAGGCTCCAAAAATCTCTGGACTGATGCATCCCTGCACCATTTAATTCTCACTAGGAGGGGCCTGCACCGCAATCATACCTTTGAGATACTCAAAGGCATCTTTTGGAAACAACTTTGTAAAGATGTCTTCTATCTATTCTTTTGTACTAATGTATTCCAACCTTATTTCTTTCTATGCTACCTTGTCTCTCAAGAGATGATACTTAATAGAAATATGCTTAGTTTTAGAATGCATCATAGGATTCTTTGACATATTTACTATACTAGTGTTATCACAATGGATAACCACTGGTTTAACAAAAGTTATTCCAATATCTTTCAACATTTGTTTCATCCAAACAATTTGAGTGTAGTTAATAGTAGGAGCAACATACTCAAATTTGGTAGTAGACTGAGCTATACAGTCTTGCTTTTTACTTAACCATGAAACCAACTTTTTCCTAAGGAAAAATGCACCTCCACTAGTACTCTTCATGTCATCAATATTCCCTACCCAATCAGCATTAGTATAAGCATGTAGTTCAAAGTCATCATTTTTATCATACCATAAGACATATTCCATTGTTCCTTTCAGGTATCTAAATATCCTTTTTACAACACCCATGTGTGTTTCTTTAGGATCTGCCTGATATCTAGCCACAATTCCAACATCATTAGCAATATCTGGTCTAGAGTGAGTTAGACATTGTAATCCTCCAATCATTAATCGATACTTGGTTTGAAAAACACTCTTTGTCTCATCTTTATTTGTCAGTTTATTTCTAGTCACCATGGGTGTACCAACTAGTTTACAATCTTCCATTCCAAACTTTTTCAACATTTCTTTAAGATACTTAGTCTAAGAAATAAAAATTCCATTCTTTCTTTGATTTATTTGTAGTCCAAGAAAGAATTTCATTTCACGTATCATGGACATCTCAAATTCATTCTCCATCTCTTTATAAAATTTCTTACACATTTCATCATTTCCTCCAAAGATAATATCATCAACAAAAACTTCTATTATCAGAATTTGATCTTCACTAGTTCTTAAATACAAGTTACTATCAACATTACCTTTTCTGAATCCAAGGCAAAGTAAGTACTTGTCTAGCCTTGCATACCAAGCCCTTGGAGCTTGCTTCATTCCATACAATGCCTTCTTCAACTTGGATACCATGTCTTCATCTTCGGTCAGAGGAAATCCATCAGGTTGTTCTATGTATACTTCCCCTTCAAGATCCCCATTTAAAAATGTAGATTTTGAATCCATTTGATATACCTTGAAGTCTTTATGTGCAACATAAGCCAAAAATAATCTCACAGCTTCCAACCTAGCAACAAGAGAAAATGTCTCTTCAAAATCTATGCCTTCTTGTTGTGAGTAGCCTTTGCAAACCAATATTTCTTTGTTTCTTACAACAATTCCTTCTTCATTCATTTTGTTTCTGAAAACCCACTTAGTTCCTATTACATTTTTGTCTTTAGGTCTAGGAACCAATTCCCAAGTGTTATTTTTCTTTATTTGATCTAACTCTTCCTTCATAGCTTTGATCCAAGATTCATCTCTACAAGCTTCATCAGTAATCTTTGGTTCAACTTGAGAAATCAAACAAATTTCTTCCCTGATCTTTGATCTAGTCATCATACCTTGATTTACATTACCAATAATTTATTTTTCAGGATGGTTTTTCTTAACATGCCTCAGACTCTTAGGAGTCTTAGAAACTTCATTTGTGTCCTCATCACAAATCTCATTCTCACAGTCAATCTCAACATGTTCTTCTTCTTCTGTAATAGCATCTTCCTTGATCTTTGTATTCTGATAATAATCATACATTCTCTCTTGTATCTAAAAATTTTCATCTATCTTCACATTGTTACTTTCAATCATCTTCCTCAATCTTAGGTTAAAACATTTTCAATCCTTTCTTTTAGTAGAATAACCAATAAAAATTCCTTCATCACTTCTAGCATCAAATTTCCCTATTTCATCATCTCTTTTGATATAGCATTTACTACCAAATATTCTGAAATATTTTATAGTAGGAGTATGATTAAACCACAATTCATAAGGATTCTTACTTGTACCTTCTCTAATTTGAATTATGTTCAATGTGTATACTGTTGTCCCAACAACTTCTCTCCAATGTACATGAGATATATTTCCTTCTAGCAATATTGTCCTAGCAACATCCAATATTGTTTTATTTCTTCACTCTGCTATCCCATTTTTTTGTGGAGTCCTAAGAGCATATGTTTATCTTTGTATTCCATGTTCTTTGCAATATGAATTGAATAGATCTGAAGTAAACTCTCCACCTCTGTCTGATCTCATACATTTTATCTTTAAGCCTTATTCATTTTCTAATTTTGCTTTGAACAACTTGAATTTTTCAAATGCTTCTAATTTATCTTTCAAGTAAGTGATCCACATCATTCTATAAAAATCATCAACAAAAAGTATAAAGTACCTTTCACCATAGTATGATCTTGTCCTTGTAGGTCCACATAGGTCTGTATGTACCAAATCCAACTTTTCTTTTTTTTTATATGATTTACTTTTATAATTGCTTCTAGTCTGCTTTCTCATAACACATTCTCTGCACATAGTGTTAGATGGCTTTACAATTTTCGGTAGGTCTCTCACTGCATTAGTAAAGATTTCCTTCACAATATTATTAAAATTACCATGACAAAACCTTTTGTGCCATAACCAACTGTCATCTATCTTCACAACAAAATAAGAAGCTCCAGATGTATTTAACTCAAATACATTACCTCTGGTTTTAGTACCAGTTGCAATCAAGTTTCTTGTCTCACTTCTAATGAAACATTTCACATCAATGAACTTTAATTGATATCATTTGTCCATCAGTTGTCCAACACTCAACAAGTTATGCTTAAGTCCATCAACAAGTAGTACATTATTAGTATTAGTCCTTCCATCCAAAGAAATAGTTCTTACTCCTATGATAGGCTTAGGAACATTGTCTCTGAATCTTAGAACACCACCATCATACTTATTTAGTTTTAAAAACTTGTTTTTGTCTCCAGTCATATGATGTGAGCAACCACTATCTATAACCCATTCAGATTTATTATCAACATGTGATACTAAAGCTTCTTCCTCGTGTACTAGTTTTTCATCTTTAATAGCAATGAATCCAATCTCCTCATAATCACAATCATCATCATCATCATCAAAAATACCTTCACTAGCATAATAACATTCCTTTTCTTTTGAATACTTAGGCTTGAAAAACTTAGGTTTTTGCTTAGGAACTCTTGTAGGACATCTAGATGCAAAGTGACCTATCTTATTGCATGAGAAACATTTCAAAGGTAACTTTCCTTCAAATTTACCCTTACCTCTCTTTTCTCTTCTAGCGATTAGGGAAACAAGTTCATCTAGCTTTCTTTCTTCTTCTTGAATTTTTTCCCATTCATTGACATATTCAACAAGTTCTTCCTTTATATTGCCACTGCTGGAGCTCGCAATTCTAGATATTGTCTTCTTGTGTGTAGATGCTTTAAATGTTGTTTCAACTTTAGGTAAAAAGTCTCCCAATTCTACAGCTTCAAAGGTAGTTAGCTTTGCAATCATCCATACAGTGTCTATACACTGTAATAACCAATTTGTTTTCTCCATAGAAACATATGTTGACATTAGTGACAAAACACAAATGATGACAACAGCAATTCCAACATCACTCAATCAGGATAATGTAGTGATTAAACATATTAAATTCATCAACAACATCCAACAATCTCCCCAATGCATTAGTAATATCCAACATAAACTACATTATGAAAAAGTCAAGCATATCCATGGGTTCAGAAATGAATTGAGGAGAGAAGAAGATAAGATCAAAGATCAAACAACTGAGCTACAGGCTGAGTTGTTACCCCACATTGAGGTGATGCAACAACATGTGAAGAAAGCAAAGGATCTTGTTGCCACTCCCAAGTTATCAATGGTAGATCACATTTTTGACATGCATGCCCAAGTTGGTCTAAAGAATATTACACTAGAAAGTCTCAAAGAGGAATGGGAAAACCTCTTACCCAACTTGAAGAAAACCCATTAGAACATTTTCAATAAGTTGTAAGTATATATAGTTTTGGCATTATTACCAAAAAAGGGGGAAAATGTGTGTGTGTGTGTGTGTGTGTGTGTGTGTGTGTGTGTGTGTGTGTGTATATATATATATATATATATATATATATATATATATATATATATATACTTACCAAGGCACATAGATAGGGGGAGTCTACTATTTTGAAGTTTTTGAAAATTTTGATTATGGCATACATATATGTTTTTATCACTAATGCCAAAGGGGGAGGATATTAGATTATGATTTGTCATTAGTGTCACACATATAGTTGATAAAGGAAGAAAACAGGCTAGTCGGTCAACACACTAAGTATAGTAACCAAACTAAGCTCAAGGTAGAGCAATAAGGTAATCGAGCATAGTCTTGACCAAGCACATATACCAAGCCAGATGATTACCGAGCACCGAGTATAATTATAACCGAGCATTCATAGATACCGAGCATCAATATTTTACCAATTCATGAATGTAGTATATATTGAGTAATACAGGAATGACATAGAAGTATGTAAAGGCACATAATATAAGGCAAACAGTTTATACTGAGCTAGAAAATAGTTTACATAGTTCAATGTGAATATTAAATGCAGATGTAATCATTAAATGATTGATGATCCCTATGTATTATTGTTTAGGTTATTCATTTGGATCGTAGATCTAAGGTTTTCTAGATGATACCATAACCCTAATTAAGTCAAAATATTTTGATATAAGAATTGTCAAGATGTCATTTTCACAAGAGAGAGAGAACATATGAAGTAGCCACCTACATAGACATCTGAAGATCAGACAAGGTTATGTGTGTGTGTGTGTGATAAATTGAGAATCCATATATAAATATAATAAGAATATTTAGAAGAATTAACAATCTACAATCTGATCTAAATTTTAACAATGTGCAACTACTTTAAGATATAAAAGTTAATACAATTTGATAAAAAAATACTTCATAATAATTATGATACTTTTCTATAAATTTTAATAGTTTACGATTAATTTTCTTGTTCATAGAAGTATAAGGCTAAATAGGTTGAAAAAAATAACTACATAATATTTTTTCCTAAAAAATCTTGCATGTATACTTCTGTTACAACACCAAACCTTTAGGGACATTTGTGGTAGTACAAAGATGTTTTTTGGACAATGGGTTGTAGACTACTTATCTCCCCCAAATTATTGGAAGAATATTTCACAATGTTGTCTCAACCAGCTTCACATGCTATAGAAGGCTATGGAGTTGCACAAGTTGTTAAATAGAATAAAAATATTATCTTCCAAAGGGAGGATAAGTTCATTTGAAGTAAGAACCCTAGGGGTGACTTTGTTGTCAAATATGCTTATAATATACTACTGAAGGAAGGAAACATCATTGGATTCTAGCAGGAAGTTTGGAACCCTTAGATAATTCCTGAAACTAATTTCTTCTGGTGGACAATAATGCACAACAAAATACTCACACAAGATAATCTAATAAGTGTGGATTTGAACTCCCTAATCATTGTGTGCTATGTAAACAAAAGGAGGAGAATATCCCCCACTTATTAATCCATTATAACTATACATAAGTTTTGTGGTGTATGGTGCTGCAAAAAATTAAAGTTCACTAGGTAATAAATGGAGATATTCAACAAGTAGGTAAGGATTGGTTGGGGCCTTCACAAAACCCTTGTCCAACAACTATGGAAATAGATCCCCCCCATCTTGGTTGGATCATATTGAAGGAAAGGAACAATATGATTTTCCGTAGAATGGAGAACCCAACTGAAGAAGTCTTCAGATCTTTTTACAAACTACTCATGGACAATATTTATGTCACTACTTGATCATGCCCATATTTTCACCCTACTCATCTAAATGAAAAAATTTCTAGGAATTGGGTCCTATCCGGCTCTTATGCAAAGTTTGATAATCTAACAATATTAAGGAGGACAAATGCTAAATGGATTCCCCTTAGACCTGTATGGTATAAGATAAATTTCTATGCTATTGCAAGAAGATCCTAGGGCAATGTTGTGTCAAGACAAGGAAGGTTTATAAGGACAAGCTTGAGTGAGATGGTGGTATCCTATAAAGGTAATCTTGAGGAAAATATGAATAATCAAGTTGAAGAGATGAGTTTACTATGATGACTCAAAATTTCCCTTTCAATCAAGTTTAGGGTACTATCTATAGAAGGTGAATCTAAACTCATAATAGATGTGTATGCACCCTAAAATGGTCACCTAGACTTTGGGCCCCCATTCAGCAATTTATCAAATCCCTGAATCAATATTTTCAAAAATCAATATTTTTCAATTATATCAATTTCCTTGATCAAATCCTATTTTTATCATTTTCAATTATTTTCTATGGGCTAACCATTTTATCCTAAAGTCTCTATTTATTTAAAAGGAATTTCCTCCCCTTTTATTAAATAAAAAGCCCCAACTTTTCCTCTTATCCTAAGTTGCACAAATAAAGCATTATTCTTATTTTATAAAAAGAAGAAAAGGCCTTTTTGTCTCATATGGACACAAAATTCAACTCTTATTTTCTCATTGGAGGATATTTGTGCACAAGGATTGCTCCTCTTTCAAGCTCCACCCTTGATTAAATCTTTTGCCTCTTAATCTTCATGGTCCACTCCTTTTCAATTCCTTTAAAAGGAGAGCTCTTTTCTCATTCTTAGATCCCAACTTTGAGTACTAATCTTATGCTGCAGGATTTCTTGGAGACTTTGGAGCTTTTGGAGATCTTATTTCATTTAGCCTTCATTCTTGCATTCTTAGCTTAGCTTCATGTTTATGCTTTCTTAGCTTAGTTTCCTTTATGCTCTAGATTAGCTCACATAGCTTAATTAGCAAGGATTTGTAATACTTTCCTTTCATAGCTTAGCTTGCATCTTCATTCTTAGCATAGTTGCATTGCATTTCCATTGTTGATTCTTGAAGATATTGACATTCTTTCCCTTGTCCCTTTGAATCTCCCATTGTGTGGTTTACTAGCAAGGTTGCATGCTTCAATAGCTCTAGTTGAGAGCACCATCAACATCCTTGTGAATCCATGCCTAGGGAGCTCTAGGTCGCTTTCTCAAGGTTTCCCATTCATGGATTCCCTTGGAAGTAATGACTTAGAGAAGTGCACTATTTAGTGTGTACATTTTTGGCACCCACTGTGGGGCATAACACTCTTGTTTTTTCCTTCCTTTTATGCATTTCCATCATTTTTTTCATCAATATTTGCTTGTTGTTTTGGCTCTCTAGTTTTTTTTGACAGAATTATTGTGTGACATTTTTTCAGTATCGTATGATAGTTTATTATATATTAGTGCGATACTTTACTAGTTAAAGTATCACACGCTTTGGTAGATTGTGTCGCACTGTTGTTTTGTTCTTTGTCGCACGCAGGTACCAGGAACTATCGCACAGATATAAAGTATCACACTAGTACACAATGAAGTGTCGCAACACTCTTCCTCTGACAAAAATATCACCCAAGCCTGGCAGTGAGCAATTTTTGCCATTTCTTTGCAAGATTTACTTGGTTTGATTCAGATTTTTGATTTGCTATGGTAGAATAGGGGTTTATTTGCAGATTTCATTTAGTTTTGATGTACTAACCCTTGTAGGGCTAACAAGTTGTGCTTGTAGGTGCTCTCATTGCTTGATTATTTGCTTAAAAGAATGCATATCAAAGCTCCAAATGCACAAGGGCTACTAATGGTTTTTGCAGGGCTGCCCAAAGCATAAAAACCAATCAAGTGCTTGTTTAATTGCTTTCTTTTGAGTGCGGCATATACTAGTTGTTTCATTTCATAAGCACTTAATATCTTGTTGTAGGAATCTTTTGGTGGTAGAAGTATGCTCTTCACCCTTGTGGTGAACCAGAAAATCTTGACCCATCTTTAGATTTTGAAAGCAAGAGGGTAATTGAACCTTTGCTTGGTGTGTTTGGGAGAAATTTTTGAGCTAGGAGAGTATGCTCTTCACCCTTGAGGTGAACCAAAAATCTTAACACTCAAAGGTTGATCCACTCTTTGTTTAGTTTTAGAATCCTTTAGCAGGCCTGCTTCTGAGCAATCAAGAGGAACGACCCAAGTGGAGACAAGCTTTTTGCCAGCTATTCTGACCCACTATAAACTCAAGGCTATCAAGGACACAAAATCTTGATAGACGTAGTACTTGTCTTTGATTGATGTGAGTACTTGTGGGATTGTGACCATAAGGAAAATATTGAGCAAGAATGCTTAAGGTCCTCTTGTGGCCATGAGGTCCGTTACTTTCCACAAGGGAAGGAGTCCCTTTGGGGAGCAAGAGGGTTATTAAAAATGGAAGCCCTTACTAAGAACAATAGATAAAAGCCACCCTATTTTTCTGCTTAGCTTCTTGGTGCAAGGATTGATCCTAGTGGACTAACCTGGATCACCCCAAGATTACTCACCATCTGTTTTCCTTTGGTTGTGTCATTGGCACTTCCACGACAAAGCCAATATCTATTATGGGCAACCACTTTGTGCGAGGCAATGGAGCATCAAGTGTGGGCCAAGTCGTTAAGTATTGAGCCATTGTCTTTTTAGGCTAGTAAGTACTTGAAGTGTTCTCACTGTGATCTACCCGTGTAAACATTCTAAAATATCAAACATCACGGTAGTGTTCATAGGATTTTATTGCTTTGATATCACAATTTCTTGTCTTTGCAAGGTTGCATTTTCCCTTGTGCAAGTGTTTTATGACATGTTTGATCCCCTACTATTTGCAAACTTATCTGATTACTATTGTCACTGTGCTTGAAATCAAAAAATCCAACCTTCAAACTAAAATTTTGACCAAATTGCCCTTAAAATTGAGATTTTTAACACTCACTGGTCAAGAGTCATATGATCTTGAAACTATATCGCACACTGTTCTGAGATTTATCATGCAATAGTTCATTGCTGCAAAACTATCACACTGCTTGCCTGGAAAGTATCACACAGGCTACCTAGAAACTGTCATACCACTTCTTGAGAAATATCGCCCGATCATAAATTATAGTACTGTTAGCCTAGAAATAGTCGCACAGAGCCTTTTTGCTGTATGTCTAGTTTAGGCAACTTTTAGTCTTTTCCTTAGTCGACCAGATTTTAGTAGGTGACTTACTCTGCTACTAGAAACCTATTTGTACCTTGAGTTCCTATTTTTAGACCCCTTGAATTAGTGTTCTTTGATTTTCCAAAGTAGTCTTGCTTGGCATCAATAAGTTAGGAATTATCCTTGTTGAAAAGTACACCTTTAGATTCTTTGGTAACACACTTGGAGTGTTTTAGTGCTCTTTTGTCTAATTCACTTCCATCAAAATTCAATTTCAATTTCAATTATATATTTGGGTAAATTCATCCTCCTGGTCCATATGTGTTATGATACAAGTATCCTTTTATTATGCACCTCTGTGGTAGTGTTGGTTTACACCTTTTGTAGCTTTCTATCTTACCATCTCTTTTTAGACAATTGAACACTTTTACTATCCTAGTTTGGTATTGACATTTCATAGGGTCATCTTATCACCAAAGGTCTTTTTCTTTCATGTCAGTTATGACAAGGTACCAAGTTAGTCAAGGAAAATGACCTTAAGTTATCTTTGATCAGTTGCCCTTAGTCCAAACTTGTCAAAAGTGAAAGGGAAAGGAACCCGTCTTTGATCAATCACCTAGGAGTGAATCTGAAGCTTGGTTTGACCCAAAGAGCAATCCTAGTGAATTGAGTACCTCTTTAGCACCTTCTCAATCAGATATGGACATGAGCTACACCATGACTAGAAAGGAGAGAGAAGCAATGGATCAAAATCTTGATGACATTTTCCAAAGACATAGGGATAACATGCTATTCGATGATGACAATCAACTGGAATCACCCCCTATCAACTCAAGATATTTAGATGCCCATCAAAGAGCTGAAAGACATTATGGGCGAGCTCACCAAGATGCATGGTCACAACATGAAGACCAAAATAATGAATCTGGTGATGCTCATGTAAATGTAGCATTTACTAACGACTTGTTCAAAAACTCAAGACCCAACTCTTTGCTCAAAACAACCTCAAGGTATGCTAATGAAAGGCTTAAAAGAATTGAGCGTGAAAAGAAGGCCTTTTTGGATGAACAAGCTGCTAAAGAAGAAAGGTTTAGGCACCTAGAGGTGGAACAACAAGCCTTGTTAGAGTTGAAAAGAAAATCATTCCAAGAGGAACAAGATAGGATTTTAGCCCAACAACTCAATGACCAATTCAACAATAGGGGTACCAACAGTGGAAACAACTCTCCACCATCTACTCCCTCAAAAACCCCAAGAAGTAGAAGGCGGTCAAGGACCCCTTCAAGATCTCCTAGTCCTAGAGGAAGGAGGATTTCACAACATAGGAGACAAACACCTCCTAGGAACTCGAGACAACCCTCCCAATGAGCTCATCATGGCTCTCAACATAGAGGAAGTAGTGCAAGTTTTGATGATCAAGATTTTATGAGAATGCAACAAGAGCCACTATTCCAAAAATATGTGGAGAAGTATCTTGATCAAAACAAGGATAGGTTCCTAGAGAGCTTGATTAATAAGGGTGTCAGAGTCCCTTTCAACTTTGATGTGGATAGGATAATCAAGAAGCAAGGACCCTCTCAAGAAGAGGAGATTAAACAACTCAAGCATATGATGGAAAAGGTGTTAGCACCTAAAAGTTCCTTTTCATTAGATTCTATCTATCCCAATCCTTTTGACAAGAGTGTTAGTATGAAGGATTTTCCTAGAAAAGTTGAAATCCCCCAGTATGACAAGTATGACAGCAATGGTGACCCACATGATCATGTGCGTCAGTTCTACATCATGAGTTTTGAATTTGACCAAGATGACTCTTATCTTATGAGATTATTTCCAAGGAGTCTCAAGGGCAAAGCCATGGAGTGGTTTACCAACATAACCCCTCCTGTCAAAACTTTCAAGGAACTTGTCCATATATTTTTTCAACATTTTGCATACAACTTGTCAAGATCAGTCACTATGTTAGACTTGTGCAATTTGAAATAGAACCAAGGGGAATCCTTGGTCACCTTCTTACAAAGATGGAGATGATTATGGTCCTACTATTCTAGGACTATTCTTGAGCATGAAAGGATTGATATCATTGTTAGTAATTTAGTGCTTGAAATGTGGTATGAGGTTCGAAAGATGGTCTTTGATTCCTTCAACACTATGGTCAAAACTGCATGTCGAATTGAGGATGTCTTGAAAGAGCAAGGCATTTTGACCAAACATAGCAATAACAACAATGGTCAAAACAATCACAATGCTAATAAGGACAAAGCAAACAATCGCACTGGAACAAGAATAAGCAAGTAGTCAATGACAGAGTTGTGGGCTCTTCCCAACCCAAGGACCAAGGAGTTCTCCATTTGTCTAGTGCAGTCCAAGCTATGAAGCTCAACACATCCTCCAACCAGCAAGAGCATAAACCAAAGTATCAAGAAAAGCCTAAGAAGGAGAGGCGACAATTTTCTAAATTAGGTGACTCCTATGAGGATGTTTTCAAAACACTTATTGCCAATAACCTTTCACAACCGCAAGATCCAGCAAATTTCCACATACCTGATGTTAAACCTCATTGGTGGAATGAAAAAGCTTTTTGTAAATTCCACAATGGCATTAGACATGACATCGAACATTGCTGGAAACTTAAACACCTTATTCAGGATCTTATCGAAAGTGGCAAACTTTAGATTGATGGGTTGAATACCAATGCAGACCTCAAGGCTTTCAAGGAGCCTTTGCCTAACTATGAAAAGGGGGAAAGCTCTCAACTGAAGAATGGCAAGGCTGCAATCAACTATACCTACACAGGTGTAGAAAGCATGGTCAATATGCTTGAGATTATGGAGGAAAGTGTCAACATGGTGAGAGACAAAGATCCTTATGGTTATGATGTGGGCTCTCCTCCTATATTTGATGAAGAACCTATGATTGTGCTTAGAGTTCCTCACTCTCAAAGGTCATCCCAAGCTCTCAATGTTGTCACCAGAAGCCAAAGTCAAGGTCTTGTGGTTATTAGAGGTTCTAGTTCCAACTAGTCCAGTAAACCCAAGCAAGTGACATCTAAGAATGTCACCACCAAATCAGCAGTCAACCCTAAAATGAGCTATAATCTTGTTGACCAGTTACAAAGAATGCCTACTCAAATCTCAATCTTTGAACTCTTGGAATTATCTCCAAGTCACAAGCGTATCCTTGAGGATGCTTTGTGTGCAACCAATGTTCCTAACAACATAGATGTTGACCAATTCCAGAACATGGTTAACCACCTTGCCAACCCTCATTACCTAACATTCTCAGAAGAAGATGACAAAGCATTGATCCATCCACATAATCTTGCCCTTCATATCAAAGTCATGATTCACAAGACCTATGTCAGGTGTGTGTTGATTGATGGGGGTGCTGGGCTCAACATTTGTTCTTTAAGTTTGTTGAAGATACTGGGTTATTCTGAGAAAGTTATTGATACCCAGAAGAAAATTACCATTAAAGCCTATGATGAGGCAGAGAGAAGTTCTAAAGGCTTAGCCATCCTTACTATCAGAATTGGTCCTATTGAAAAGGACATTTTGTTCCAAATTGTTGATGTTGGTCCTCTAGCATATAATATCCTACTTGGTAGACCATGCATCCATGACATGGAAGCAGTGCCATCCACCTACCACCAATGTGTTAAGTTCCCCTATAATGGATTAGAAGTTTGTATACTCAGGGATAGCACATTATCTGTAAATGTAATTTCAGCAAGGACTCATGTTCCTCTCAATAGAGAAGTAGAGAATTTTGATGCAACTCTAGAACAGTGCAAGAATAAGTTCAAGTCCATAGACCTTGGTATGGGGAGATATCAAATTGACTCCTTTACTAAACTGCTAATCTCACCTAGGTCCTATGGTAAACCTTCACAAGAGATGCATCCTTCATCTTCAGCCATGACTCTATTTGGTACATTTGTAGAGTCCTCAGTGCCCATCCAGGATGAAAAAGAAGAGGTGGTTGTTAGAGATTGGATTTACAAAGAGGAAAAATACAAGCATAATGAAAATTTCTCCCCATCTCCTAAGGCTTATGGGAGAGGATACACTTTGGTCAAAAATATGGGCTACCCAAGACATGGTCCTCTTAGTTATAGATTAGATGCTAAGGCCAAACCACTCAATCATGCTCTTTTTGGACACAAATCTAAGAAGATGGTTGGCCTAGGTTTTGAAAGTCATAACCAAAAAACTGCTCCTATCCTTGCTACGACAGATAGTGATGATGAATCAAGCTACATACCCAATTTGCAAAATCAACAAGATATGTGCGAAGATTGGGTCCCTTCCACCAATCTCCTTTGGGGAGATTCAAATACTCCAGTTACCAATCCAACAATTTTAGACCTAGAACAAGAAGATTCCATTATTGAAGACCATGTTGAGGACCCTATTCAAGAACATCAATACACAAATGGCATTCAAGAAGGTGTTACCCTTGGTGACATTGGGGATTCCACATCTAGATGTCAAAAATATGCTTGGTGTAAACATCCCAACCAAGATTCAGATACAAACTCACATGAATATGAGTGGGAATCTCTCTCTGATTCTTCTACAGTTGATTTGGACATTGATGTTGTTCATACATATGGTTCCCAACTGGAGGTAGCTAACTAGTCTAGTGTAGGATTAGAGGATTGGAATCCATGAGTCGCTTTAGTGGATGATGCTTCACTTGGTAGGATAACTCCTAATTTGGGCACCTTAGAGGGATATTTGACAGACCCTAACTCTGCAATCACCAAAGATGACACCATCTGTATACACAACATTGAACCCATCATTGGCCTACCCCTTGCTAATCCTCACCTAATTGATTGGTCTCAGTGCTATCATAAGCCTCAGCTCTTAAATTTACAAAATGACTATGAGATAGCATGTTACCTAAATGCTTGTGAGCTCATGGTCTCTTCCACCAGCGAACCAACTACAAGCATGACAGAACCAGATATCAAGTACCTCAGTCACAAAATGAAAAGAAAAGAAAAAAAGAATAATAGTTCTGATGGTGAAAATCATTATGTGGCGGTGTTAGAACCTAAAAAAGTAAAAATAAAGGACGTATCTGAGGGTGAAAACCTCTCTGAGGCACCTAAGGATGAGGTACTTGATCATCTTCCAAGTTACTTTCAGGATAGATCTTTAGTGCTCGTCGAGCCTACACAACCAATCAATTTGAATACACAAGAGGCTCCACAAATAGTGCATTTGGCTTAATCTCTATCAACACAAGAAAAAGAAGCATATACCAAGTTCCTACAAAGCAAGAAAATTAATTTTGCTTGGACTTACTCAGAATGCCAGGGTTGGACTCTAGTCTCATTATGCATCACTTGTCCATAGCTCCAAGTATAAAACTAGTGAAACAAAAATTGAGGAAAATGCATCCTCACATTGCTCTTTTAGTCAAAATAGAGCTAGAAAAACTCCTTAGTGCAGGATTTATAAGAGCCATTGATTATGCCAAATGGATTTCCAATATTGTACCAGTTTCAAAGCATGACAAGTCCATTCGTGTCTGCATATATTTTAGGGACCTTAATAAGGCATGCCCAAAGGATGATTTTGCACTCCCACACATAGACATGATAGTGGACATGACTGTGGGTTATGAGATATATTCCTTGATGGATGGTTTTTCTGGGTATAATCAAATCAAGATAGCTCTTGAAGACTAGGAAAAGATTGCATTCACTTGCACATGGGGAACCTATTCTTGGAATGTTATGCCATTTGGCTTAAAAAATGTAGGAGCTACATATCAAAGAGCTATGACTACTATCTTCCATGACATGATGCATAAGAATATGAAGGATTATGTGGATGACACCTTGGCAAAATGAAAGAAAAGGGATACACACCTAGGCGATTTGGAAGTCATTCTAGATCATATGGAGCAGTTTCAATTAAGATTAAATCCCAAAAAGTGTGCATTTGGAGTCACCTCTGGAAAACTCCTAGGATTTATCATTTCAGCCAAAGGAATAGAGGTGGACCCAAAGAAGTTCAAGCAATCTTGGATATGTCACCTCCCAAAAACATCAACCAAATAAGGAGTCTTCAGGGACATCTTCAATCAATTAGGAGGTTTATTTCACAACTGGCTAATAGAGCTCAACCCTTTAATAAGACTTTGCACAAAGGGGTTAAATGTGTATGGAATGAGGATTGTCAGCAAAGCATGGACCAAATCAGGCAATACTTGGCCAATCCTCCAATCTTAATGTCTCTTATCCCAGGAAAACCACTCATATTGTATGTGTCAGCAATAGAATCTTCCCTAGGGGCATTATTGGCTCAACTTGATTACACTGGAAAAGAAAGAGCTATATATTACATCAGTCATACTCTTGTGTCATATGAGGTCAACTACACTAGTATTGAAAAATATTGCCTTGTAGTGGTGTTTGCTTCCCAAAAGTTGCAACATTACATGCTTGCGCATACAATACACCTCATTGCAAAGATTGATCCTCTCAAATATTTGCTTGGTTAGGGGTAGACTTGCTAAGTGGATGATGGTCTTATCAAAATTTGACATAGAGTATGTTGAGCGTAAGGCTATAAAAGGACAGGCCATAGCCGACCAATTGGCTGACTTCCCAATTCAAGATAAAGCGCCAATTCAAGTTGAATTTCCAGATGAGCACATAATGTACATGACTGCAAGAACATGGAAGATGTTCTTTGATGGCTCTTTCATGCAAAATGGTTCAGGTGCTGGAGTGTTGTTTTTTTCTCCTCATGGGTACACAATCCCTAAGTCCTACAAACTATTATTCCCATGCACAAATAACATTGTTGAATATGAGGCCTTGACTAATGGACTAAAAATGGCTATAGACTGGAGAATCACAGAGCTACATATTTATGGGGATTCACAATTGATAGTCAACAAAGTTAATGAAGAATACCAAACAAAGGATGAAAAACTAGTACCCTACAAAAAAATGGTTGATTCATTACAATGATATTTCACCTTTGTTACATTTCAACAAATCCCTAGAGCAGATAATAAAGCAACTGATACTATGGCTACATTGGCTTCACTTCTTCAACTAGAACAACATGAGTCCAGATTTGAATTCCTGGTGGAAGAGCTATGCTACCCTATCTATGACTCCCAAGAAAGCCAAGTTGTTTGTACCCTTGTTGGCCACGAGTCATCCTGCTATGGTGCCATTTACTCATACCTCTGTGATGGCATTATTCTTGAAACCTTCAACCATTTTGAATGAAGAAACTTAACCCGAAATGCCTCTCACCACACCCTTACCTCTAGTGATCTATATAGGAGGGGTTTAGATGGGACACTTCTTAGGTGCTTAGAAAAGGATGAGTCTGACCGATCGTTAGCTGACATTCATGAGGGCATTTATGGAGGACATTCCAATGGTCTTTCCATGGCCTGAAGGTTGCTTAGGGTTGGGTACTATTAGCCTACCATGCAGATAGATGTAGTATCTTTTGCTAAATCATGCAAAAAGTGTCTGAAACATGGTAACCTGATACATGCTCCAGGCAGGGAGCTTATTCCTTCTATTTCTCATTGGCCATTTTAGCACTGGGCCTTTGACCTTTTTGGGCAGATTCATCCCAACTCATCAGGTGGACACAAATTCATTATCACTGCTACTGATTACTTTACCAAATGGGTAGAAGCTGTCCCACTTTTTGTTACCTCAGGCAAGCCAGTTTCTTTGTTTATTTTGAACCATATCATCTGTTGGTATGGAGTGCCTTCTGAAATAATCACTGACAATGGAGGTTAGTTTAAAAATAAGGACCTTAAGCATCTCTGCAAGAAATTCAAGATAAAACAACATTGGTCCTGCATTTACTTCCCACAAGGAAATTGACAAGCAGAGGCTTCGAATAAAACCATTCTTAAGATTCTCCATAGAACAGTTCACAAGAATGGTAGAGATTGGCATCTACAGATAAATCCGGCCTTGTGGGGCTATAGAGCGAGTATTTGTACTCCAACTAGGGCTACTCCTTTTGCCCTCACTTATGGTGTTGAAGCACTATTACCTTTAGAGGTGGAGATTCCTTCACTTAGAGTTTCCCTTAAAGGTTTAGTGACAAATTGATGCAGGAGCATCCTGGGTGTAAGAGCAATCTTGCATCACCCAAAAAAAAATAAAAATTCTATTTTTGTATTCAATAAGGGCTATCTTGTGCAGAGCTACTATTTATGGAAACTTGCTATTTTTAGTAAGTTGGTCTTACGATCTTAGAATGTTCTAATTTCACATATGGAGGTTCATCTCAGTCATATCAGCCTACTAGCAAAGTTTCATGGCTAGATCAGGTCTAGTTTTGAAGATATTGAAGATTTTCGGTATTGGCAGTAGGGTACAGAAACTTCAAACTCAGTTTTGAAGGCTTTAGAGGCCCCGGATGAGGTCAAAAATTTGGGCGACAGGTGCTTGCACCAGTCAAGCCTGTAGAGCGCTTCGTGGCATTTCCAGAATGGGGTTATAATAGTCAATCAGGTCAACTGGTGATGACTTATGGTCTTCGGAAGTTGGGTCACCTGGAATGGCGAAAAATAATTTTTCTTCAAAATTTTTGTTTGGGTTTCAAACTCATTTTGAGCCGACTTTGATGTAATAAATTGTAAAATAAAATAATTATAAGTTTGGTCAGCCCTAAGGGCTAAATTTCTAGAACCTTCTCGAGCGGTGGAAATTGCCTATATAAAGAAGGCCCGCAGTGTTGTCTAGGGCAGTTCTGGGTAGTAGATTTGGGTATTGATTCGAGGCTTTGTCCTACAGAATATTATAAGGGAATGCCCATGTGGCTTTGCATATTGTAATTCTGAAAGTTTGTAATTCCACATTTGTGGAGATAATAAGAAGCCAATTTTCTGTTCTTGCATATTATTGTTGTTGTTTCTCTATTTCTGTTATGTGTTTGTGGTATTAAGGGGAGCACCCTTCATCACAAATGAAGACTACCACGCCATGAGGCTCCAAGAACTAGAACTTCTAGATGAGAAGCGTAAAGCATCATTTGATCACATGAGAGTCTACCAAAAGCGTATGTCCAAAGCATTCAACAAGAAGGTTCACCCTAGAGAATTTCAAGTGGGAGATCTTGTCCTACGAGAAAACCCTAAGAACCAACAACATAGAGAATAAAAGGGGAAATTCGAACCTAATTGGCTTGGACCATACATCATTACTTCTACTTTTGGGATAGGTACTTATTTACTATCTGATCTAGAGGGAGAACAACTCTCTGATCCTATCAATGTTTTGCACCTGAAGAAGTTCTATCCATGATGCCTATTCTATCTGGGGGCATCCTTTGTATATACTTATTGATCTTGAAAAAATATCAAAAAAAAAAATTCATATATGATGCTGAAAAAATCCTAAAAAGCATATAAAGTACTGAAAAACTACAAAAAAATCAAAAAATGCAAAAAATTCAAAAAAAATAGAAAATGTGCCTTGGTGAAAACCTAGAAACAGGTGCCTTGGTAGCAAAACTACAAAAAAATTGAAAAAATCAAAAAATCTCCAAGTGGTGAAAACCTAGAAATAGGCACTACTTGAGGCCTTTGCACCCTTGTTTCTTAGCATGCGTCCTCGACACTTAGCCTTTCTCCACCATGCCTTGACCTTGTTGCCTTGGTTTGGAATTGGTCTTTGTCTTTGTCTAGGGGGCATAACTGTGTTAGCTTTGGTCTCTAGGATGCGTTGGTCTTTAGGACATCTTGCAAACAGTGTTTCTCAACACCACCCCAACTGTGTTTTTCAACACTACCCTAGCGTCAAGTGTTTCTCAACACTTATTAGATATCCTACCCGCAGTCTAGCACGATATGATCCACTGACAAATGTGATACTCAAAGTTTGACTCTATGACCTACACACACGCACTTAAACACTCGACTCGCTGAGACTTGTTTTGAATTTATTTCTTTGTGTGCTATCTATGATGATTTATTTGATGAGTGTTTTATCCCTAATAGTTTTCAATGATGCTGAGCTAGAAGATTGGGGGCATGAGGAAATGTTTTATTTCTTTTTCTGCTTGTGGGTATATTTTATTGATCCTAATTGTCATTAGCATTTATGCTTGTTCCACTTGACACTAGGATCTCCAAGGTATTATCCTTGACTATTTTCACAAGTGCATACTTATAGTCATCTTGACTTTCCTTGTATCTCGATGTGAGTATAACCTTGCCATATTAAACTTAGGTAATCTCACTGCACTAGTCATCTTGACCTATGTCTTTGATGCCTAGGTGGGATTCCCACATATCTATCTAATATAGATCATATTCAGATTCACATAGTCATACTAGTGTGCATTGTATGATGTTGCGATGCTACCAATAACACTCAATGATGAATATTAGAGTCTAAAAAGCTTTGTGACCTTGCAAGTAAACCACTTTTTCATAGTAGCTTGCATTTTTAAGTTCATGTTAGTCTAGTTTTGCATTTGGAGAGAGCTCTCCTTTCATCTTTCATGGACTTGTTGGTCAACTGCGCTCACCTTTCCTTTTCTCAATCATGTCTTTCGCTCCTTGTCTTTCACATCACATCCTATTCCTGTCATCACAAGAGGTTAATCTTATCATCATATATATATCCTACAAAGATCATTTTTAGAAACATGAGTCTATATCATAAACATGAGAAATAAACATACATCTATTAGAGAGATTATACATGAGCATATATCTCATACATTTTGAGCAATATGACAAGACAATATAAAAATTGAAACATCCATCACAAGTGGGACAAGTACACAAGATCTATCACAAATCCAATTATCTCATATATATAAATGTATCATGATGCAAATACAATGTGGGATCCAAAATCTGGACAATGTCCTAGGGTATGTCTCTATACATTTATCCTAGCCCTAGGTCTGACTAGCACCATCATGTAGAGGTGGTGGTGGTGGTGGTGGTGCTACTACCCTGTCAGGTACCATATCAGATCTCCCAACCCTCTCAGAGTAGAGTGGCACTTTCTATCCCTCTGGTACAACCTGTATATAGAGTCCATGATAATATGCAGCTTGTGCTACCTCTCGCTAGATCTCTGCTGCATCGGCCTATGCCGCCCTCTCCTGCCACTCTATCTCAACTCTTAGGTTAGTCAACTATTGCTCTCCCATAGCTATAGTGATCTATAGCTACTGCATCTTCATCTCTAGAGCCTAGATCCTCGCTCTAAGATCCTCTCCCCCTATAGGATGATCCTGCCCAGCATCCACCCGTCGGTGAGATGGCCTCATCACGTCATCCCCCTCATCCTCAAAACCCTATCTCCGTGACCATTTTCAGCCACCTAATCAGGATCCATGCCCTATCTCCCTAACCCTCCCTCTCCCTCCTCCATCCCCTCCATCCTCATCATCTCCATCATCTCCTTGTGTTTTTGGCTGTGCATCAGGTATAGTAAACTTAGGGAATGGACATCTCCTCCACTCTGCCCTATACACCGCATCCAACCCTGCATCTTCCATATGTGGGAGATAGTCCCATGGCTCCCTATGGATAGTTGTAGTGTCCTATATTGCTTATTGGTAGTCCAGCATCGGCAGCCATCCTTGTCCCTCCTCATCTCTGACTTGAGCATAGGTGGTGGTCTCAGCAGGCACCCTCTATTGTCACCCAAACTGTCTTCAAACCTAGGTGATCACAAAACACTCTACTATATTAGAGTGTCAACCTACCAGTGGTCGGCTACATAACATGTAACCTAGCTCCTCCTCCTGATCACCCCACTACTCACAAGCCCTGTATGGCCTCCACTGGAATGATGTCAGCTCATCCAATAACCTACGATAGTAAGTCACATCCCCGCTATGTGGCTGACTAATAAAACCTGTATATCTATATATATAGGGGCATCTCCGCTCCCTCGACTGCACACGTGGACACATAATGATGATGTGCTCCCATGCCCATACCTGTGCTAGGATAGCACCGCATGCGCAAGTCTTGCTCTCCTGGTATACGATCTCATGGAGCTCATGGTACGTATCCGCTAGGATGGAAGGGGCCTCATGCCATCTATCATGGGTGCGCTATAAGATCTGCTACCAACCTACCCCAGCCCAGTGGAAATCCCTTCTTACTCCTATCAGTAATAAGGGCATGTGCTACTATAAAGCATACAATGCATGGGACTAGGAAATCCTTGTCGAACTCCTGCATCAATCTATCCCAACTGAGGTGTCTATCAACAAATGTGACATCTTGGAACATGTCCTACATGATTTTTCATCCCTCAGTCAGATCTTGATCATAGTATACCTGTGCCAACAAACAATCATGTCAGTTTCTCTCATATGGAAAATTTACATCTATGAACATCTATAAACATGATTATACTCATTGGATCTCCATGGCTTGGGACTTGAAGGATCTGATAGACATCCTCTAGGCTAATGGTAGCCTCTCTGATCAGCAAGTGAAAGGTGTTATGCTCACTATGCCACCTCTCAGCCAGTGTCGTCAGTAACCCATGATCAGCTTGAATGTGGGGCATCTGCAGCAAGTAACCAAAACCCATCTCCCTCAGGTCTACCCATCTTGGATCATCAAGATCTCAGACACACTATAGCCCAGTAACTCTCAACGCTCTAATGAGGAGCATAGGAAAGTTCTCCTGCAAGATATTAACCCAAACTAGATGTCAGAACATATCATGATGGATGTATACAATTAGTACAAAACATTTTAAAAGTAAACATTATCTGGACCCATGTCATTTTGCTCCAAAAAAATTAAAACATGTCATTTTTTTCTACACTGTGCGATACTATTTTTTGACTAAGTATCATGCGATACTTTCCTCAATAGCAGTGCAATAATATCTTTGGGTGTGATAGTTCGCATAGGATTGCATGATATTTCATCTGGTATCGTGCGATACTAGATTACATACTCGTGTGATACTATTTTGACCCACAAACTATCACACGATGGATATTATCAAAGAGTGTGATACTTTATAAGTATCGTCAAAAATTTCGTACAAGTAAAATTTGAAATTTTTTAAAAACATTAAAAATGTGTTTTAAATTGAAATAAATGCTCATAAATGACCTACAAGGTGAGTTTTTATGAAAACATACCGAGGCACCATATTGCGGAGGTCGGTTGTGCAACTGGGCGCACTCAAATCGATGCTTGTGAACCAGAATCATTGCTTGCTGGGCCATTTTCTCTCTCTAAGCTCTTGAAATTCTCAAATCACAATAAGACAAATGATTTGAAAATGACACTTTTTGCCCCTTATATAGCCTTTTGACTTTTTGACCTAAATTTCAAAACACTTCGAAATTGCACGAAAATTGCACCCCTAGCTAATTTTGACATCTTGGATCCATTTTTGGGATCTAAATCCAAGTTAATCTTGATAGTCAAAATTGCATTTCAAAACTTTCTCCCTCTTCTGCACAGTTGGCTAACAATTTGAGGCCTGATCCTTCAATCTTTGTTGGGGCACCTTCATTTCTTCATCCCCATCTCTTTCAACCTTTTGTTAATCTCTATTGAGCATTTAAAGTTGTCATTAGTAGCAAAGGATATCAAAGAGATCAGTCGGTCACTTATATTGAGTTGGTCGATAACTAGAAGTAAGATAGAGCAATTGATAAAGCCTTTACACCAAGCATCACATAGTTTACCGAGCACCAGTGACACCGACACCGATGGATAGTAAACACCGAGCATCGCAGTATACACAGAGCAATTTATACAACATTTATCGATGATTACAGAAAATGGCATAGTAATCTGAAATGGCACATTCTTCTATGCAAATGATTACAATAGATTGTAAAATAGTTTACCAAGATCGAGGACCATTTATTGTAAAAGATAGTCATTAAATGTAATGTTTATCTTATTGTAATAGTTGATCTAGGTTAATTTTGCACCATAGATCTTAGGGTTATGATTATTTTTGTAACCTAATTTTTGCTAAAGTGGCAAAATAGAACACTATATATTTTTTATGTTCACATCATTTTGTGTGGTTGGTGAACTGATATATATGAATCATGGAGCACTTGAAGCCACTGCCTAAACTTCAAGTCAATCAGTTTACAAAGTAGAACAAAGTACAAAAGTTATTAGATTGAGCAGAATCAGAGAAGGCTACCGAGCATAATAGAGCAAAGAATCATCACAGTCAAGGTGATATTTTAATGAGCACTTATTGATCTGTTTCAGATAATTGAGTTGTCAACTAGGAGATAATTGTCTATTACTTTCTGACAATTGTAATAGAGTTTTTGGTAAAATCTTTTAACAGAGTAGACTTAACAGTCTTATGTAAATCTCTTAACTGAGTGCACACTTCATTAGTGTTGTTAAAATCTTATAACTAGGTAGATCTAGCTGATCTAATATGTTACTCCTAAGAGGGTAAGATCACCAGAAGTGATCAAAACTTGTAGCTTTAACATGCAAACCTTTTCTATCTGTAGTAGTGAAGAATTTGTGGGTGTCATCCCCACCATAGTTTTTACCTTCTTACAAGGGTTTCTGGGTTACCAAAATACTTGTGTTATGTGATTGTCATATTGATTTCATGTTGTTTACTTTCTCAAGTTAACTAGATGATTGATTTATGCAATTAGATTCAAGTTATTTTGATCGGTTATCATAGTACACAGTTATAGATTTGAAAGGTTTTACAAGTAAAATTTTGGAGGCACTGATTAGCCCCTCCCCTCTCAGTACCTATCTCTCCTAATTCCAATAATTGGTATCAAAGCTCAATTCTCTTATTGAACAATCTAACCACTGAAGGGTAAAGATCTAAGTCATGGAGAGATACAAGCTTGACAAGACTATTGAGAATCAAAAGATACAAATACAGATGTTTGTGGAACAGTATAAACAAGCCAAGGAAGAACTAAAGAAATTACTGGTTGAAAGAAATAACCTTGCAATTCTACAAAATGAAATCAGTTATCATGAAGAGCCTATTGATGAAATATTTGATCATATTGGATCAAGCTCTGGAAGCATCTCTGATGGATCTGAAAGCATAATCTCTGACTTGTCTAAAAAGAATCAACATCTATCTAAGCAAGTGAAAGCACTTCAAATCGGTCATGAATCTCAGATGGTGAGAATGGTGGAAATCATGAACAATGCTAGACAAGCTGAACAAGATCAGAATCTGGCCATTAAAGATCGAAGACTGATGATTGAACAACTCCAAGCAAAAGAAAGTGAAATACAGAGACTTACTGATTGTCACTTCCAAGTATCAAATCAGATGATGACAGTTAATCAAGAAATGAATCGAGTAAATGGAGAATTATCAAGAAGACTTGAAGATGTTACAATACTTAGAGAAGATAATGAAAAACTAAGAAATGAAATAAAGATACAAAAGTAACACAATGAAATGATGAAGATAGTTGAGGATAGATCTAAAAAGATTGATGATTTCCTGACTAATCAAAGAAGATTCAGAAGTAGAGCCGGTATAGGCTACACCAGTGAAGGAGAATCATCACAACAAGCTAAAAAAGTCAATAATAATCAAAGTTAGAAACCTAAAGTGTTGACATGTTATCACTGTGGAAAACCAAGACATACATCTAATGTGTGCAGAAGTAAAGTACAAGGTAAACCTCCTGTCATTCCTAAATTCAATGGATATTGTTATTACTGTGGTAAGTTTGGACATCCAGCTTATGAATGCAGAGCTAAGCAAAATGACATTGCTAATAATACTACTGAGGAGAAAATATGCTATAATTGTAATAAGCATGGACACACTGCAAGGGATTGCAAGGCAAAAATGAAACAAGTTTGGACACCTAAAGAGAAACTACAACGAAAGCCATATCAACCAAAGAGACAAGGTAACTAATATGTTTGGGATTATAATACCTAGACTAACTGTGTTGTATGTGGTCGGTATGGACATATTGCAGCAAACGATCACAAAAAGAGTCAGATTGGACAATCAAGAAACTGGACAAATGCAAGAATGGCATGTATGCACTATCACAAGGTCGGTCATTTAAGCAAGAACTATAGAGACCGAGCACCAAATGAAAACCATATATTTGAAAGTGGATATAAAATTGCAGAAATCATGAAGGAACACAATGTGGAAGAAAGCATCTAATGAGAATGCCGAGTCAAGTAACACTGTCGATGAAACCTCATCCACTAGATTGGGTGACATCGGTACCTCCACTTAAGATGACAAAGGTATGTATGGAACTGACATTTAAAATGATCACATTTTACATACAATTCCTTATATATGATGTACAAATACCAAATCTGCATGAATAAAGATGCACTATGGTTTATGTGTTATGAGTTTACAAATGTCACGTAGTCAGTAAAAGAAGAAACGAGAGTTGATTACCCATCGATAATCACTATACAAGGTTAATCGACAATAGTGAAAACTGATGAAGAAATTCTATGTTAACTGAGCAAAGGAAATTGTAGACATTACTGAGCTGACAGTTGTTTCATACCAAAAGTCAGGTCATGCATTTAATGCACCAAAGTTTGAGCGGGAATATCGAAAAGTCTATAAATACGTGGAAACAGAGTTCATTGTTACATTGCGATTTCAAAGAATAGAGATTTTATAGAGTAGAGTTCAAAGCTAAAGATTTTCAAAAAAGATTCAAAGCTACTGTAGATCGAACCGACAACAATTCTTCGACGATATTGAGTAAGTTCATTTTCCTACCGAACAATGGTTATCTATTGCTTGCCAAAACCCTAGAATTGATTTATGGCATCAACATTGTCTGCAAGCAAATTGCAAAACATTGAGGAGGAAGTAGAATTAATTGTTAGGGCTAATTTCACCGAGGCCAAATTCAAACCACATCCCAAGGTTGCAGCACAAACGGATGATATGGGCGCATTTTCAAGTATTCCAGATAGGGTTTTGTTAACAGAAGATGTTAGGGCCTATATTCATAGCAAAATCAGAGAAGTAGGTGATTTTGAGACCATTGCTACTTATCAACAAGTTTGTGGACCAGATGGAAAGTTAAAATCTGAATATAAGAAGATTGAGGAGTCAAGGTTATCATATTTTATATACTTCCCGCAAACATTTAGCATTGATTGGATAAGGATCGTGCTAAGTAGATTTAATGATGGAAAATTTTGGTTAGATAAACCTGTTGAGGTCACAAATAAGATTATTAGTAGGGTTACTAAGTACCCTACAACCGACAAAGCAAAAGCCTTTCGAAGTTCATCTCATCTCGATGTTGAAAAGAACACTGGAGCTCAATGGGACGATAGGGCACTGAAAATCTCAACCATCAAAGACCCAGCGGTAAAATTTGTAGCACATCATTAGATACAAGATATTTCAATCTAGAAGACTAAACAACGTACCCTGCAGCGCCGTGGACATGGCATATAAAATTGTGAAGAAAGATCACTAGGTAGATCTTGCTAAAATGCTACTACACCAACTGCAAGAGAATATGAAGACAATAAGATCAAAGAAGTCCAACACATGTAAGTACGAATCATTGCTTCTCTGTACATTTTTCTATCTGCAAAAATATGTACCTAGTATCGGTAAGGTAAACTGGCAATCCGATAAACTGATAACTACACAAATTGGTGAAATGATGAAAAGTTTAGGAAAGAATATGAACATGGAATTTGATGCATATTTCAAAGAATTTAAGACTCAAATGCATCAAAGGAGTAGAATTCTAAGGGAATTAGTGAGTAAATTTGAAAATGACATATGTTTTGTAGTCAGCACAAACCACTCAATGATAAAGGTAGTTGAACCTAGAACAAAATGGTTGGCACCGATGGGATATGAAATGAACCATGATTTCACCTTGAAATCTATTAATGAATCGCTAGCAATACCGATAGACATCACTACCACTAGGGTTTGCACATATGAGGAAGCTAAGTCATGAATCACTACAAACATAGAGATTGAAAAAATGTCTAGAAGGGTGAAGAAAATGAGAAAAGATCTCGCAACAAGATATGGAAATGCATCAGTCTCATCTAAGGAGTCACCGGTTAAAGAAACAACTGAAGGTCAGTTACTATTGGCTAAAAAGCCCTATGATAGCGAGGAGACCAAGTCAGACAAAGAAAAGGATCCCACACCGGTTCCTCCCACCAATGTTGAACAGGAAATGCAGTTACCAGAACAAAAAGGTATGAAAACAAGGTCATCAACTGTAGCCTCATCCCCTCCGATGAAAGAGGAAATAAAAGTTAAGAAAATGAGGGCAGCTACACCAACAAGGAAATATGTTAAGAGAAAGACAAAGTTTGTAGCTGAGGCAACATAGAAAATGAGAAAATTGGTCAGAAGTAAAGCAGATATAAAGGAGACTGAAACTGAAAATGATCCTAATCAATTCAAGATAGTCCATAATAGGGAAAGTACAATAGAAGAAATAATTGAAGATATAATTGAAAATGGAAATCTTGCAGATCCAGGCATAGGCAAATTTGACAAAATGTCAATTGAGGATAAGACAAAGCTAGAACATGCTATCATCCAGATGATGATTAAATTCAAGAGAGTACCAATGGAATTCGCATGTCAATTACCGAAGGAACTAGATGACAAAATAAATGAGAAATGGGCTATTGCACTAGATACAGAGAAAAGGAGAAGAGAATGATCATTAGTTCGTGTAGCCTCACACTTCAGCTATGATGTTGTAAGTGAATACTTGAAAAAGTACCAAGCAAGATTTCTAGTCAAGAATAGAGCTATGCAGATAATGGATGAGAATGTGGCTGATATGGATGTCACATGTGATTCTTTATGGACATCAATTTTGAAAGCAGAAGAGAAAGCTGAATAGGAAGGATTCCTGAAACTGTCTAAGAAGAGACACAGTTCAAAAGGTAAAGGTATTTACATCGATGATAACAAAGGAAAGAAATTAAAGGACATCGGTATATCAGTTACTGAGGTAATTGATATCACCAAACAAAAGGAAGAAATAAGAATTTCACAGGATGCACCAGATCATGTAGAGATCCAACTGAAGAAGAAAAATGATGATGATGTACTCATTGAGGACATCACAAATGGTGATCCTAATGATAAGGATGATGAAGATGTGACTATTGCACCAAACAAAGATGAAGCACTAGACACTGATAGTGTGTTCACATCTCTACCGGGTGAACTTCCTGTACTTGTAGAGGTAGTTGAAATACTTTCACAAGTACAATTTGATGCTTCTCATCCCGAGCAAAATAATGATACAACTGGAACACACGAACCTAAGCAACCTGTAGATACAAATGAGCCTACCAAAATAGAGGCATAGTCCACAGAATCAAAGGAACCAGAAGTAACAAAGTCAATCGAGGTGAACCCCTCTAACACTACAACTGAGACTCCCACACCATCTACCAAGGAGTAGAAGAAGGAAGATACGATGTCAATTGGGAAGGATACTCTGAAAAGTGGAGAAAAAGCTATTGTTATTAGTGAAAAGAAGTCACCTCTTACACAAAAGAAGAAGAAGAAGAAAGCAAAAGGGCCGATCACCATTGATGAAGTCATAATTATACCAGAATGTGACCCAAGAACCCTAAGCCCTGAGGAACTAAGTAAATATGGGGGAGCTATGTTCAAGAAAGGTGGCACAAGAAAAGCTAAAGCAAGAGCACAAACGCAAAGAAGTGTTAACTGATGTGAGGGATATTCTGCAACAAATAGTACCGGAGACAAACATTGATGAGAATACTCCCATCATAGATCAACTTGCTACACTCACTGACAAAATCAATGCCCTTGATATAGATGAAGACAAAGGAATAGAAGAAAGGGCAGAATCAAAGATTTAGGATAAATTGGCAGAAAGGATTAGCACAGAAGTGGCACTGAAAAAGGTAAAATTATTTGAGGTAATTACCGAGGCAAAATCTATCACCCAGATAATTTGTCAATTTTTTATCAAGCTTTGTACTTCAAACATCTTCACTATAGAAGTTAGTGAAAAGATAAGAGGTTTAGAAGCAGAAATAAAGTTGAGTACACAAGCAACTATAACCAAGCCGAATGCTTTCTTAAAGCATATTCACCGAGTTCAGGAACTCCAACGGTTGATAGCAGATCTAAGAAAACAAGAAGAGTAAATCATTGATTAGGTTATAGAGTTACAAACAGAACTCACTCCATACTTGAAAATTTTTGAAACTCATATTGTCAAAGTTGAACAACTTGTAACAACACTAGAGATTTTGGTGTTAGATAATATCTTTGACATGCATGCACAAGTCGGTCTTGAGCATATTGCTCTCACCAACTTGAAATAGGAATGGGACAACCTCTTGGTGTCAGTAAAGAAAACTCACCAACACATTTTTGATAAGATGTAAGTATACATTTTATTTTTTTTATGTTTGGCATTATTATCAAAAAGGGGGAAAACATGTATATGCCAAATAAGTATACTTTGATATGTACATATTATCAGGAGCATGCACCGAGGGGGAGTACTTTGTACTTAGAAATTTTTTTGTGTGGATATGTACATGGCAGAGATATAAGGAATATATAAGAACATTTTGTCGATATAGATTCGAAGTTTTGATACTAATGCCAAAGGAGGAGATTGTTAATCTCTATTGAGCATTTAAAATTGTCATTAGTATCAAAGGATATCAAAGAGATCGGTCGGTCACTTATATTAAGTTGGTCGATAACTAGAAGTAAGATAGAGCAGTCAGTAAAGCCTTTACACCGAGCATCACACAGTTTATCGAGCACCAGCGACACCGACACCGATGGATAGTAAACACTAAGCATCGTAGTATACACTGAGTAGTTTATACAGTGTTTACCGATGATCACAAAAAATGGCATAGTAATCTGAAATGGCACATTCTTCTATGCAAATGATTACAACAGATCGTAAAATAGTTTACCAAGATCAAGGACCATTTATTGTAAAAGATACTCATTAAATGTAATGTTTATCTTATTGTAATAGTTGATCTAGGTTAATTTTGCATCATAGATCTTAGGGTTATGATTATTTTTGTAACCTAATTTTTGCTAAAGCGGCAAAATAGAACACTATATATTTTGTATGTTCGCATCATTTTGTATGGTTGGTGAACTGATATATATGAATCACAGAGCACTTGAAGCCATTGCCTAAACTTCAAGTCAATTAGTTTACAAAGCAGAACAGAGTACATAAGTTATTAGATTGAGCAGAATCAGAGAAGGCTACCGAGTAGAATAGAGAAAAGAATCATCATAGTCAAGGTGATATTTTAATGAGCACTTATTGATCTATTTCAGACAATTGAGTTGTCAACTAGTAGATAATTGCCTATTACTTTCTGACAATTGTAACAGAGTTTTTGGTAAAATCTCTTAACAAAGTAGACTTAATAGTCTTATGTAAATCTCTTAACCGAGTGCACACTTCATTAGTGTTGTTAAAATCCTATAACTAGGTAGATCTAGCTATTCTAATATGTTACTCCTAATAGGGTAAGATCACCAGAAGTGATCAAAACTTGTAGCTTTAACATGCAAACCTTTTCTATCTGCAGTAGTGAAGAATTTGTGGGTGTCATCCCCACCACAGTTTTTACCTTCTTACAAGGGTTTCTGAGTTACCAAAATACTTGTGTTATGTGATTGTCATATTGATTTCATGTTGTTTACTTTCTCAAGTTAACTAGATGATTGATTTATGCAATTAGATTCAAGTTATTTTGATCGGTTATCATAGTACATAGTTATAGATTTGAAAGGTTTTACAAGTAAAATTTTGGAGGCACTGATTAGCCCCTCCCCTCTCAGTACCTATCTCTCCTAATTCCAATAATTGGTATCAGAGCTCAATTCTCTTATTGAACAGTCTAACCACTGAAGGGTAAAGATCTAAGTCATGGAGAGATACAAGCTTGACAAGACTATTGAGAATCAAAAGATACAAATACAGATGTTTGTGGAACAGTATAAACAAGCCAAGGAAGAACTAAAGAAATTACTGGTTGAAAGAAATAACCTTGCAATTCTGCAAAATGAAATCAGTTATCATGAAGAGCCTATTGATGAAATATTTGATCATATTGGATCAAGCTCTGGAAGCATCTCTGATGGATCTGAAAGCATAATCTCTGACTTGTCTAAAAAGAATCAACATCTATCTAAGCAAGTGAAAGCACTTCAAATTGGTCATGAATCTTAGATGGTGAGAATGGTGGAAATCATGAACAATGCTAGACAAGGTGAACAATATCAGAATCTGGCCATTGAAGACCGAAGACTAATGACTGAACAACTCCAAGCAAAAGAAAGTAAAATACAGAGACTCACTGATTGTCACTTCCAAGTATCAAATCAGATGATGACAGTTAATCAAGAAATGAACCGAGTAAATGGAGAATTATCAAGAAGACTTGAAGATGTTACAATACTTAGAGAAGATAATGAAAAAATAAGAAACGAAATAAAGATACAAAAGCAACACAATGAAATGATGAAGATAGATGAGGGAAACTCTAAAAAGATTGATGATTTCTTGACTAATCAAAGAAGATTCAAAAGTAGAGCTAGTATAGGCTACACCGGTGAAGGAGAATCATCACAACAAGCTAAAAAAGTCAACAACAATCAAAGTTAGAAACCTAAAGTGTTGACATGTTATCACTATGGAAAACCAGGACATACATCTAATGTGTGTAGCAGTAAAGCACAAGGTAAACCTTCTGTCATTCCTAAATTCAATTGATATTGTTATTACTGTGGTAAGTTTGGACATCCAGCTTATGAATGTAGAGCTAAGCAGAATGACATTGCTAATAATACTACTGAGGAGAAAATATGCTATAGTTGTAATAAGCATGGACACATTGCAAGGGATTGTAAGGCAAAAATGAAACAAGTCTAGACACCTAAAGAGAAACTACAATGAAAGCCATATCAACCGAAGAGACAAGGTAACTCATATGTTTGGGATTATAATACCTGGACTAACTGTGCTATATGTGGTCGATATGGACTTATTGCAGCAAACTATTACAGAAAGAGTTAGATTGGACAATCAAGAAACTGGACAAATGCAGTAATTGCATATATGCACTGTCACAAGGTCAGTCATTTAAGCAAGAACTGTAGAGATCGAGCACCAGATGAAAACCATATATTTGAAAGTGGATATAACATTGTAGAAATCCGTTATGCATCCTTAGTGTCCTTAGGTTTTCTACCCTTAACCCGAACATCATGAAAACATCACACATGAATTAAAACATATCATAAAGACATTTAAGAACTTAGATTAAAGAATAGGAAAAATTAGGAATGTTTAGGAAGTCCTAGGATAGCGCTAGTCCACCGAACAACCCTAAACCCTAATCCTGATTCCCAAACACATCATGAAGATTAATTAGGCATCTAAATGCACCATTCCGCATGCATGTAAAGCAATTGGGGATCCAAGTTTCCATATACTACCTAAGGTCAACCCTGAATCACCCGGGAACCCAAAAACACCAACTAGGTAAAAAACTAGGTTTTCTGGAAGGGTTGTGCAATTAGTAAGAGAAGCTGCATAGTTGGTTGGGGCCTCAAGATGCATAGTTGGGGCCTCAAGTTGCATAGTTGGGGCCTCAAACTATGCAGTTGGTCATGGGAACTATGTAGTTGGTCCCTAGAACTATGCAGTTGGACAAAATCAAAGGAAACTCAAAATTGCAACTTGCAAGTCCAACTTCCAACTAAAACTAGGCAAAATGGGGATAGTGGATGCATAATATGGGCAAGACCCATTTGAGATCTCCTAGTTTTCATGCAAAAAATGGCCCTTAGATTCAATCTAATAGCAATCTAAACCTACTCAAGATCTAAGAATAGGAAACACGTCTCTAAGCCAGAATGCATTTAGTGAAGGAAAAGAGAAGTTTCCTAAAGTCTGGAAGTTCCTGTGGACCCCTAAGACATATGAGAAGATGTCACAAGGAGCCTAGGAAGTCTAAAAACTCCTCCCAATGCATAAATGAAAACAAACTAACATACACTAGATAAATCAATAGTTTCAAGAAGCTTGCATACAAATATTTCAATATCAACACAAAAATACTTAATCACACAATATAACACATAGTTCCTCTTAAAAACACATGGAAAACAATCAGAGTACAAATATTATTGAAATCAAGTAAGGACACAAAAGGATCATCTCCAGGATAGATCCTACCTGGAGTCCTGCGACGAACAATTGTAGGAGAGAAGAGGATCCAAGTGTTCTCAGCCCACTCCAATCACTCCTTCAGACTCCTTCTACAAGAAAACTCCAGCCTCTTCTGGAAGCAATCTAACTCACTATCCTGTTAGAGAATGATAATTTTCCTTCTCAAAAGACTATAGGTTTCCTACAAGCAAAATTCTATCCAAAGAAGCCTTTCCTCAAATCCAATTTCCCTGGCCAACCTCCCTTCACACAAGAGATCTCTCCTGTATATAGATTGGAGGGAGTAGTTGCATGGGAAAATCAACCGATGCAACTATCCCAACTATCTATTAGTTAATAGTTTAGGATAAATATAATTAATAGATCTTTTCCCGTGAAGGGATAAATAATATTAATAATGTTTTTAGATTTATGTCTCCTTAATTCAAGGAAGACAATAGATAATTTAATTTCAAAAGAATATATTTACCATACCTACATTATTTATTTAGATTATAATGAAGGAAATAATTATTCACTAACCAAGAAAATAGTATTCATTATTTATTATTAATAGTCTCTTTCACACATATAATTATATATATAAATGTATATGTAATCATAGGCATATGTGTGCACCCATATGCTTATGTGTACATATACCATAGGTAAGACACATTATTACTAATACTATAAATATTTATTTTATTGTGAATATTATTATTTAAATCAGACATTAAATCATATACTACAAAAATATAATCATGATATATATATATATATATATATATATATATATATATATATATATATATATATATATATATATATATATATATATATATAAAGATACCATAACACACATATTACTAATCATAACATAAATCTCCCAGCAATGTAAGCAACAAAATCCACATACTCCAACAAACAGAGATACATCAACAATACAAAGCGCTGACTCAAGAACTCCCCACCTAAGGATCAAAAGGGTCAGAGGTAGAGTTCCTTCTTATGGAAACTTGGTGATATATCTGTAACAACAACAACGATCGAGGATTTGAGGGATTTCTCAGACCTGTAAGACCAAGTGGAGACGATACCCGATACCTGCAATCTTGCATCACTGAGAAGAGATACATGTGCAAATATAGATATATATACAACTTAGATATATGCAAATAGATGACTAGGATCGATACATCGTGTTGACCTCAACTAAGTGAGTGACTACGACTTCATCCTAAGTCATGAAAACATATCAGACACACATACACACAGAATATAAAACATCATAAATAATAATGGTTAGATTCAAATCCTTGGGTTAGCTCTATAAAACATATAAAGATAGATGATTTTTCCAATTTCATAAACATATAAATGATAACCATAAATGAGCATATCTAATCATCTGATAAACATATCATCATCCACAAAACATAAATGTTTATATATAGTTCTAACCATCATAATAAAAATGTCCAAATCAAAAGTCCAAGTATCACCATAGGAGAGGGTATTACAACAACTAGTAAGAGGAGAGGTAAATCCCCCCCCCCCATATTGCCAAAAAGCCTAAATTATCCATCTAAGAAGTGATTAGTAAGGAGGAAGAAAAGGTTGGGGAGGAGAATAAAAAGAATGAGAGCAATCCGCAAAAATCCCATAGGATGGCAACTCGCTCTATGGATAAAGGTAAAAAGGCCCAGTTGATTGATTATGACTCAAAGGAAGAGGAAGAGGATTGAGGGAATGATAAACCTATGGGGAAGGGAGGGAAGGAGGGAAATATTGAAGGTGAAGGGGTTAAAATGAAAACAACTAAAAGCTCATATAAATCTACAAATAATAGCTCCACTCATATCTCTAACATCATGAAAATGGAGCAGGTGGATTTGATGGAGGATGTAATGCAGGAGGAAGAGGATGCCAAGATGACCATTGTTAAAAGTAGTTGCACTAAATGCCAAACTACGACTTGGGTGTTGGATTAATTATGGAAAGTTAAGTACTGAGAGGGGAGGGGTGAATCAGTACTTCAAAAACTTTTATCAACTTTTCTAACCATTTATCAAATTATAAACTTTGCATGAAACATTAACAAATATAGAAATCAATACATAAAACATAACTCATAACACCATAATTTTGGGTTTTGCAGAAACCCTTGGTCAGAGGAAAAAATTATGGTGGGGATGGTACCCATAATCCTTCACTACAACAGTAAAAAGGTTTGTTCAGTTAGATCTACAAAATTTAGCTATTTCTGATAGCTTACCTTGATAAGAATATTTAATCTATTGGGAATACAAAGACTTATTCATTCTACCTTTCTAAAGGATTTTACAACTCTAATGTAAGAGGTGTACCTTGTTAAAGGATTTACAAAATAAGACCTATTAGGGCCTACCCGGTTAAGGGATTTTACAATTCTGATTACACTATAATCCAGTACTAAAAATGCCTGTAACGATGCATCAACAAATGCTTGTCATACTCAATATGCTCAATATCATATTACCTCATTCTGTATTTCAATCACACTTCAACTTCTATACTCGGTAGCCTTAATTTTGATTCACATTCATAGTTCTACTCTAACTGTTATGTTACTCGGTAGCTTCTCTGCTCTTCATCACCTTCACATTCTTCTCTATCTAATCATCACCCATTCTCTATAATTTCTCTTCTCTTCTCTCACATCCTGATCATCATACACTGATCCTTTTATACTCAATCTAGAAGTGGTGGAAGTATTCTAGATTCTTCTCCTTTAAAGGTACCAGTATTGGTTACATCTCCCATGTATATATTCCACTTAATTTCTATTGGTGGATCCTACCTTGTAATCATGCAAAATCATTTTGCTTATATCTCCAATGTTTTACCAAATAATCTTCATGGAATTTGTAAAATGTTTTATGCTCGATGTCCAGATTCAATGTATCTATTAAAATCTGTTATGTCAGCCTATGTTACTCGGTAACATATTTTATTCTTACTCGGTAAGATGTATACTTTGGCTCGATAACTTACTTGCTCTGCAACTCTATAACTATTGTGACTTGGTAATTGTTCAATGCCTGCCTTGCTTTGCTCGATGCCTATTTCTTATTTCCCTTTACTAAAAATGTATTTTCCTTTACCGACTAACTTGTTTGCTTTACTCACCGAGTCCTATGTCTCCTTCATTCACCAACTAACTTTGACAATCAATATGACTTTAAAAAAACTAATGACAACACAATAACTCTTTAGGAGTTTCATTGGGAGCATGTGACATTGAAGACCGAAATAGGAATGCTAAGGACCAAGATTCTCAACTTGGAAAGGAAGATGGGAAGCATCTCAAGGTTTAGCCTCCACATGATGCACAATTTTTCTACATCCTTGTGTCTCATGTAGAGAAAGACACTACCTGAAAAGTGGCAAAGGATGAAGGAAATTACAAGGAACCATACTCCAAGTTCCTAACAAAGGTTGGAGCCATGTGCTACATCAAGCTAGATGTAACATCAAGCTTGCTAGTCATATGTAACTTCCTCGAGAGCTCTATTTCAAAACTCTTTTTATTTTAGTTGATATACCAAACTATAGTTCTAGTACAGATATTTTAGTAGCTTATACTAGACTATGGTTCTAGGGTGAACATTTTAGTTATTTTTAGTTTGCTGTTAATTATAACCATTGATGTGTTGTTGGACTCTATTTTAGTTATTTTTAATTTGCTGTTAGATATAACTTACAATCTGCTCCCGAACTCCCATAGTTTTTGATGTTGATATGATGTTAGTGTGCTGTTGATATCTAGACATTGGTTTTTTATGCCTTTGAGGTGTAGTTGTGTAAGGGACATCACCCTTGTTTTGTTGTTGTTTAATATAAAAAAGAACCTATAAATTAAAATGTGATAAATTTATATAGTATTTGTTAAAAACTAAAACTTTATTCACTCATGACCTATAGTTCTTGGTATGGACTAACAATCATGGAACTTGAAATAAGAAATAACAAGTGCAACTAAATCTTGACCTCAACAAAAACCTATGAATTAAGAATATGTTTATACTATGAACATCAATGAATAAAATACAAGTATTTTAGAACCTATAATAGTATTATATTTATTAATCATATTTTAATGATTTTTATTCATATATTTTTTATTTTTTTAAAATTTTGAATAGTTGTACCATAATTCTTATTACAATCCTAGTTCTAATTATAATACTTTTAGGATTATAATAATTAATAATAATCAATATTTGAATTATAATTTAATTAGCAATTATTATATTTTTAGGTTGCTTAAGGTAGTTCCTTATAAACTACAGTGCATTCAGTAAACTTTTAAAACACAAAAAGTCATCAATTAATACTTATAGTTACAATTTACATTTATATTTTTAAATATATGTAATAAAATTTCTTCAGGTTGCATAAGGTAGTTTGCATTCAATAAACTTTTTAAACACAAAAAGCCATCAATTAATAATTGTAGTTAAAATTTTTATTTATATTTTTAAATATACATAATAAAATTTGAAAAATAAATAATTATAGTTAAAATTTTTATTTATATTTTTAAATATAAGTAATAAAAGTTGAAGAATAAAATTTATAGTAGTATTTAAGCTTATAATTAAAATTTAATTTTATTATTATTCCAAAATTCTTGATTAATTAAATTATACTCTTATATATAGAAATCAACAATCAACTATATTGTCGATAAATTATTTATTAAAATGATTTTAATAAAATTTTCATGAGAATGGAAATAAAATATTTTGAATTCTATAATTAGCAATAGGCTATGTTTAAGCCGATAGGCTTTATTAAGCCGCTTTTGCTCCCGGAAACCTTGCTGTTTTTGTAGTCCACCTTGCCTGGCTGTGTGCTTGCAAACGGCAGCTGTTCTTTTTTCGCCGGAATTGTGTCAACCTGCTAGCCTTCTTGCTATACCAAACGGCCTGAAAAAAAGCATATATACGCCGCTGGTGCTGAGGTATCTCAATTTTAGATTTTTAATTTTTTTCCTTTTCCTTTGGGTTTTTTGGCATAGGGCTGTGGTTTATGAGGAAACTGTTCAGATTCCTTGCGGTAAGACGAATTTAGCTTTTACTGGTGAAGGAGTGGAGAAAACGGTTATCAGGGGCTACGAATAGGTGCCCTCTCTGCCTATAGGAGTCACTGTATATGACTCTGCAACTATTGGTAAGAGCTCTGTTTTTCTTTCTCCATATTAAACAGTGTTAAAAGCATATCTGTGCTCTTTTAAAGCCTGGTTTTCTAAGGTTCGTAAGAATTACATGTATCTCCTTATCAGGTGCCAAGCCTTCCTGTACAATTTTGTATATTGTTTACATTTTTTGTTTTGCTAAACAGATCTATAAGCCCCCAAAAACAATTCCTCACAAAAGATGCCATACTTTGTGTGATCTTTTCTCTTTAGTCAGATGATTGTTGGAAGTAGTGGCTATTCTGAGAGGGGGGCTGAATCAGAATAGATGTTTTTCACAAGTATTTATAGAATTTTGTATCACATGTACATTAAAATATTAAATCAACTGAACATAAAACAATAGTATAAGATATCATAGCAATGTAAACAACTCACTGAGAAGAGACAAGACTTTTATGCCAGTGGAAAACCCTCAAAACCTTTCGGTTTTTTCATAGGGAAAAAAACCACTCCAATGGAACCTGTAATCTTTATTGAGCAACAACTCGCCTTTTACAACAGCAGCTACAACTGCTTGGGCTTCAACCCTTCTCTCCTTTTACAATGTATTTGAATTCAAAGTATTCACATACATAACTGCATGCTGCATATGCATGCACCTTATGCATATAAATATTTTAAGATCTTCCTTTCAATGTCCCATTCGTGTATTCCATACACAAAGAAATATGCTTGTATCTCACACTTGTTTTACACAGACATATTCCCTTATATAGGAATATACAAAATATGTCTACAACTACTTTCTCATGTGCAGTTACAACAAATTTTGCAACTGTTTTCACTATCAGTTCAAAATAAAACTGATTTCCATTAACCATAAACTGTTTGATACCATTGCATATCATTCACAGGATTTTTTCTGTCCTCAAAGAAAAGTCTTTCAATCAAGTTGAAAAACCAAACTGTTCAAGAGAAACGGTTCCAAAAACTGAACTATTTTATAACTGTCAAATGCAAATAGTATCGGAAACTGTATAAACAGTCGAACCGAAACAAGTCTCCAAAACTTGATAAAAGTGTGACCATTGCTGAAGAATCAAGAACCAACTGGGCTTATATTTATACTTTCTTCATAGTTCATCTTGTACAAAAAGAAATAAGATGTAAAAGATGAATCTTTAAACAGAGAAAACTAGCTTGGAATTTCTTTCAAAAAATCCTCCTCATTTATGCAAAACCCATTTCAGCTTTGGAGTATTTGAAGATAAAACAATTTCCGCTTGAACAGAAACTCTGCTTTATAAAAATGCACCAGATTTATGACACAAAAAAAACTTCTTGGCATATCCATATCCAAGGATCAAATGTAAAAATATACCTGATGTATGTGCACGATAAACCCACAAATACCTCTGACATTGCTGTCGAACTCATCTTTGCTTGACGTTTCCAAAAGAGCATCCTCATGAGCATTTGAGACACAGCAGAAAACTTGTATTAGTGCATCTCAGAAAAAAATATAAGTTGAAGAAAACAATCAACAAGTAACCCTCTGTTTTAGCCATGACTTCTCTGCACAAATACCTTTTCATAACAAAAAACATATCTCTGAAAAAACACCATTCTGTTCCTTTCATGCAGCGTAACAACATAGTGAAAACCCAAAACAAAAGTCTGATCATAAGCTTCAAAAAGAAATCAAATCTCCTTTCATGGCGGCGTCCCTCAAGATAGGGTTTACAAAACACAATCTTAAGTCTTTCTTCCGAATGCATAAGCCATTCCTAAATCAAATACAATCATATTTAGAATCCGCCATACACAACCAACACGTGGTTCAACAACAGCCAAGTTTAACCAAACCACAGTCAATGATAACCATTATGACTAACTTACGCTAGAGTCACAGTCAAAGACTCCGTATACCAATGTGACTTCATTTCCACCTAATCAGCGCTGCTCTTTGCCACAAGTAAAGATTAATTGCCACATCATTGTCACAATATTTGGAATTGAAAATATTGACACTCGAACTTGTGGCTATGTTTTTCCCTATTTTAGTCCATCAGTTTTCGCTATTTTTACCGTTGCTTTTTGCTGTATTTTACCGTCTCCCTTCACCACCCACTTTTGTTGTTTTCCTTGGTCTTGGTATCTGATTTACTTCTCACTGTTTTATTACTCCCCCGATGCACCAGCTGTTATGTTCTGCCTGCCAGCTGCCTTCCTGCCTGCTTGAATGAAAATTTGGGGATAGGATTGCGATTGGCTACAAACAGGGGACGGAGATTATGCCTTCCACACCTGCGTAGAGGACCTACGACCCATGGTGCTGGTATGCTGGGATTATTGTTGGATAATAACAAACTAGAAGGAAACATACCCAGCGAGATTGGTGAAATCAGAAGTCTTGGGAAGTTATCAGTGAGCTATAATATGCTTTCTGGAGAGATCCCTGATACAATTGGTTGCCTTCAACAGTTGATACATCTTGTGCTTAACCACAACAATCTATCCGGTAATATACCTCCAAGTTTGGGAAAATTTTACAATTTGCAATTGTTGGATCTCTCCAACAATCAGTTCACTGGACACTTACCCCATGAAGTAGCCAGTCTTGCTAATTTACAGTTTTATTTCGATTTATCCAGAAACTCCTTGTAATGTTCTGGGAAAGCTTGTTTTTCGAGTTCCAAAGGAGTGTTTAATATCTTGGAATATTGAGTTTTGTAGGATGTTTTTGTCTGAGATGATTTTGTCGGAAACATTAACACTTGATGATTTCTACTTACCTTTATGGATTTTTTTAGCAGAGGTAGAGCATATCTATATTATCCCTTACAATAAATTTGATGGCAAATCTGGGCACCTTTATGCTATTTTCAATTGCATTTTCATTCAATAATTACTGATTGCTATTGAATTTAACTTTAATCATTTAATCTTAATGTTAATGTAGCCTTAGTGTTTTCATAAAATTAGTTGCCTTTGTTAAACATGGAAGTGGCATCACCAACAGGGAAACTTGAGCAGGTGGGCACTCTGTTGTACTGTATTTTGTGTTAGGAAATCAGATCTTGGGAATATAATTTACTGTTTTATATTCACTAATAAATGACTGTTCTGATATATAAATAGACTGTGATGCTTTTTATATTTATACTGATTATATTATATGCTGTGACCGCAGGTGATAACAGCAATGAACTCCTTTTATTGATTGTGTTATCCATGCGATCACAGCATACATATATATATGCTGATGATCGGATGACAGCAAGCATTGTGTCTCTTCACAATTGAAAGGGCGGGACCCATGGTCGCTGCTTGCATTAGTGCTAGCGACTGTTAACAACAGTCGCTAGCATTAATGTAAGCAGTGACTTACATTAGTGTGTAGTCGGCTGTCTCAATGTTCATTCATTCGACTTAATAGTCGATGCTAACAATTATGATAGATATCGAACATAGTTCGATCAATGTTAATGTAATATCATAATATTGTATTATGATATTATCATTATTATATTATAAATATAATAATGATAATATGATAATAACAATATAAATTACAACTCTTTATTAACAATGTATAGAATAGTATAATATATATATATATATATATATATATATATGTATACGAATGAAGCTATATCTTAACACTCCCTCTTAGCGAGTGAGTATTAAATATCAAAAGTCTATCATGACATCCGCCGATTCGGGATGCACAAGTTAATGTAGTCTCGTCATGAAAATAGACTTGAATATCATGATCTCCGCACATTTGGGACACACAATGAAGTAGTCTATCATGATATGGTTTCGTTATTACACATCCAGTAATAACAAGAGTCAAGATCTCCGCACAATCGGGACACACAATTAAGTAGTCTATCTTGACACTTTGGTTAACCATTTACAAGATCGTCACCTTGAAATGTTAACCCACACACAAATGATCATTTACACAATATTGCAATATACACATTTTATTCATGAATAAAAACTTATAAATAAGAGGGGTTTAAACCATACATCAAACCTTGATCATGCCAAGTTTATTTCTGAAGTATTCTATCTTCAGCTTTGCCAGTGGCTTGGTGAAAATATCAGCATTCTGTTCTTCAGTACTAATGTACTCTAGCCTTATGATATTTCTCTCTACCATATCTCTTATGTAATGATATGGAATCTCAATATGTTTGGACCTGTTATGGAAAACTGGATTAACAGATAACTTGATACAACTTTGATTGTCACAATGAATCACAGTTGGATCTAGAGGTTTTCCAAACAATCCAAATAATAGCTTTCTTAACCATACTGCTTCACGTGCTCCCATGGATGCTGCCATATATTCAGCTTCAGTGGAGCTTAATGCTACTGCTGACTGTTTTCGACTGAACCAAGAAATCATAGTTGAACCAAGACTGAAACAACACCCTGTAGTGCTTTTTCGATCGGTAGGACTTCCAGCCCAATCAGAATCAGAATACCCTTGAAGATTGATTTCTACCTTTTCATACTTTAGCCCAAATCCAATAGAGCCTCGTAGATATCTCAAGATATGCTTAGCTGCCATTAAGTGTATTTCCTTGGGCTCACACATAAAGTGACTCACAACATTGGTTGCATAATAGATGTCAGGTCTAGTGTTCACTAAGTGCATAAGAGAGCCAACAATTTCTCTATACAATGTAGGATCAGAGGGTTCAGACTCTTTTGCTTCAACTTTGAGTTTGTGCAGATTTGTTTCCATAGGTGTGGATAAAGGCTTACATTCCATCATTCCAAACCTGGTTAAAATATCAATAGTGTATTTTTGTTGATTTAGCAGAATATAGCCTTCCTTTTGAAACACTTCCAACCCTAAGAAATAATGTAAGAGTCCTAGATCTTTCATGTCGAATTCAGTAGTGAGTTCTTGCTTACATTTTGCAATAAGATGATCTTCTCCTGTTATTAAAAGATCATCTACATAAAGAACTAAAATAACCATGTTGCCATTTGTTATCTTAAAGTAAATGTTAGGATCTGCATCATTTTTAGAGTATCCTAATTTTGAAAGATAGCTGTTTATCCTTTCATACCAAGCTCTAGGAGCTTGTTTCAACCCATATAGTGCTTTCTTGAGTTTGCAAACATATTTTGATGCATCATGTGTAATGAACCCTTCTGGCTGCTCTAAATATACTTCTTCTTCAATGGTGCCATTTAGGAATGCCGTTTTCACATCCATCTGGTGTATCTTCCACCCTTTAGATGCTGCTATAGCAATAATGGTTCTGACTGATGTATACTGAGCTACAGGGGCAAATGTTTCTTCATAATCAATACCTGCTTTCTGTGAGAATCCTCTAGCAACAAACCGAGCTTTATGCTTCTCAATACTTCCGTCAGAAGCATATTTAGTTTTGAATAGCCATCTAGAAGAGACAACGGTTTTATTTTTAGGTCTAGGTACTATGTCCCAGACATCATTTTTTATTATAGATTGATATTTTTCAATCATTGCCTCTCTCCATGCTTGATTAGATAATGCCTCCTTTGGATTTGATGGTTCTGATTTATTGATTTCTGTTATAAGAGCTGCATAGCATTTTTGAGTTCTTGTCCTTTTACTCTCATGAGATATTTCATTAGGTTCTACATTATTTTCTTTAATTATTTGCCTTGCCCATAATGGCCTTTTCTTACCATTGATTACATTTGTATTCTCATTTTCAATGACAGGAGATTCAGGTTCTTCTATATCCTCCCTCTCAATTTCAGCAGTGAGATCTTCTTCTATCTCCAGGATGTTATCTTCTTCAAGATTTTTGAATGTGTTATTTTCAACAAATTTTACATCTCTACTCATCTCAACGGATTTTTGTCTTGGAATATAGATTCGATACCCTTTTGTGTTTTCACTATAACCAACAAGTATGCCTCTTTTACTTGATGGTTCTAGTTTAGTCCTCTTCTCTTTAGGTACATGAATGTATACGAGACATCCAAATATCCTAAGATGACTTAGGTCTGGTTTGATCCCTGTAAATGATTCTTTTGGTGTTATGTTTTCTAATATGGAGTGTGGACACCGATTTTGAATATATACTGTTGTATTTGAAGCTTCTGCCCAAAAAGAAGTATGAAGGTTTTGATCGAGCATCATGGCTTTTGCTGCTTCGATTATGGATCTATTCTTCCTTTCTACTACTCCGTTCTGTTGAGGATTATATGGTACAGTATACTCCCTCTTAATCCCAACAGAATTACAAAATTCTTTAAATATGTTAGATTTGTATTCACCTCCATTGTCTGATCTTAATACTTTTATTCTTTTATCTGTTTGATTTTCTACTAATGCTTTAAATTCTTTGAATTTAGATAGTACCTCGCTTGATTCTTTAACCTTAAGAAAGTATATCCAAGTTTTCCGAGAATAGTCATCAACAAAAATAATATGGTATAGTGATCCTGTTAATGAAGGTGTTGACATGGGTCCACATAAATCAGTATGAATTAATTCTAAGATTACTTTAGATTTGTGCTCACTTGTAGGAAAAGACCCTTTTATGTTCTTTCCTAGTGCACAACCTTTGCAAATGCCCGGATGATTATTTTTAAAGTGTGGAAGACCCGTAGTAATCTTGTTTATTAAAGGTAGAGCATTATACCTTAGATGTCCCAACCTCTTATGCCATAATTCATTGTGATTTGCGATTTCATGAGTTAGTGCAGATTTCTGATCATTACATATTTTATAAAGACTACCATCTCTTGTCCCTATGATTGTAGCATTCTTCATATTTGAATTCTTAGGCCATAATAGAACTTTGTCTTCATTAAAGGTGACCCAAAATCCTTGGTCTGCTAGTCCTGATATAGAGACTAAGTTTCTTTTGATTCTAGGTACAAATAGAACATCTTTTAGTTGTAGAGATACTCCATTCTTTATCTTTATGGTACAGGTCCCTATTCCTTTCACTGGGTAGGTGGAGTTATCCCCAATAGTCACTTCTTCGGTTGAATAATTTTCAAGTGTCTCAAACTGATTTTTGAATCCGGTTATATGTCTTGATGCACCACTATCAATTATCCAAGTTCTATTATTGGAATTTAGTTCACTTGAGAGAGCTGTAAAGAAGAGTGGAATTTCTTTTGCTTCAGCTACGGTGGCTTGAATCTTTTGCCTTTCAGGACAATGTCAATGAGTGTGCCCATATTTATCACATTTGTAACATTGGATTTTAGAAAAATCTCTTTTGAATCCCCTCTTTCTTTTTAAAAATTTTCTCTTTTTGTTGTGGGACTTTGTGTTGAGTGCTTGTGTTTCTCCCTCTTTCTTTAGACCTATTCCTCTGGTAATAAGTCTTGATTCTTCCTGAGTACAGTCGTTCTTAAGTTGATCAAATTTTGGTAGAGGTGGACGTGTGCTTATGCATTGAATAAAATTCTCCCAGGATGTTGGTAATCCCCTTAGTGCTATTAGAGATAATTCCATGTCTTCTATAGTGTTACCAATGGAGAATAGTTGATCTCGTATTTCAGCAATTCTCAGGAAATAAGATGTAACTGTTTCACCTTTATTCATTTTTATGGTCAATAGTTGTTCCTTCAAGGTTAATATTCGACTTGTATTGTTTATCTCATACGTTTCTTGAATTTTCTTAAAAACCTCATATGCTGATGCTAATCTTGCTATGCTTGGGAGAATAGAATCTTTAACTGAATCAACAATTAATTTCTTAGCTTTATTGTTCCTCCTTTTCCAAGTCGTTTTCTCTGCTTCGTCTGTGGGCATTTCTTTTTCTGTTTCTATGAAAGATTCTAATTCCAGTTCTTGTAAAAGCGTGATGATTCTAATTTTCCATGATAGAAAATTTGATGCTCCTTCCAATCTATCCTCCATCCTGATTCCGGTGGTCATTTTGATAATTTGTGATGACTCTTCTCCTTTAAATAATATTTTTGTTTTGTATTCCTATCAAATAATAATTCAGAATTAATTCCCTTTAACTCTGCTCTGATACCATGTTAGGAAATCAGATCTTGGGAATATAATTTACTGTTTTATATTCACTAATAAATGACTGTTCTGATATATAAATAGACTGTGATGCTTTTTATATTTATACTGATTATATTATATGCTGTGACCGCAGATGATAACGGCAATGAACTCCTTTTATTGATTGTGTTATCCATGCGATCACAGCATACATATATATATGCTGATGATCAGATGACAGCAAGCATTGTGTCTCTTCACAATTGAAAGGGCGCGACCCATGGTCGCTGCTTGCATTAGTGCTAGCGACTGTTAACAACAGTTGCTAGCACTAATGTAAGCAGCGACTTACATTAGTGTGTAGTCGGCTGTCTCAATGTTCATTCATTCGACTTAATAGTCGATGCTAACAATTATGATAGATATCGAACATAGTTCGATCAATGTTAATGTAATATCATAATATTGTATTATGATAGTATCATTATTATATTATAAATATAATAATGATAATATGATAATAACAATATGAATTACAACTCTTTATTAACAATGTATAGAATAGTATTATATATATATATATATATATATACGAATGAAGCTATATCTTAACATTTTGAAGGAAGAACATATGTTTGGTTCTAAGCGAAGCAAGCTGGGATTCTCTGTTTAGCCATTAGGAATGAGTAAAGAGAAGTGCAAAACACACACTAGAATAATTGAATCAGACAAAATTAAATTAGCCCCTGCCTTTTATATTTTTGTGGAATTTTACAGATTAATGTAGCCATTGTATATGGGTTCTGGGCATTTGTGGATATGGCGAGTGGAAGATACTCATGACAGAGATGAGGCCTCACACCCACAAATCAAATTCCAATTAAAATACCTCCTCTGCCTTCAAGGGAAAAATCCCTAATTCATATGTTTTTTATTTGCACTTGTAATCACTTAATTAATCCTCAAAATGTCAAACGTTCTGTATCTTTTAGGTTGCTCTGGAAGATTCATACCAGAGAATACTGTATCTTGTTTGGTTTTAGCTCTCGTAATAATTGAGTATAAGAATCCTTATGTTGAGGTGAGTGATTTCTTGTTTCTACAAAGTGATCTGATAGGACAAATGGTTTTTTTCGGTTTTGGGTGAAGAACATTCCAATAGAAGATAATCAATTGCATAGGAGCTAGATATCCATACATATCAAAGTGTCGGATTTTAGATATTTGTGATTAAGAACATCACGTCTTGTGAAAATCAACAAGAACCTGTTCTTCCAGGATGCTTTCTTTGTGCTAGAGAAATCTGTGTGATGCCTATGATTGATCAAGTATTTATCCATAATTTAGTGCAGTGGAAGCAATTCTTGGGTACATTTAGTACATCAATTTTCTGACAGGCTGGCCTCTACTCTTTATATACTGTAAATTGAATAATATCAACAAGGGAAAAGGATGACAATATAATTGTTGTTTGTGCTGATTAAAACTTTCAAATAGAAATGTGTCTGTCCTGATGCAAACAATCGGCTCATCGTTGCATGCAACGGTGAGCCGATAGGGCTGTATTACACGCTTAGATCAGTCAATTAATTTTAAAATATTCAAAACTATAAATATTTTTTTCGTAATTTTAAAATATTCAAAACGATAAATATTTATATGTAAATGATAGAATGCATGGATCAAATATTGCTGAGACATTCAAACGTTTATACCTGCACAAAATAACACTACTGCCAATACTCAATTTGTAAACAATGTCCTAAGTTGAGAAGGATATGTCATGTATTTGCAGTACTGTTTTAACCAAATAGTTAGAATCAGTGAAAACATAATCTAACTAATTTGCACCAATATTTGCATATCTTCCTCAATCTAATTTATGGGGCCATTACCAATTTTAGTTATAATTTACAGTGGAGTAACTGGCATCGCCCAATTAATAAAAAAATTAGTTTTCATATAAAATCATAACTAAGTATCCACAGGTCTAGGTCTCGTGTATGCAGAGACTAAGAATGACAGTCTTTCAAAGACAAAAAAGAGCAACTGATATATAACCAATTTCAGCTATATTTTTGAGAGAAAATAGTTTTAACACGGGATCAAACATTCAGTTTTAGTGTAAATTCAAACCTAGTGCTCCGCAAACTCTATTCAACGTAATTTTTGAACCATGCCCAATTTCAGTTATAATTTACCTAATTTTGGGGCCATGCCCAATTTCAATTATAATTTACACTGAACTAACTGTTTTTTATCGTAATGTACCCTTGAGTTTTCCTATAAAATCGCAACTAAATATCCATGGCTCATATGCAGTAAGATAGATACAGCATAGAAAGTAAGAGTAAAAAATGAAGAGAATTAAGAAATAACCACTTTCATTTATTTCTTACAGTAAACTAATCATTATGAACTATATAGTCAAACAGTCGGCTTTTATATTCTACAGTTTTTTATCCCTGTATTTACGAGCCATGCCTGATTTAACAATGATTCACACTGGAGTAAAATAAATTCATAAATTCACGAGCCATACCCATCTCATTAATTCAGTTTTCCTATAAAATCGCATAACAAAATATCCACGGCTTGTATATGGAGAAAGGTCACAGAAAGTAAGACTGAAAAATGAAGTGGATTAAGAAATGCCCAATTTCAGTTACTTTTTACAGAGAACAATATAGTCAAATATTCTGTTTTCATATTTTACAGATTTGTTTTCTGTGTATTTACAAGCCATACCCAATTTCAACAATGATTAGCACTGGACTAATAATTATGACCCATCTAATTTTCAGTTTTCCTGTAAGATATGGGAAAAGATTGAGCTTACTCATCTGATTAAGCCTCTGATGGTGCTTATTGATCTTTAAAACGATGACCTCCTGTTCCTTCTGAATTCAATCCAACTCCTTGAGATTCTCATTTGCACTCTCATAAGATATTGGCCCTCTGAATTCTATTTTCAGGCGGTTAGGGTTTACAACAGCTGAAAACAATTACTTAGCGGTGGGAAGAGGGGACGACGGCTGGGGCAAATGGAAGAGCTGTTCTAACATCTGTCAGATGAACCTAGCGTTGCAATGTTGATTCTTCAACACGGTCCGGTTGCTCTGTAGAAGATTGTGGGTTTGAATTTTGGTTCTTGTTCTTGTTCCATATTTTAGTCCAGTGCTCAATACCATGCTCCTCAAATTAAAAATGGTGTACCTTGTCCTTTCCTTCATTAGCAACATTTAGCAGCGGATAACCACCCAAAGAAAGCCCATTTTCTACTAGAATTTTGTCATCCTGGCTGTGTGCCTGCTTTATTCCGATGGATGATGTGTCTTTTGTTGCATTGCAGAAGAAGATTGGGGCTTCTTCTTTGGCTTGGTAACTGCCCTTGTTCATGTTGAAGACAATCTAGATGATGCTTGGCTTGAATTTGCTCAGAACAAGAACCAGAATCTCAGGAATGTTTCTCAGGACGATCTGAGCACCTTGTTGTGAATGTTTCTCATGACCTCTACATAGTAAACAGATGCATAAGGATGTTCAATCATTGGAAGCAAGATAGAAGTGGCATTATTAAGGAAAACAGTGATAGGACAACACACTAGATAGTCCACCTCATATGGATGACACAGACCACATGAGGCCAAGAGGGATAGTATACTTGCTCTTGGGCCTAGGGTAGTGTTGATGTGAGTTTCATGACCACTTCAACATGTAGAATCGAATACTTGGTATCCCAAATTAAACACCAAATCTACAACTCTCTCTTGAACAAGGAAACTCATATGCTAAACAATGTATATGGATTGTGTGATCAAATGAGATGATCCAAGGTTCCTTCTAGTTGTGGACTTTCATTCAAGGGTAATGATGTGATTTGCTGGGTATCACAAAGGGACTTATGCTATTCATTTAATGGATATCAACTACTTCAAGTACTTCTAACCAAACAAATTACAAATGTAAAGGGTTTAGGAAATCCAATCTAATCCTAAGATGCAAGAAAATGTGAACGTCTCCTCCACCAAGCTAGTGCCATCTCCTAAGGTGAATGTAAGATGTACAAACTATTACCATTACATTAATACCATCAATGGATTCATATCAATGTGCAAGCAACAATCAAAGTAAAGCTCATTAACTTCCAATTGACCACACAAGGCAAACTTATGATCAACAAATTGCTAGTGGTACAGATAAAGCGAGTTCCCACAATTACTTTTATCTAACTAAACTACTACTCAACATTAACAAAATCCTACTTTAAGTGAAGAAATTTAGAAACCATGCAATACTCCAAAATAATACAAGTAATCCACCATGAAAACCAATAATGAATTATGAACAATTTTGGTAGCGTTACAACAACAATTTCAACAAGTCTCTCCTCTTTTACAAATGATTTAAGTTGGCTTTATATAGAGGCTCCAAGTACAATGAGTGGCTCTGATTGATTAGAAATCAAGAGCCAAGATTAATCTAGCAAAGGTCTAAGATAACTAATTGCTACAAGCATTAAATGCTAGCTAATTACAATAGGGTACCACCTTGTGAGCCAACAAAAAAATTACAACACCTTTGAGAACCAATGATAAAATGGGTTAGGTAGAAGCTCATAGAAAAAGACACCAATTAGTGGGCCAATGATAAAATGCTGTGAGGGCTTACAACAAATCTTCCTTTGACCTTTTCTCCCTTGGAAAATTCAATGAATGTGGACATAATATTGTTGAACTCTTCTATGGGAACACTTGGCATGATCTGACTAGTTGAAGATGAATGGGCGCCACCTTGATGTGCTTATCTTGTACACTTCATCAATTCAACTTCTCTATCTTCATAAAGAAGTCTTTGCATCTTTAGCAATATCTTCTGATACTCAATATTTCCAAATTCTTGATTGACTATGATAGCTTGCATTCCCAAATTGCTTCATCTTTATGAACTTTTTCCATCTTTTGGAAATCTTCTCATTGACATGCTCATGAACTTGACCTTGTACTTGAAATCTTGATGTCTTCATGATGTCCTGACCTTGGTCTTGCACTTGTAGTAGTGATATGTGTTTAATGTAGTTGGATCGATCCAATTGAACTTGGATTTTCGAAGGAAATTCAAGTTTGTAATGATTTCCCTTGATTTGATCATGGCGTTGTACTTGCTCTTTGAATTCCATTTTGACATCTTGAACTTGATCTCGCACCTTGACTTCAACTTAGAAGCACCTTGCCAGCTTGATCAACAACTTGTGGCTTGATGATGCTTGAGGTTGTCCTTGATGTTGAAATCATGCACACACTTGAACCACAAAGCTTGCGTCCATCTTTAATCTGTGATACAACACCATGGATCAGATATGTGCATTCTATACTTTCATCTCGCAGCAAGAAGGGTTAGTGATAGCAAACTAAAATCCATTATGAATATATCCTTTTAATTCAAAAATGCGCAATTGACTTTATTATCTTGTAAAACTTGATTGCAATGAACAAAATCTAAAACACTCCAATCATTCACTTAGTTAAGTTCAAATTCCCCAATCTAAGATGCATTATCAAATTTTCTATTTTAAAGACTTGACATGCTCAAATGAAACGAAAAGTTGAGATTCACACTGTTAAGGTTTATTTTAGGATCGTTGCAAATGTCATAGCATTGCTTGTATAGTGTGTTTTCCAAATGCAACAATCTCTTGCATTTATATTGAGAATGAGCCAAGAAGAGACATGTCCCTTCATGGGACACGTCTATTCATTATTATGTAATTAATATAATGACAATTATGATTATATATATATATATATCTTCAATATTATATTAATTTCTCTAATATTTACATAATAATAATTTATATATATATTTAAGTATATATATCTCATATATACTAAATATATATATACATATCTTCACTAGTATTGACTCATAATGTTTATCTGACTGAAGCTACAAAACATCAACACTCCCTCTTAGCCAGGGAAGATTAAACACATGATTAGGTTCAGAAGATATCATTTACCGTGATATCAGAGATATGGTCTGACTAGGAATATCAAGTCGCATGATATTCACCAAGTACTCAAAAATTATCAGGAGCATTGGCCACAAAATATCAAGTTGCATGATACTCACCAAGTCCTCAAAAATGTCCATAGGTAATGTGCACATGTATCCTCAATAATACTTACCATAGGGACATTCATCTTCTATCATGATCTGTTTCAACCATCATAAGATGTATATCACAATAGTGAAAAATGCACAATACTGAGAGGGGCAGGGGGTGAATCAGTATTTAACATAAACTTTAAAAATAGGAAGCAGAAATTAAAGAGCACACAACAAAGAAGACAAGACACGCAGAATTATCTCATGGAAACTAAAGACGGGAAAAACCACAGCATCACTAATCCAATGGGCAACAACCTGTTACAACTGAGAGCTACAACTCTCCTAAAAAAAACTCCAGAACGGGGTCCAACCTGTCTTGTAAGGCTACAACCTAACTCAAATAAAAGATAACAGGATTACAACACAAAGGAAGTTTTTATATCTTTACTGAAGTGTAAAGACTCACAAAATGAAGAATAGACTGCCTCATTACAGAATGATTCATGGAAAACTTTGTTCCCTGCTGGAATTTCTGATATACTGTCAAAGTTTCTTACAGAACACTTATTTACTTGTAGTCACACCACCTTCATTATACTGAATGCAATCCTGCACCTTTCCTTATATGGTATTTGGTCCTCCTGTCACGAAGACCCCACAGACTTCTTCAAAATACTCCCTGCCCTTCAACGCATTCGCAATACATAACTCTTTGCTTTAATCACAGGGCACTGTCATAAATATTTTGGCACGGTATCTCTGGCACTGATCAAGGACTATTCAATGGATCTATCAGTTGTAACTGTATGTCGCACTCTCCATACACTCCCTACAAATTTCTCAACTCCTACTACGCTTTCACAACAGACACTACCTTCATTGGTGTCGTGGTTCTCTACTTATGTTGTGTCTCTATTGCTGTTCATTCGAAAAATGCATTGATAGTAGTCTCTCAATCTTCACACAGGCGCTGTCTGCATAACATCAGAGTTCGGATTCTTTTTGTCACCTCTTTTCGTAGTATCTTATCCATCAATTTTTTAACAGCATCACTCATGTTTCGATACCATGCTCTACCTTCAAAAATTGGTTACGCTTCACGTGTCTCACTCACTATACACAGTCCCATTTTGATTTCATTTTGCGTAACCTTACTTTCGAAAACTGCCCCTGACGGTTTTTTTTTGTTTTTTGAAAAAAACGTTCAAATTGGTATCTCCCCCGCAAGCTTCATCACAACACACTTTTCTTTACTCTCCTCTCTAACTAGATGCCTCGCACATGTTATGATTCCCATCTGACAAAAAACGTCTACACGGAATGCCAGAAGATGCGTATATTTTCAGTTGCTCTGAATGCGTTTGTTTGACAGTAAAAAACGCCCCATATATCTTAAAAACCGTGTCTTTGATATTCGTTATGTTAATATGAAAAAGGAACAACTCAAATCGCCACACCAGCGGCTCCTATATTCTCCTTCGTTTTTTATTATACATCTTCGATAATTTTAGTTCCTGTGAAATTCTGCTAAAGGCGTTACATACACAGCATTTTTCTCACGCAGAGCCGTTTTGACACCTGCCCCGTATGTTCTCATTTCTCTTTATGTGCGCAATCATCTGCATATGCGTTTTTCGAACTGTTACACATTCAGAATGTAAGAAACCTTTTTGCTGTTGACACCTGCCATTGACAGAAAAGACACACCGCCTAAGATTACCAGCAGTTGCACTTATCTCATACACCTGTCGTTAAACAAACTCGGAAGTAGAAGATAGGCACAGTTCTTCTATTTACATATGGTTTAGCATCCACCTGTGCATCTATTTGTTTTGTCCTAATCAATATGTAGGTAAGCAAACTTACAACCCAAGGCACAAGTAGGAGAACCGAGTGCTGATGTAAAGTGACACCAGTCATGATAAAACATAGTTCTCAACACAGCAAGTGACGCATAAAGAGGTAACCACATCATATGACAAAGAAAATAACTATCTCCCCCTTTTTGTCATTGATGGCAAACCAATTGAAACAGTTCTGAGACAGCTCCCCCACAAAACTGAGCCAACTAAAAAACAATTCTACCGAATCTGAAACAAACTCCCCCAGAAGATCTACTCCCCCATTGTCATCAATGACTACACACCTGAAACACAACAGCAGTCCGAAAGATATAGCAATGAAGTTTTTCTGCTGAAAACTGACTTTTCATTGAGGTGGAATAACACCAAGCTTGCTTCAGAGATATTTGAAGCGGTCTCGGGGTAGAGATTTAGTAAATAAATCTGCAATCTGCTCTTGAGAACAAACATAGTTCAGCTTAACAACATTGTTAGCAACCTGCTTTTTCAAATAGTGATACTTAATTGGAATATGCTTGGTTCGAGAATACATCACTGGATTCTTCGAAATGTCAATGGCACTTGTGTTGTCACAGAAAATACAAATAGGATCAATAATCTCAAGCTTATAATCATGTAAAGTATTCTTCATCCAAATTACCTAAGTGCAACAAGAAACTGCTGCAACGTATTCAGCCTCGGTGGTGGACAATGAAGTGCAAGACTGTTTCTTGCTTAGCCATGAAACCAAACAACCACTTAAAAAGAAAGCACACCCACTAGTGCTTTTCTTATCATCCACTGAACCTTCCCAATCTGCATCTGTATATGCTGTAAGAAGAAAATTAGAACTCTTTGGAAACCAAAGACCAAAATCAACTGTACCTTTTAGATATTTTAAAAATTCTCTTAACAATTGAAACATGTGTTTGTTTTGGAGAAGCCTGAAATCTGGCTACATATCCCACAGCCTGCATGATATCCGGTCTAGTGGCTGTCACAAACAACAGACTTCCTACCATGGATCTATAAAAAGACTGATCAACAGAGGGAGACACATCCTCCTTACTTAATTTACATCCGGTTTCCATTGGAGTGCTAACCGGATTACAATCTTCCATTTTAAATTTCTTAAGTAATTCCCTAACATACTTAGCTTGGAAAATAAAAATACCTTTAGAGGATTGATTAATTTGCAGCTCAAGAAAATATGTTAACTCACCCATCATAGACATCTCGAACTCATTTTTCATACACGTAGCAAATGTCTTCGACATCTTGACACTATCACTCCCAAAAATCAGATCATCAACATAAACAACAACAATAAGAATGCTGTTACCTTCCTCTTTAATGTACAAGTTGCTATCCACATATCCCTTTTTGAAGCCCTGCTGCTGCAAATAGTTATCCAACCTGTCATACCAAGCTCTAGGAGCTTGTTTGAGTCCATATAATGCCTTCTTCAGCTTGCATACATAGTCTACATTATCAGAAATCAGACCTTCTGGTTGTTCAACATAAATTTCTTCAACTAGATCTCCATTTAAGAAAGTAGATTTTACATCCATTTGGAAAACTTTAAAGCCTTTAAAAGAAGCAAAAGCGAGAAAAATTCTGATTGCTTCTAACCTTGCAATTGGGGCAAAGGTTTCACTAAAATCCACACCTTCAATCTGAGAGTAACTTTTGCAAACTAAACGTGCCTTATTTTGAATAATCTTACCATCTTCATTTACCTTGTTCCGGTATACCCATTTTGTACCTATCACATTCTTGTTGATAGGTCTTGGAACAAGCTCCCAAGTATTGCTCTTTTTGATTTGATCCAACTCCTCTTCCATGACAGCCACCCAATGTTTATCTATAGCTGCTTCTTCAAAACACTTAGGCTCAATCAAAGAGATAAGTGAGAAATCATCACCCTCAAAGTAGTTGACATTTTTCCTAGCATTTCTAAACTTTCTTTCACCTATGACTTGATCAATAGGATGATTCTTTTGCACAAACTTAGAGGGAGTTTTGAAATTAGAGGCATCATGTTCATCTTGAGAATCACTTCCAAAATTATCATGAAGATTTTCAACATCAATAAATGTAGGAACTGTTTCTTCGTGAGCATATTGTACTTTACCTTTATCACTTTCACCACTCTTGCTGGCTGTTCCAGCTTGAATATGTGGAGGAGAGGAAGGTACAACAGTGCTGGTTTGAGTTTTAGAAGCTACCACAGTGCTGGTTTGAGTTTCACCTTCTTCGGGGCTGTCATCATTCTTATCAAATTGATTAGTAACTTCATGAACCTTGACATTAGCACTCTCTACTAATTTATGCAGCCTTTTGTTGTAACATTTGAATGCCTTACTCTTAGAAGAATAGCCAAGAAAGATGCCTTCATCAGCTCTAGATTCAAACTTACCCAAATTATCTTCATCTCTTCTAATGTAACATGGACTCCCCAAAATTTTAAAATACTTAATAGTGTTCTATTCTGAATATAAACAGCAGTGTGGACAGCCTCTCTCCAAAATATATCTTTTACCTTACTTTCATTCATCATGCAACGAGCCATTTCCTGAACAGTTCTATTTTTTTTTTTCACAACACCATTTTGTTGTGGTGTTCTTGGAGCTGAAACCTGTTTCTTAATGCCATGTTGCTCACAAAATCTGACAAACTCATTAGAAGTGAATTCTCCCTCATTATCAGAACGCAAACATTTGATCTTCAAGTCCATTTCATTTTCAACTAGACTTTTAAAAATCTTAAACTTCTCTAGAGCCTCTGATTTTTCTTTTAAGAATGTAACCCATGTCATGCGAGTGAAGTCATCAATTAGAAGCATAAAATATTTCTCACCTTGAAGACTTGCTGCCCTTGTTGGTCCACAAAGATCCGTATGGATGAGCTCAAGTGGCCTATTGCTGAATTCGTTTTTTGGTTTGAAGGAAGCTCTAGTTTGTTTGCCTTCTTGACAATTTTTGCAAACAATATCTGTTGGTTTTTCTAGCATAGGCATGTCTCTAACAACCTCCTTTTTGCTGATCTTAATAAGATTATCAAAGTTAACATGCCCAAAACGCTTGTGCCAAAGCCAAGCATCCTCTACCTTGCTCAAACAGCATGTCTCAACATTAGAATCATCAAGAATATAAAGATTATTTGCTGCTCTAGTAGCTTTCGCTATAACATCAATTCCCTTTTTAATAGAGCAAGCATTAGAGTTAAAGCTGAGATCATAGCCTTGATCACATAGCTGACTCACACTTAGCAAATTATGTTTCAGCTCTTCTACATAAAGAACATTCTCAACAATAGTTTCATCATTGTTGATTAGGACTGTACCTATACCAGCAACCTTTGCAGAGGAGCTACCACCAAATCTAACTTTACCACCTTTCATTTTCTTAAGAGAATAAAACTTACTCAAGTCACCTGTCATATGTCAGGAGCAGCCACTATCAACATACCATATGTCCTTCTCACTGCTAGCTAGAAAGACTGTTTGAACAACAAGAGCTTCAAGAGGAGTCTCTTGAACTTTTCTCCTCCAAACCTTAGTCACTTTAGCTCTTCTTTGAGGCTCATTATAAAACGAATCTGCATTGTAGCTGTTACAAAATTTAGATGTATGTCCAAACTTATTGCAGTTGTAGCAAATCAGATCGTACTTTCTAAACACATTTCTTTCATGCTGATAATAATTCTTGTATGGAACAATTCTACAATCGGTAGCTCTATGACCAAAGTAATTACATGCAAAACAATAGCCATAGAAGAAAGGTTTGTTTACCTTGATGGGAGTAGGCTGATTATTTTCCGATGATAAAGATTTTGGATCAGATTGCAAGCCAACTCCTCTTCTATCTTTGGTGGGTCTTTGAGAGCCAAGAACATCATCCAATGTGACTTTGCCACTATTGAAAGATAACTCTTCACTAGAGAGCATAGAAGTTTTACCAATGTTCCTCATAGCAACAATTTTAGCTTCCAACTTGGCAATGCTATCTTCCTTTAATTGAATTTGATTTTCTAAATCTTTATGAATTCTTTTGGCCTCCTCATTCAGAATTTTAATATCTACAAGCATAGTTTTAGCCTCTTTAAGAGACGTAGCAATCTTCAATTTTTCAGCACTCTCAACTTGAAGAAGATCCACAAGACTCAGATTTTTCTTTTTCAATTTCTTAATCTCAGAAAGAGCTGAAATCAATTCAAGCTCAAGGTCAACTTCATCATCTCCAATATCTTCAGAACTAGCATCATCAATAGCCACATCATCAATAACCATGAACATGACTTCACTTACCCTTGAATCACTCTCGCTGCTTGACGAATCATCGCTGTTATTTTTTGAAAACAACACCTTCTTACCCTTTTCGGACTTCCAATTTTTTTTGGTAAACCTCCTAAATTTCCAGTGCTTGAATTCTTTTTCATCATTGTTGTCCTCATCTTTCTCAACTGGACACTTGGAGGCAAAATGACCCAGCTTGCCACAGTTGAATTGCTTCTGTTTTTGTTAAAGCCCTTTTTCAACCTTCTAATAAGGTAAGCTAATTCCTCATTTGAGTCCTCATCCGAGCCTTCACTTAGATTGGTCTCTTTGTCCTTGCTTCTTTTAGAAGCCTTAAATGCAGATTCAGTTTTAGAAGACCCTTCAACCGTAGTCCTCATTTCATATGCAGTCAAGATGCCATGAAGCTTATCAACTGTTAGAGAGTCTAAATCAGACATTTCTTCAACAACAGAGACTTTAGCATCAAGTCTCATGGGAAGAGATCGAAGAATCTTCTGAGCTACAGTCTTCTCTTCAACATCTTCACCTAGACCTCTTAAAGCGTTGACAACTTCGTCAACACGCAAAAAATATGTAGCAATGTTTTCACTGTCCTTCATTCGAAGACCTTCAAAAACAGCCCTGTGTGTTTGTACCTTGGCTTTTCTAACTTTGTCATCACCTTGATATGCATTGTGCAATTTATCCCAGATTCCTTTAGCAGTGTCGCAGTGCATGACCTTTACAAACTCATCTTCAGTTAGACCACACAAGATTGCATTCATGGCCTTGGCATTGTTCTCAAATTCCTTCTTATCATCAACATCTACAGGAGGAGTAGCAGGGATTTTATAGCCATTTACGAGACTGAGGTACACATCGCAGCCAAGAGACATAATATAAGTTTTCATACGAACACGCCAGAAATCAAAGTTATTTCCATCAAAGAGAGGAGCACGGTTTGTAGCTAGACCTTCTAAGGCACTCATGATGGACACAAAGATCGAACTCTCAAGCTTTTAAGCATGGGAAGAGAGTGACTAGCTCTGATACCAATTGAAAAACACACAATACTGAGAGGGTGAGGGGGTGAATTAGTATTTAACATAAACTTTAAAAATAGGAAGCAGAAATTAAAGAGCACACAACAAAGAAGACAAGACACGTAGAATTATCTCGTGGAAACCCAAGACGGGAAAAACCACGGCATCACTAATCCAATGGGCAACAACCCATTACAACTGAGAGCTACAACTCTCCTCAAAAAAACTCCAAAACGGGCTCCAACCTGTCTTGTAAGGCTACAACCTGACTCAAATAAAAGATAACAAGATTACAACACAAAGGAAGTTTTTATATCTTTACTGAAGTGTAAAGACTCACAAAATGAAGAATAGATTGCCTCATTACAGAATGATTCATGACAAACTTTGTTCCCTGCTGGAATTTCTGATATATTGTCAAAGTTTCTTACAGAACACTTATTTACTTGTAGTCACACCACCTTCATTATACTGAATGCAATCCTGCACCTTTCCTTATATGGTATTTGGTCCTCCTGTCACGAAGACCCCACAGACTTCTTCAAAATACTCCCTGCCCTTCAACGCATTCACAATACATAACTCTCTGCTTTAATCACAGGGCACTGTCATAAATATTTTGGCACGGTATCTCTGGCACTAATCAAGGATTGTTCAACGGATCTATCAGTTGTAACTGTATGTCGCACTCTCCATACACTCCCTACAAATTTCTCAACTCCTACACTTTCACAACAGACACTACCTTCATTGGTGTCCTAGTTCTCTACTCATGCTGTATCTCTATTGCTGTTCATTCGAAAAATGCATTGATAGTAGTCTCTCAATCTTCACACAGGTGTTGTCTGCATAACATCAGAGTTCGGATTCTTTTTGTCGCCTCTTTTTGTAGTATCTTGTCCATCAATTTTTTAACAGCATCACTCATGTTTCGATACCATGCTCTACCTTCGAAAATTGGTTATGCTTCACGTGTCTCACTCACTATACACAGTCCCATTTTGATTTCATTTTGCGTAACCTTACTTTCGAAAACTGCCCCTGACGGTTTTTTTGTTTTCTGAAAAAAAACGTTCAAACTGGTATCTCCCCCGCAAGCTTCATCACAACACACTTTTCTTTACTCTCCTCTCTAACCAGATGCCTCGCACATGTTATGATTCCCATTTGACAAAAAACGTCTACACGGAATGCCAGAAGATGCGTATATTTTCAGTTGCTCTAAATGGGTTTGTTTGACAGTAAAAAACGCCCCATATATCTTAAAAACCGTGTCTTTGATATTCGTTATGTTAATATGAAAAAGGAGCAACTCACATCACCACACTAGTGGCTCCTATATTCTCCTTCGTTTTTTATTATACATCTTCAGTAATTTTAGTTCTCGTGAAATTCTGCTAAAGGCATTACATACACGGCATTCTTCTCACGCAGAGTCGTTTTGACACCTGCCCCGTATGTTCTCATTTCTCTTTATGTGTGCAATCATCTGCATATGCATTTTTCGAACTGTTACACATTCGGACTGTAAGAAACCTTTTTGCTATTGACACCTGCCATTGACAGAAAAGACACATCGCCTAAGACTGCCAGCAGTTGCACTTATCTCATACACCTGTCGTTAAACAAACCCGGAAGTAGAAGATAGGCACAGTTCTATTTACATATGGTTTAGCATCCACCTGTGCATCTATTTGTTTTGTCCTAATCAATATGTAGGTAAGCAAACTTACAACCCAAGGCACAAGTAGGAGAACCGAGTGCTGATGTAAAGTGACACTAGTCATGATAAAACATAGTTCTCAACATAGCAAGTGACGCATAAAGAGGTAACCACATTAGATGACAAAAAAAATAACAAATAGAAGGCCATGGTTTGTTTAAGGAACTTAATCCACCATGCAAGTTATCATCTATCATGATCTGCTTAGACATCATAATAGAAAATTAAGTTATTGTAATATCGTCACCTTTCAATAACTTCTGCAAATACAAGTGATAATCATTTGGAAGTCATCACTTCCTCATGATGTACACAGGAGGTAGGCCCATTAAAAAAAACATGGAGTCACACACATGACATCCATCATGCCTCAGCGCAGAGGGTGGAAACAACAGATTTCACCTTGAAATTCTCTCACAGAGAAGAACTCATTGAGCAGATATCAATTTGTTGATCTTTTCATCCAAGATTGCTTAAGATGAACTATTAGATTCCCTTTGAGTCTGCTATCAATCTTTTGAGCTCTTCTTCCAAAGTCACCTAGGAAGAGTCAGACTCCCTCTGAATCTGATATCTATCTTTTTTTTTTTTAAAGAGCATCCCCAAAAAAGATCAAGGCAAATAGCTCTTATAGTATGTACATAAATACAAATAAGAGAGAGATTACAATGAGTAGATAAAGTAATACTCAAGGATAATAAATACTTATCTGTGCATCAACATCCTTGATACAAGTTGCTTCAATGAAGGTCCATATACATCAAATCAGAAAACACCTTCTCAGATTATTTGAAAGACATCTCCTCCCCTTTGAATCATCTCCCCACTAAGGATGGTTCAAGTGAGAATGTAACATTGGTTTTTATTCCCCCCACAATGTAAAATTCCCACTCTTATATCGTTGAACAATGCTTATGTCTTCTTGTGAAGTGACTTGATTGCTCCAAGAGAGGTGACACTCTATAATTAATGCTTTCTTTCTAGAAAAAGACACCCTTCTTTGAATACGTGCTTCTTTGTTAATGCTTGACCATGATCATAACAAATTCATATGTCTCTTTAATGAAAGCCACTACAAGGTCTAACTAATCATTATGGAAATCGCTGTGTATACTTTGCAAATTCATCATCCTCAACCTCTTACTAAATAACGCTTTTTTTTAATCAAGTCACTTTATTCAAAATATCAGTGTGTAAATTATGTCTTTAATGAATCACCATGTTCAAGAATGACATAGTTGCGTATATATAATCGCTGATGTTTGCTTCTTAACAAATCTGCTACAATTCACTTGACCTTATTCTTTGCACTTGGTGTGGATAGAAATCTGCAACACAACTTCACTCACTGGATTTCACATACGCCTGTACAAAGTCAGTCATAACTTTTGAATCTAACACTTTCTCTACAATCACTCCGGTGAGATTCTTCGAAATTTGTTTATCACCAACATATTCAAAATGCAACATAATCCAACGGTGTATTTGTGAGATATGGTCCCCGTACTGAGACTGTATTTTTTGAGACAGTCACACATTCACCAACAACAAACTACTCTCTTAAATTTGCAGCTTGGCTCTGATACCATGTTAAGGTTTTTTTAGGATCGTTGCAAATGTAATAACATTGCCTGTATAGTATGTGTTTTTCAAATGCAACAATCTCTTCCATTTATATTGAGAATGAGCCAAGAAGAGACATGTCCCATGAAGAAGAGACATGTCCCTTCATGGGACATGTCTCTTCTTCATGGGACAAATGTAATTAATATAATGACAATTATGATTACACACACACACACACACACATATATAATATCTCGAGTATTATATTAATTTCTCTAATATTTAAATAATAATAATAATATGTATATATCTCATATATACTAAATATATATATACATATCTTCACTAGTATTGACTCATAGTGTTTATCCGACTGAAGCTACAAGACATCAACACACAATTTAACCATTACTTGACTTCCATTCTGATCGCTCATGCATTTACAACCCTCTACTCTTCATGAAAACACCACAAGAAATGATTTCTACCTTGCTGTTGATGTCAAAACTCTGAGTTTAAAAACTCAGATTTGAGAATACTTTATCCTGGGGGGTTTGATTACTACTTTCAGATTTGATCATGTCTGCAATTCCGATTTTCTATGACAAGATCTGGACTTGTTTCATCGTTTTGCCTTGATTTCTTAATGCTCACTAAGTTGAGATTCGATCTGCCCTTGCATGCTTTCCACCCATTGATCTGCCCCTTCTAATTGAATTCATGCCTCTTAATTGATTGCTTACATCCCATTAATAATTACAATTGGCATCTAATGTTTATCTTCTTGACATGACCACCTTGATCGATCGCCTTGAGTGAATTTCTAATGCCCATAAGTTGGGGGAATTGGCATGTTCATTGCGAAAGCACATGAGATGCTTTTCGGAAATTATGTGCATTGGGTAAGATCATTTTCTTGGAGTGGAAATATTCCATCCATTGGGTGAAATGCACATGCCCTAAGTGGAAATCCAATGGAAGTTGGGCTAAGTGCAATTTTCTTTTTTGGAAATCAGACATGAGTTGGGCCAAATGCATAGATGGTTTTTGGAAATCATGATGAGGTTGGGCGAAGAACATAGCATTTTTGTGGAATCTTCTATGAGTTGGGTGAGAACACTTGGTGTCTTGCGGAAATCTGGTATCCATTGGGCGAAATCATATAGTGATTTTCAAAAATACTTGATGATTAGGCAAGTGTATGAGGTACAAATCAGACATTCCATGTTGATTGAGCAAAGTCTCGTAGATTTTTGGAAATTCCCATGAAGTTGGGCCAAGAACATATTAAACCTTTAACACTCCAAAACTTCACAAACATTCACCATAATAACAACAATGAAGGAATAATTTTGGTAGCATTATAGCAACAATCTCTACAAGTCCCTCTCTACTCTACTCTAGCTAATTTAACTACAAATGAGAAGGCCTTGTCTTTTATAGTTGCTCCACATACAATGAATGGACATGATTAATTTGAGATTAATGGCCAAGAGTAAGCCAACACAACCTTAATTTAACTACCAACTACAAGCATTAAATGCTTATCCAATTACATAAAGGCACCATTTTGTGGGCCAATGAGAAAATTACATTGCTTTTATGGACCAATGAAAAAATATGTTAGGTAGAGATATTAAGTGGACTCCACATGTACACTTGGAATGATTTGATTGGATGAACTTGGACATGTGGAACTGGATTCTTCTGGTTGGTCGAAGATGAGTGGGTGCCACCTTAGCATGCTTATCTTGTAAACTTGATCAATTCATTGGAGATGAAGAGATCTCTCTTGGTATTCAACATTATTAAGCCCTTAGTTGATTGTGATGACTCATATTCCCAAATTGTTTCATATTCATGAATCTTCTCCTCCTTGAAAATCTTCTCATTGAGATGACTTGAACTTGCTTGTGCTTGAAATCTTGATTTCTTGACCTTGTAGAAGTAATGAGTTGCTTCATGTAGTTGGATCAATTCAATTGAACTTGGATTTCCAAAGGAGATTCAAGTTTGTGATAACCTCATCCCTTTGTGGCCTTCGATCTCAAACCATCCTCTTTCTTGTCCTTTTGATGAATGACTTGCAACATGTTAATGCTTGAAGTTTCTGTGTTTTTCTTGGCATTGCGAAGCTTCCATGTCTTCGACTTGATTGAAATCTTGGAATGAAAAGTCTCCATTTGCCTATCTTCTCTTCCATAAACATCTTCATTTCACCTTGCAAACAAGAAAATAATTGTGTTAATCATGTGAAATTGATGTATGAAACCTCTCATAGACTTTACATTTTCTAATCCAAATGATCTTTAAACATCAATTCAATTCTACACCCAAATTCTAAGATCAAATAATTGAAATCGATATGAAAATTCCTATCTTTAAACCCAATTTTAAAACAATTTCAACATGCCTTTGTTAGAAAATATCGAATTGGCGTGGGGTGGCGTGGTGGGGGGGGGGTAGGCAATTTAATGTCAAGGTTGAACTGCAAGTTAATAGGCTAGTTGAAATTTGAGGGTACATGGACAAGGCTGTCCAAGAGGTGGTCAGAATTGGACCTACTCTTGGACAGGCCTATCCAAGGTGAGGTCAGATTCCGACTTCTCCTTAAACAGTATCATCCTTGTCCATCTCAAGTTTTAACATGCCTTCTTTCATTCATTAAACTCATTTCTACCTTTCACCTTGGTCATTTTCAGACTTGAAACTCACCTTGAATCATTGTTTTGACTTTGAAATATGAGATTCAATCATAAACTGTTCCAGATTTGAGATCTGATTTTGTGTTTTTCCATGAAGGAGGTTGATTTTTCCACCTTTTCGGATCTGATGTCATGGTGTAAAAGCTTGGTGGTGATCCAAACTGATCATATTCATTATGGGGACTGGCTTGGAATCAAAATTTCACCCAAATTAAGGGGCAGAATTTTGGGGGACTTCGTACACACTCCTGCACATGAAGAGGTTGGGTTCCAACCTCCCCTGTCCAAGGGTAGGTCGGATTACCTTGGGACAGGTTCCCAAGCGTTGCTCCAAGGCTTCGCTCTTTAAAATATCACTTCCCCTCTTGCAATTTTGTACTTGTCTAATCACAAATTCAATCCTTCATGATTTTCATCTTGTTCAACTTCAGATCTGATAAAAAGATCTCACAATTTCATGTTTTCCATGTTCAGATTTACCCCATCATTGCCTCTTGTCTTCACTTCATCCTTAGATTTATTTTAACTTTCCTCTCCAAGTGAATGTCTCCATTCTTATTTCCATTTTCCTCTTAATGGTGAGGACTTAGACTTCAAATCAGGCTCGCCATTGTCATATCAGATCTTAGACTAAGACTCAATTTCTCTAAAATTCGGCCAAGTGCCGGGTGCTTTGCAACTAACTCCACTCCTCTCTATGGCTTTGACTTTTGAATGGACAACTTACACCTCAATTCACCTTATGACTTGGACCTCTAAGACCCTCAGGTCTTCGAGATGTTGCCTAACTACAACAAAACAACTACAGACTAACTGCTAAAGCCAAAAAAGGGGGGTCCACATTTGCAATGGGGCAATGGTGTGAAAACCTCACAACAGTATGAAGATCCATGATCTAGAGGGTTTCCAGGTTTGGAAGCTATGCCTCATGTGCGGTCTCCATTGCCACCCAACTGCCCACCAAAAGGAACAAAAATAGAGCTATTCTAAGCAGACGTGGGTCTAATGTTAAACACATGTTTTTGAAATTTGCTGATAATTTTGGTTGAACTTTGATACAGCTGTGAACAATAATAGGTAACATAGGCATTATCTAAATTTGTTTCAATATATTTATTTCAAGCCTCAGGAGTAAAAATATAAAAGTTACTATAAGCAATAATGATTAAAATAAAGGCTTGATGACACAATGGCAAGGTACCATATTGCACATAAAGTGTATTTGGTTCCTTGTATCAATAGTTTTGTTTTATCTATACTTAATTTTTGTAGCACATATTCTGATGGCATAGGCACTTTTTGTTTAAGTCATTCCTTTCAAAATTAAACTAGAAACTGTAGTTTGACATTTTATTTTAATCTATTCCCCTGGTAATGACGCCTAATGAATTTAAGATCTAACTACTTGTAGGGAACACACAGCTGACTGGTATATCAGAAACTAGCCAGTCAAGGCTTAAGAGGTAACAGAACACAGTGTTAGTTTTTGCAGCCATTAATTGTTGGAAGCTGTTATCCGAATTAATAACAAGATCATGAGAAGAGGTAGGAAAAACTTGAAGAAAGAAGCTCTCCAAGGTTGCACTGAACCACAGGCAGGCCAAACTATAATGCAAGTAGTTTCCCTTCGAGGGTCCAATCTCATTGAGGTAACTTCCAGGCTTTTCAATTTTCACACTAACATATTTGTTATACATGAAATTTGTCTTCAATATGGAACATATTATAGACTGGTAATTCAATATGTTTGTTGATGCATATGTTACAGTTTCTGAGGTCTGATTGAATGATACCATTTTAGGGTGCTGCAATATTAAGCCATTTTATGTGGCATTTGTTTCCTTTTTGAGTCAGCAGTAGTTTTCTTTTCGAGTTGGTGATTATTATGAGAAACTTTTTGAAGTCCTTCCTTGAGGCACTAATTAGTAATAACTTATTGCTAAAATTTCAATCTGGAGGCGGCCATCCTTATTTAGCTGTTTATCGAACTTAGCTGTTGGCCTGAACCTTTATGTGAGTGACACAACTACTCAGAACTCTTTGATGAAATTACAAACATGACTAAACATAAGATAGCTCCTAGAGAAAACTTTCTGTATGTAAATTTGGAGCTCATGTTATAAATGGTTATTGGCAATGTAATTATGTGTGTGGCTGCTACTTTCCAGAAGCAACATTTAGAATAAGGCAACCTTGCAATTTGTTTGCACTGAAATTAATCTGTTTCTACTTTGACCATATCCAGATTGATAGGATATTTGCTTTGCCCTAGGTAAACTTGGCCCAGGCATCCAAGCTGCCAAAGGGAACTTAGATTATTGAAACTTCCTTTGAAACAAGGTTATCTCATGAGGAGTATACTACTTCAAATGAGAGAAGAAAGAACACTCCTGATGTCACCTAGAAGGAAATCAAAATATTTTGGCTTGTAAATCCCTAATGCTTAAAGTTGCCTGCGTGTTAGAAGTGGGTCCATATGCCTTGTAAGTATTATCAACATATGGGTGGAAATAAAAAAAATATTAGTGTAAACGACTACTTATGGTGGTCATCTTGAGATGACTCAAGCTATCCGTAGGTCAACTTCTATAAAATTCAAAAGTCTAACTAAAACTCCCATAAAACACAAAAGTCTAAGCATTCAATACTCACTTGTATATCCAGTTTGAGAGTAGTAACTGTAGAGGAAGACTGGCATACACTTTGGAGCTTTACAGTGTTACTCCAACACCAATTCGGGCCATGTTGGCTGGTTGCTGATATGAAGTATGGGACAAGGTGAATTACTTTGAAGGTGTACTATACCATTTTGGTGGCCCCTGATCAAATTTTTTAAATTTTTTGGTGCATGTTTTGATTGAGATTTTGTGCCCAGTTACAGATAAGCATGATGATTTTCTAGATATGAGAACCCTGTATTAATAATCTCTATATTTGAGTTCTTTGAATAATAATTAATACTAAAATCAGTAATATTCAATTTTATCATCTGTACTGAAAAGACATCTATACTTTAGATGCTTTGCTGAGGTGCCTCTTTTTAAGGGTTTTAACAATTAACTAACATTCCAATGACGACCCTTTTACTGTTTCCCCATTATCCTTTTCCTTGTAACTGTTACACTGTTGCAGAAATTCCATTCCTTAAGCATCATAGTGAAAAGTTGTGAGATTGTTTTTTCATACTCTATTTGTGTGGTTGTGGTTTGTAGCTCAGAGATTCCTAATAGTTTAGTTTATTTTGGTTTCTGCCAAGGTTTGTATCTTGTGTTGACTCTATTCTGGGTTGTTGTCCATTAATTGTTGGGGTTGTATCTTGTGTTGCCTATTATTTATTCAGTTTGACTTTAAATCTCATAAATATTCTAGGTTGTTGGACTCATTCATTCTGATGTTTTTGGTCCTGGTAATGTTGCTTTAATTTCTAAATTTGCATATTTCATATCATTCATTGATGACTACAATAGAAGGATTTATTATTTTCTTAGAAGCAATTCTGAAGTTTTTAGTTGGTTTAAGGAGGTTAAGGCTCTTGTTGAGAATTAAACTTGTAGAAAAATTAAGTGTTTGAGGATTGACAGCGGTGGCGAGTTTTGTTTGACAGATTTCTATAGGTTCTGTAAGGACCATGGGATTGGGAGGCATAAGACAACTCCATACACCCCTCAACAGAATGAAGTTGTGGAGATGATGAACAAGACATTGATGGAGAGGGTTAAGGATTATGCTTAGTGGTAATGGCCTTGGGCCGAAGCTGTAGATACTGCCTGCTATCTGGTTAATAGAACTCCTACATCAACACTTATTGGTAAGACACTCATGGATGTGTGTTAAGGAAAGAAGCCTTTGACGAGACAACTCAAAGTATTTGGTTGCGAGGCATATGCTCATGTGCTGAATGAAAAAGTTGGAGAACAAGGTAGTGAAGTGCATCTTTATCGGCTATGGTGTTGGTGTAAAAGTGTACAAGCTTTAGGATCCAGTGGCAGAGAAGGTTCTCTACAATAGAAGTGTCGTTTTCAGAGAGATGAATCCTTCCACTGTTGAGTTGTAGCAAGAGAAAGAGGAGAAACAAAATAAGGATGCAGTTTAGATTCTGTCTACCCTTAAGAATGATGAACTACAAGCTCCTAATGGACTTGATGATGAGGAGAGCTCTAGAAGCTCTTAAAGTGTAGAAGAAAAAGAAGAACCTCAAGCTCAATCTATGAGGAGGTCTATAAGAGTCACGTGGCAATCAGATAGGTTTGGTTATTCAATGTTAGATTCTAGTTTTTTTTTCTTTGATTGCTAACACTGATGAGCCTAGGACTATTAGATTGGCTACGGGTATGAGTGATTCAAATTCTTGGTTGAAAGCCATGGAGGAAGAGATGACATCTTTGAAAATGAATAATACTTGGGATCTTAACCTTTGCTTGAAAGACGCGAACCCGTGGGATGTAAATGGGTGTTCAAGAAGAAGTTAAGTCCCGATGGTAGTGTTGAAAAACATAAGACATGGTTGGTTGCAAAGGGGTATTTCCAGGTTAAGGGAATCGATTATGGTGAGATTTTTGTTTCTGTTACAAAGATGACATCCATTTGGTTTTGGTTATAACTTGCTACAACTCATGATTGGGAATTTGAGCAAATGGATGTGAAGGCAACATTCCTTCCTTGTGATTCAGAGGAAGAAATCCATATGTCATATCCAGAGCATTTCATGGTGCAAGGTATAGAAAATTTGGTTTGCAAGTTGAAATAGTCTTTGTATGGTTTGAAGCAATCTCATAGGATGTGCTATCAGAAGTTTGATACCTGTGTTGAGTTTGGATTTTAGAGGTCTAAATGCAATCATTGTGTTCACTCCAAAACTTATACTGGTTGCATTCTCATTATTGCATTATATGTGGATGATATGTTACTATTTGGGGATGAATATTTGATTTCTGACTTGGAGTCTTAGTTGTTAGCATAGTTTGAAATGAAAGATCTACGTGCAACTAGGTACATTTTGGGAATGGAGATCAAAAGAGACATAGCTCACAAAAAGATTTGGTTAAGCTAGAGTAAGTAGGTGAATTTGATGTTGGAAAGTTTCTACATGATAGCTTGTATATCTATGATAGTTCTTGTTGCACTAGGAACTAAATTATTTGTGGATGATCGTCCAAAATCTCCTACTGAGACCAAAATCTCCTACTGAGAGTGGACATGGCAAGTGCACCATGTGCTAGTGTTGTTGGCAAGCTTATATATGCTATGCGTTGTGTTGTAAACACACACACACCCTATTGCAGATGGGGACCCTCACTTTTTGCGAAGTGGTCAAGTGTTTTGCTTAGATTAGTTGAGTTTGGCAACAATTTTGAAGTCTCAGGTGTTGTGAAGTGTGGAAAATTTTGGCAACATGGAGGTTTGAGAGGTGAGAAGTCGAACATTCGAATACTTGAAAGAATGAAGTGCAAAGAAACTCCCAGTTCATAAGTGAAAATCCTTAGGAAAGTTAGGAATTTCGAGGATATAAGTCAAAAATCTCTATAATTGTCTGATATCTGACATCAAGGGGAGAGATAAAGATTGAAATGTGCAAGAAATCCCTAAGACATGTGGAGTTCATCAGATTGAAAGCTAAAATCATGTTCTTTGCAAAGGATGTTTATCTTGATAATATCTCAAGTCTTTGCGATTTTGCTTCATAAACTTTATACAAATATTTTCTCTTCTTGTGCAAGGATCGATACATGGACATGTAATATCCTCTTTCACAATCTCACCAAAAAAATTACACTTTTCCTTAGACACATTTTGTCAAACACTTATCATACATGATCACAGAATTATTTTTCCAATCAGTTTCAGTTGTCTGATTTTAAATTTCCATTAATCGGTAATACCATACCATGGTTTCTGATTTTACATTTAATTTGCCCTCTGGTAGCTTCAATTGGAAAGGGAAAATAGACCATTCAAACAATTCAGTCAACACTTTAGATTCAGAAATGATTAGAAATCACAGATGATTTGACCTTATTTATCCACAATACAATAGTAGTGGCCTCTGCAGAATAACTCAGAAATTTGGGAGACTTAATCCATACATTCAAACTGGAATTTGACCTTCCTCTTTGTCAATTATCCGTTCCATAATTGGCTACCAGCTAGCATAAATATTGCTCAGAAATTATTACTGTCCACTGTTGCATAGAATCTTCCTTACAGCTAGCACAAACTGCTGAAGAAATGAGACCTGGAGATGACAAACTTAACCACAAAGATATGGATATCCTTGCAATCTCAGGAACTCACACTCCAGCAAATAATATCAAATCTGCCCAACACAAAGAACAGATATATCTGTTTGACCCTTGCAAATTATTAAATGAAAATGCTCTGCCGATATGTAATACAATCACATGGACAATGGGATGCCAAAACAAATATTTACTTTAATATTTCGGCTGAGGCAAATGTTGGAGTTGGCTCCTTTAATTTACTCAACAAATATTAATCCTTGGCCTTAATACTTTTCACACCACTACTTATAAAAGAAACCAAATAATGTATTGGGCCCACCAGATATTACACAGCCATAATATTTAGAATAAAAATAATCTTTATTTGAATTGGCTCTTTATATCTCTGGAATATTGTCTGAGACAGGCACTGGCTATGGTGCAACATATTTGCAACAGCCATTGGCGTGCCTTTCCCTATGCATAACTTTAGCCTGTACGATGCCTGTCAGTTCTGCCGCTTTGTAACAGGCACGGGGCCTTCTTATGAGTTATGTGTTTATTATTATTATGTTTATATTGATTTATTAAAAAATTGTTTTAGAGTAAATTTTTAATTTTTAGTAGATAGTAATAAAATAAGTATTATTTAAATAGATAGATAAACATTACTATAAGTAAAATTTTTGTAAATATATTTGAATAAATTAATAAACTCTGAAGAAAATTAAAATAAAATAATTTAAAACTAGTAATGATGAAGAAATAAATAAATATATATTTTAAAAATCTATGATAGTGATGATTTCAATTTCAAATTTAAAAATAAATTATTTTTATAAGTTTTAAAATAAAATTCAATTCTTCTACAACACAAGAAAATAGAATAATAAAATAGAAAATTAGAGAGAAGTGTTGTTTTGTTATAATGTAGAGGAGTGAACATAATTTTTCATCTTAAATGAATAATTAGAATATTATGTTAAACAAAAATGTTAAAAATTAATTGACTTAAATAATCTTATCTTTCATGCTGTCTTAAAATTTTCTTCATTTACTCTAATGTATTTACAAACTATCTATCTATTTAAACAATATGTATTTTATTACTATCTACTAAAAATAAAATTTACTCAAACTAATTTTTCAATAATAATGTGGGTGGAAAGTAGTAAGTCTGTAAATATTGCTGCACTAAATATTACTTTTATCTCTAAATGTAATTCTATTATTGACCTTAGCCCTAACATAACATTAAATCTAATCCTAATTGAACTCTTATGCTAATAAACTCTTAACTTTACTTGTAAACCTAATTTTAATGCTAAAGTTAACTTTCATCCTAACTAACCATAATTGCAATGATTTTAAATTATAATAATATTCATAATAATAATAATATTGATATTATAATTAATTGCTTTAGTTATATACCTAAAATTATAGATTTTAAACTTACCAGAGTTAAAATAATTATTCAGTATGATTTATTTTTTTATATATATGCATATTAAATTCCGGACAGCTCGTCCTAAAATAAATTTTTAATATCAATATAAACATAATAATAATAAACACATAACTCATAAGAAGGCCCCACTAAAAAAGTTAGTCAGTTAATCTTGATCACTGTGCCTTTTACAAAGCGGCATAACTGATAGGCATCGTTCGAGCTCATGTAATGCATAGGAAAAAGCATGCAAATGGCTGGTGCAAATATGTTGCACCATAGCCAGTGCCGAATATTTTCACCTTATAATATTTTGCAGCAAGATTATATAATAAGGCCAACTTCACAAATTTGCCCAGCTGTGAACTTTGTCGCTAATTCACCCTTATGAAGAGGTAGGTTTCCATCCAACTCCCCTGTCAAATTTCTGAAGGTTTTCGTCCTTAGAAAAATCTGCTTCATACAAAGTTTCACACAAATTATCAAATCCTAAAAGCATGCTTATTTCCTACATCCAACCTTATTATAAAGAACTCCCAGAAGCATGTAGAACATTAGGCCAACTTGGCCGATCTAAAAAATAATAATATTTTGGAGAACTTTTATTCAATAAAGTGACATTTAATAATATTTTATTATTTCATTAAATTTATTAATATTAGGTCATCAATTGAATGTTTCTTTTATTTTTTTGACAACTTAATAAAAAAATTTAATTAATTGCCACTTAAAAATTGGGGGCATTATAGGGTATGATCATTGGAGATAATGTTTGGAGGAATGCATGCAAGAGGATGATTAAAGAAGGTCAAGTTTGAGGTCTAGGTTCAAGTTTTGCACAAGGAGTGACAGATGATGAAGATCAACGTGAAGATGATGAAATGAGAAATAAGATCAACACATCAAGGAGGTGGTGATGATAATGATCAAGTTATGCAAGGAAGAAGGACAAGATTCACATCAAGAAGAATTCAACAAATAAGGAAAATGAAAAAGTTCTATAAAAGATTATCATAATCTTGAATTTTCTTCGAAAATCCAAGATCAACAAGAAGGACCCAATAACATGAAGGTTTACAATTCCAAGATCAATTAGAAGGAAGCCTAATTACTTCAAGAAGATCAAGGTCAAGATATCAAGATGAGCAATTTCAAGAACAAATTCAAGGAGAAGATTTCTAGAACAATGAGGATGAAGAGCATTCATGAACATGAAGCAATTTGGGAATATGAGCCATCATAGTCATGCACAAGGAAGATGTTTCAAAAGAGTTAATCAAAGTTAGATATCTTTTCTTTGTGAATCAAGGATAAGGATTTGCACGCTGAGGTGGCACCCAATCATCTTCAACCAATCAAAGAAATCCAAGTCAACGTGTCCAAGTTCATGTAGTCAACTTCATTCACAAGTGAACATGCAAAATGCATTTAATGAAACACTGCAAGCAATTTTCTCATTGGTTCATCTTCAAAAAGATGTCTTTCAAAGAAATGTAATTTTCCAATTGGATGACATTAAATGATTGTAAGTGGTTGTTGGAACAACCCTAATTATGATTTTCATAGAATTATCTCGACTGTTGATTCAAATAATTTTAGGCCCTTCATTGTAACTGAGAGGTCTATATAAGGCTCGACATTCTCATTTGTAAATCATTAGAAGAAGATTAGTCACAAATTAGAGTAGAAGTAGCAATAGGAGGAGATTAGAAATTGTTGCCAAGAAGATGTTTGTAATAAAGACATGATTTTCATTGAAGATACAGTGAATTGATGTGTTATTTCAACATTTTGTATGGTTTCTACTTCTCTAAGTTCAGTTAAAGTTCATTGATTGAAATGGAGAAATGTGAAGATGAATGATGGATTTCGTGTCCATACCTTTTGTTGCTTGTCACAGTGTAAGATTAGTTTGGACTTGATAAATCCTATGTTCAATTGTCGATGTTCATTTGGAAATCTTTTCACGTTCCCTTAGTAGATTGCATCTTCTTTGTGTAGCTGTCTTAGTTGGTGAAGTAAAGTTTGGTTATAGGAATTCACTCATCTAAGCATCATCCATTGATATCATCGTCCTTAGGAATCGTCTAGACTTCCTAACCCTTCAATCCTTTTTATCTATATTCGAGGTTCAAGTTAGTCATTTTGATGTTCAAGTTCCAATCATTTTGGGGAGAAAAATTGATAATTTTAGGAAGAATAGCGTAAGTTACTAACATTATCACATCACATTTATTGAGTTATATCCAGCATAAAGTCTCAAGTATGTAGTGTAAACCTTGGGGTTGTCTCAGTTTATCACACATTGCCAAATTGTTTAGCATCTAAAATTTCCTCTTTCAATAGAAGATAGAATACTTTGTAATTTATTTTGCATGTTGGGGTGGTCACAAAACACATATCAACACTATGATCTATACTAGACCAGACATTGCCCAAGAAATGGGATTCTCGAGTTGATATATGGCTAATTCTAGACCAGCTCATTGGTATGCAACTAAAAGAGTGTTTTGATATTTAAGGGGTACTTTAGAGTATTCCTTGTGTTTCCATGGTTATCCTACTATACTTTGACATTCCATGAGTATTTGTGGATATGTGGGTTTAGATTGGGCAGGTGACATTGACAATATCCACTAGTGGTTATATTTTTACTATGTTCAATGTTGCTATTAGTTGGATTAGTAAGTGGTAAGTTGTAGTCGCTTTGTTTACAATAGAAGCAGAGTATATGTTAACTACTCATGCTTGTATTGAAGCCATTTGGCTTAGGTGACTGTGTTTAAATATTGGGTTTGATGCAGGATTGATTACTATCAATTGTCACAGTTATGGTGCCATTTGCGTAGTAAAGAATCTGACTACCCATGCCATAACAAAGCATATCGATATTCAATTTCATTTTGCTGGAGATATTGTAGAGGATGGGAAGGTATAATTGGAGAAGGTTGATACTTTGATGAATGTTGCAATGCATTGACAAAACTTGTGAGCACAAAGAGGTTCAAATGGTGTTCCATTGATATGGGGCTCTCACACCTTGCAGTTGATTGATAGGTTGTTGAATGGTCTTTGATAAATGGGATAATGTTGGGATTAAGGTGTCTTAACCTTTGCAAGTCCTAACATTGGTAATTGATTTATTTACTTAATATTTGATTTAATTTTTTGAGCCCACTAGACAATTTTGTTTGTATAGGCTATTTCGTCATCTTGTGGGAGTTGGCATGTTGACTTGTCATCTTACTGGGAAGCTGGCATGGAGTTTTTGTTTGAGGAAGTAGGTGTCCCACTTAGAGGATCTTGGATTATTGATAAGTTGGTGCCATGTGTCATGTAATAAAAAAATTATGATAAATATATGATATATTATGACTCACCTACCTATGACATTGTTAGCCCTTGTTTTCAACCTGGTCTTCCTATATTGTTTTGGAGTCGCCTTTGTTCATTCGTACACTTCCCATGTCCAAGCTATCTACCAAATTCGATGTTTTCCTAAGATCACCCTTTTTATATGTCTTCCCCTTGTCAAAATCGAGCTTAAAATTGCAACCTTGGCCTTTGTTTAGCTTCTATGTTCTGACTAGTGTCAAGTCTCTACATTTTCATGTTATTGACATTCCCAACTGGTGCTGAGAGGGGAGGGGTGAATCAACACCTATAAAACTTCTTTGAGTAAATCTGATGAAGTATACTTAACTGTAAGCTAAACAAATTCAAGCATAAAATAACATCAAGCAATCAATCACACAGTGACACCAAATTTATCACGTGGAAACCCAATTTGGGTGAAAACCATGGTGTGAGGAGACCTCACAAATTCTGCACTCTTCTGAAGTGCGCCCTGTTAGGAGCCTTCCTTGTTAGAGGATTACAACGCACTATTAGATGCGACTCGGTTAAGGGATTTGTTACAATAAGGTTGGTTAGTGCCTGTCTGGTTAAAGGACTTAAAACACCTTACAAGATGCCACCCGGTTAAGGGATTTGATACAAGGGACCTGTTAGAGTCCACCCAAATACTAGGATTTTAACTATTGTAATTGTTAAAAAACAATAGAAAGATTGACCTTTTACAAATGGCTTTGCATAAGCCTGATAAGATCTCTGTTATGCTTAAATGAGAAGCATCATCGATAGCCGTAGGTGTGTTCTCCTTTGTTGTTGTGCTTCTCTGCACTCTTTGATAAGAGATTGTCATTGATGTCATTAGGCAAATAGACATGAAGGTTAGCAATATATTATATTACATATCAGAGAAATTAGAGAACATATGAATACAACATACATATCATAAAGATATATACGTCCACAACAATATGTTATGAGATACTTCATTATACATATACAGTATACAGTAATGAACAGCATATTCAGTATACAGTGATAAACAACAGACAAGTCTGATACAGTATACAGTGATGAACAACATATACAACACATATGTATCAATGGTAAACAGAGATCATTCAGCATATATGGCATATATGGCAATCATACAACATGCATACATATACATACAACATACGATATACACAGTATATAATATATATTCAGCATACGATATACACAGTATATGATAACAGCATACTGTGATATGAACAGAACAACATACTATGATATACGAAGGCATATATGATACAACATTGATATGATATGAACAAAACAGCATAAAGACTAATGAAAGCATACATTATAAGAACAGAAAACATATTAGTATTGTATGAATCAGTTTTGATACATATGTGTATATATCAGAAATATACGTATATTATATATGTGATATAAAACATATATGATATGGATATGGAGACTTAGAAGAGTATTTGAATACAGTATATTTTGAAGACATCGAAGACTAAGTATTAACGGCAATGTTTATTAAAATATGCAGCAGTCATCACATTCTTTATCGATATATATACATGATATAATATACAGCAAAAGAGAGTTTCCAGTCAATAACAATTGCAGACGGCAAACATATGCAGCGGCTTTCAATATAGAAATGAATGATAAACGACATCAAAATCAGCGTTTGAAATAAAGATATAAAAGACGTTAATAGAAATTGATATCACAAGCAACTTAATAATTATTGACGGCAGCGGTTAATAAGTATGGACGGCATTATAAAATAGCAGCGGTCAAATGTATGAAAAATATAGTTTATGCAGAGTTATTATCGAAGGTATATTATTATGACAAACAAGATAAAGTATATATTATTATCGAAGATTGATACTACAGCGGCAAAGACGTTTTTCCAACCGATATTTTCAAAGGTTAATAAGTCTATTGCTATGCAATGGTCAAAGACGTCAGAACGTTAATCAACGTTTTTGTCATAAGCTTTATTTGGTATAGTCGGCAATGAAGTGTTATTAAAAGGAAGATTAATAGTTAATAATATTTTAAAGGGAGACACCTTTTCATATTGAAAAGTCATCACTTCAAAAAGACATGATGCTTTACTTCAAAAATATGAATATATATATTCAAATTTTTTTTGAAAATAAAAAGCAAGTCAGCATGTGGAGATAAAAAGAAGAGCAGTAGTAATATAAAGAAAAGAAAAAGAGTTAAAAATTATATGTTCAGATTTTTTTGAATATACTATTGTGAGGATACATATAATTGAAAATTAGAAGAAAATATTGGCTGACTTAGAGAGCAGATTGTGTCCATCATCAGTTGAATTAGCAACAGCATTTAGGTGGAGGAAATTTTGAAAGCAGTGAGTTGGTGCTCAAAATCCGGACAGCAGGAGTTGGTGCTCAGAATCCGGACAGGGGGAGTTGGTGCTTCCAATAGGTCGGTGCTTGCAAAGTGTGGGAGTTGGTGCTTCGAGTGAGTCGGTGCTCATAAATTTAGAGGTTGGAGCCTCTAGTAGGTTGGTGCCTACACAACATTGTAAAAGAACAATATTATATAAAAACAAATTGTTTTGTGGTTTTCTCCCATATTGGGTTTCCACGTAAATACTGTGTTCATGTGCATAATTGCTTATTTGAGTATTTGAAGTTATTTTTTTATTAAAAGTCTTTAAATTGAAAAATTGTTATTATACTGATTCACCCCCCCTCTCAGTATAATCGTGTGCTCTTCACTCTCCTCTCTTTTTCTCTTTTCTATTCACCCTAGCTTCTTAAGCGTACAGGTTCACTCTTTTCTTCGGCGGAATGAAGGCAAACTCTATTCTCAACAGGCAGAAGAATATATAGAGTTATTGCCCTAATTCTTCGTATTATACCGAAGTCTTCACTTGATCGGTGAGATCCTCATGTAGTGAATAGGTAAGAACTTTGACTTGTCACTTTTCCTTCCTTTACTTACCGGTTGCACCTTTTTCTCGGTTGCGTTGTTGACACCCGTTGTATCCTTGTCCTTGGCTGTATCCTCTACTCGGTTGCAGATGCACTTTTCTTAGTGACCGGTTGATCTTGATGAGCAGATATAGTCTTTTCTTCCTTGCATAGTATCACCGGTTGCTAAAGCAGCCTTTTTACATACAGATCTCCTTAGATCTTTGGACCTTAGATTGAGATGAAAAAACATCTCTTTTCTCTTTTGCCAATCAATGACAATACTTAATTGCCATGTACTGGTAGCAGGCTTACTGGTTACCATCTTTTGATGCCAACAGTTATGTCCGAACACCCTTGAACAACCTTGAACCTAGTTCAAGGTAGTTCAAAGCGATTCAAGGAAGTTCAACACTGCTAAGGAGGAAGACAATTTGATGTGAAGTACAAGTGACAACTGACATGCAGTTGTTTGGCACACCCGAAGAGCTTGAGGAAAGTGAATGGTTCTATTTCCGATACCTTTTTTTGAGTTGGCAAGTGGTGGGATCGGATTTTGGTTATGTAGTTTTTTGAACACCTTTGAACTTGTTTGAAACACGTTCTCCCCGTTCATCAAGGTTTAAGGTAGGTATGAAATCCCAGAGAAAGAAGGAAGATCATGGTACAACTCAGCGGTGGGTCCCGATAAGACGTGCATCAAATGGCGGCCATGGCAAGATGAGGTGGCAGAAATCGAGGTGATTATGTAATGATGGCAAGTTATGGTTTCAAAAATCGTGCTAAAGGAAAATCATTAAGTGAAGTGTGCGAACGTCTAATCAAATCTAAGGTGAAGCCACATTGTAGGATTTGCATTAAATGGGTTAAAGGGTTTCCTTTTTTCTTTTTAAACTCAAATTGCCTTAGGCATTTTCCACATTCTGCAACTCTTAAAAGTTGGAGACGGAGGTAAGGTCATAGGAAGCAAAGGAATTGGCAGAGGTTTTTTGCAAGCAAGAAGGTGAGTTCGGTTGCTCTCTTCTCTGGTAATTTTCAGGCTTTGATTGCAGAATTTAAGATTGCAGAGCTTTCTTTTTTGTGAATTCTTTGTAAATGCCATGAAGTCGGCCCTTCATTTCTTTGGAAATGTTTTTAGCTTAGCATGTGATGGCCCTGTGGTTTCTTGATACGAATTTAAGCTCGTATAATTGATCATGTTGCGGAACCCTTCATAGTAGAGATTTTGGGTAGTGGTCTTTTTGAAGCGCCTGCTTTCCCTGCCGCCGTAGTGTGTCCTGAATTGATTCTTGAATGCATTAAGAATTACGACAGTCTAACAGAGAGTATCCTAAAGAGGGATGGCCGTGTGCTATTAAAAGTTGACAGATATTGTGGCTTCTGCCCTTAAATTACCAAAACAAACTTTCTCTGAGTTCTCACCCGCCAAAGCTATCGTTAAATTTAACGAGAGGGAGAAAAATCGTACCTCCATTGCGAAGAATTGGCTGTTAATTCCTCAACGAGGCGGTTCACGCCTACCCAAGAAGTTAAACAGAGATCATGTTCATGCCTACATACAATACCTCTTGGTTATGCTACACAGAGTCAAAGGATCCCCTGAAGCTTTTTTGTTTTCCGAATGGATGTACTTTTATGTCCAAATTATATTGGAAGGTGAACAGTTCATGGATTGGGCAGAGCTAATTGCCAATTCGTTGAGGGAGCAACTCAACATGTCGCAACTGACTGGTAGCGATTTCTTTATGTCTTCGTACCTAATATACTGTTTGGCTTGCAATTGGGATTTGAGCAGAATTCCGCGAGAACCATGGTCGGAAGACATGTGTATTTACGAGTACTACCCTATGTTGCAAAGTAAGAACATGCTAAGTAATTACAAGATTGTTCACGATGTCTTTGCTGGGAAGATGTATTTCGAGCTAGCAGGTCACCCACCGAAATGTTTGTCTTTGTTAGCTCAGAATGCACTGAAGAAATACGGGAGTTTTTACATTCAGTTCCCTCATTTCACTTACATTAGAATTAGAGGTTTCGAAGACGAACCTCTCCGGCTGCCAAGATACACATTTGATTGTTTTGTCTTGGCCGAGATATGCAGATAAGTCGCGGTGGTATTGAAGAGATTCCTCCCTGAAGCGAAGTGGGAGCTTCCTTTCCCCATTAAGTTGGGCAAATTTACATGCAAATCTTTGGACGATGCTTTGAGCATTGGGAGTGATCTCCGTGGCTTTGGTTTTGAAAATTATGTTAAGAGAAAAGGCTTTGATAACGAAGGTTTTGCTTGTGGTTACCTGGGGCTTAAAACCCATATTTTTCCCACACCTCATTTCGAGGATTTTTGGCAAGATTGTACAGATGAGCACGAGGTATTGAAAAGAGAACACAATAGGTTACGAGCTCTCCAAATTCTCTGTATGGGGCTGAAAATGAATGTCGAAGGAATAGAAGAGGATGGTTTAGATTTAATTGAGCCAGAACTCGAGAAGCTCACAGAACCGTTTGCATACACTGTCGATTGGGCAAACACTGAGGAGGAGAGTTTACAATCAAGGACTAAGAAAGTGTTCCAACTCACCAAGAAATGGTTGAAGGTGAAAAAGGGATTTGAACAACCTAGAACAGTAGTAGATGAGTTCATAGCGACTCCACTTTTACCCTCCGCTTCTGGTTCTAATATTTCTAATCCCATGGATGATGCAGGTTCAAAGCAGAAATAGAGCATCAGAAAACCCCACAACAAAAGCAAGGTTAAACCTGTTGCCACTGTTCACATCCCCCGACATACAAGGTCGAGAACAAATTCTAAAAAATCAAACCAAATGGCTGCTCCTAACACAAAGATTGTGGACCTTGAAGGGGATAGGTCAGGGGAAGTAGATCTCAGTGTAGAAGAGGATGAACAATTGGGAAAGACCTCTTTGAGATCGAAGATGTTACTTTGGAGATCATGGAGACTCCTAAAAAGACACCCGAGGCTCTACCCACAACTGAAGTTACGCCAAAATGGCTAACTTCTTCAGTGAACCGAAAGCGTAGCTTGGTTTGCGTCTCAATGCCTATCCAGGACGTAGTAAGTATGTACAAAAGGTCCCTAAGGCCAAGAAAGAAAAGACTATGTCTAGAGTATTCGTAGATGCCAAAACCGGGAAATGGTCCACAGAGGTAGCCACGTACAAGCCAAGAGGAGAGTAGGATCTAGCAATTGAGGATTTCAAAGTGACAAAGATTGAAGTAGGAGCGATGGATTGTACATATCGTAATCACTTATTCAAGGAGTCTGCCCAACAGATGTTATTTAATTCCTGGAAAGACAACAAGGATAAGAAGGAAATGAAGCAAACTATCCTTGATATGGCGCATTTCATCAATTCTATTTGCAGCTTCGGTGCTCTTCCCATAGCACAAGCTCCTCAGTCTTTTGACCCGAATTCACTTGAAGGCAAAAGTCTGTTGAACCAAATATAGAGGGGCAAAGCCCTAATCTCAGCTACTGATGAATGAATCGATAACATAATCAAGGCTGGTAACAAGTACATCAAGTATTCCTAGGTGTTATATTAGGAGAAGTTCTCATTGGAGAATTACAGACTCAACTTCATGTCTGGTAGCAAGAAGAACACAAATGGGTTACAACTATGACCCAACTTTTGCACATTGACAAATACGGGTTTGCCAAGTTCTGCTCTGAGAAAGCCTTGAAATTAATCGATGAGTCCATCTTCTTCATCACAAGGAGGAATGTCAACTGGCGAATCTCTACCCTGAGGGTTGTCGCAATAGACATGAAGCAATGGGAGAATGAAGCCAAAGAAATGCAGAGGTCCATGATCAACGAACTTAAGGTGATTAATTTCTCTCACACGTATTCAACAAATCTCAATGATCGGGGATTGGATAGCGCCTCGAAGGCATTTGAGAAAGCAATGTATGCCATCAAAGAGAAGCCAGATCCGTAAGCGACAGATCTCACCCAAGTAGCAAGGATTGAATCGCTGTTGTACCTCTGTGTGGACCAGCTTCCTAGCCAAGCTGAGAAGATTAAGAAGCTGAAGTGGGAGAAAGAGGCATTGCAGGCTCGGATCCTGAATTTCAAAGTCCCACATCTCCCAGTAGTAAAGGAATTCGTAGAGGCGTAGAAGGAGTGGAAAGCTGCACATGTCACCACGGAAGAAGAAGATGGCAATGCTGATGAAGATGAATCTGCCGTTGACAAGGAATCCGACCTGGAGATTTAACCATTTCCTGTATTTTCTTTTTTATGTTGAACTCAGATGGACATCTATCCAATAACTGTTTCTTCTTTTCATAACTGATGGAACCAAGAGGTTGGGTTTTCAGGGAGACCTCTTGATTACCTAAAACTATAAATGATACTAAGTAAAACGGTTTAAGGGGTTAGAATTTAGAATTAAAGAAGATATAGAATAGAATTTTATTTTCCTACAAATTTTAGTGTTAGAGGCCTGGATTATCGGTAGAGCTGTAATTTTTGCATGTGTTGCATAAATATGATCTAAACTTATGGAGCTGTTCTGAATCTTTGTTGTTTGGAATGAATGGATGATACATTTATGTGTGAGTATTAATTCATTCCGTACATTATCTCGAATGGTTCTTCGATGATCTTGCTTTAGCTTAATGTTAATTTCAGTTTTGTTTCAAAGTTCTCGGGAAATATTACTGAAGGAATTGTGTTTTCCTTGCATTTAAAATTCTTGAAGTTTCGATTTCTTTTATTGTTTGAGCTCATCGCCACAGAGCAATTGTAGTAGCCTTCAAAGCTTTCGGGTTAAAAACTAATGTAAGTTGTAAGTTAGGATATTCATTGGAAATCCGATAGGGTGCTGTACCTAAGAGAAAATTCAGAGGGAAGCAATCATCGCATGCTTACCCAATTGTTGTGATTATTTGTCTTTCATGTATGGGCCATAGAGTTAGTTCGTGAGTAAAAGGTATTTGCAAAGAAAGACAAATCTGTTCACCAATAGACAGTTTATGACAGATTCTATGATATAATGGACAAGTGTTAGGAGATACCTTCGTATGAAGAAGGTGGGCACCCAAGTTGGGTAATGGCAGGTTGTAAGAGGATAAACTATCTATTGTTAATTATGACAGATTCTCTTACATCTGTGAGTGTTGTTAGTAATAATAGTTTTAATGACAATTGTAAGATGTGTTAGAGCAATATGTCATACTTAAATGTAGCAAATTTTGGGCACCCAACTTAAAAGGTTTGAATGAGGAGTCAAAGGATGGTGTACATGTTTCATTTGCATGCTTACAGGTGGTTGGAAAATGTGCCAAATGGATTTGGATGGCCATCACTTTTGGCTTAGTCTGGAAGCTTCCTCCTTTGTTGTATTTCTCTATATAAGGTTGTCTTAGAGACTATTATGCTTGTTATGTTTTGGAGGTGAAGTGTTATGTTGCTGGATTTAATCCAAAGTGTGTGTTGTTAATTGAGTACTCTTGTTGAAGAAGCCTAGTGCTGATATTGTATTGTAACTTCTAAGTTTATTGTAAATACAAAGTACTATGCTTTTGGAGTTTGGCATTTTTCTCTCGAAAGGGTTTTCCCTATGTATATTGTGAGTTCATTGAAGTATACTTTTCACATGTTTATTATTTCTATATGAACGTGTTTCTTATTTTGTAATAATTAAAGATTTGTAAATAAAATTTGCATAATCTCCCCCACTAGATTATTATTAGGAAGTGTTTTCCATACCTTTGCTTCCTTTCAAAATTTCAAGGTTTTCATCCTTTGACCATAGATTGGTAGATCTTTGTCCTTCAACCTGGGCATTTGAAGACAAGTGCTCAAAATGATTTTCATTTAGGTTTTTTTAATATTTTTTAATCATTTTTCCTATATTCAAACTCAAAATCCTTAATGCCCACAAAAATGAAAGGAAGCTAAAATGCAAAAAAGGCTTAGGCTTCCTAACACTAATCTAGTAGGGGAGATAATGCAAAGTTTCTTACAAATCTTAATTATTACTTAAATAAAAACATATTCAGAAGAAGATAATGAACATACATAAAATAATACAACAATGAACTCACGATAAATTTTAGGGAAAACCCTTTTGGGAGAAAAACCCCACTCCTCAAAAGCATAATACTTTGTATTCTAGCAAACTAGTGGTTACAATACAATATTAACACAACTTCTTCAACAAGAGTCTATAATTGACAATCCACAATCCGGATTTAATTTTGGCAGCATAACACTTCATCTACAAATTACAATACAATATTAACACTTAGCTTCTTCAATAAGAGTCTATAATTGACAACTCACAATTTGGATTAATTTTGGCAGCATAAAACTTCACCTACAAAACACAACATACATAATTCTTGTTGATATTTTTCAGATTCTACCTAGGAATGAACAAACTATAGAGATCTAACAAAGCTAAGCATCTAACAAAGCTAAGCACAGAATAAAGTAAACAAGAAAGGACAGAAGATACCCGAAAATCGACCAAGTATTCTCTAGTCAATATTCAGACTTACTTTGATCTGTTATGTCATTCAATGAGTCCTTTCTTTAGTTCATAAGATATGCCTCCAACCTGTACTAATAATGGTGCAGGGAAGAACTCCTGAGAAGAACTCCCTATTTGACTCTCAATGTTAGTGCATTCATAATGCAGTGTCCAGCCCTAACAGAGGCTTCAAGCCTTGACCAAATCGCAGTCTATATTATGATTCATTCTCCTTAATTGCTGCTTGTCTGGATCAGATTATTGCCCCATAATCTGATCTTGATTCACCTTAATTACTGCTTGTCTGGATCAGATTATTGCCCCATAATCTGATCTTGATTTACACTCAGACCTGCTCTCTTCCACTAGCTGAAATTGCTTATATTTTGCATCTCAAAATTCACCAATGAATGTTTGCTAATCTGTGATTGCAATTCACCTCAATTCGCTGAGAATTTCGCTCCTTAACAAGTTCGATACTGCCTTTATAATTAGCAGATCAGATCTTGGGGAGAGAAGGCACATTATGTTTTTTTGGTGCTTCTCTCCCTTTGATCGTATCATCTTATATATGCTGTGAACCTCCAATAAAGAGGGCCGACTTGGTCCATATAAAAACAATTAAATATAAATGCCACGAGGCCGACCTTGGGCCCACAATTATTCAGCATATATAATGATTTTGATAAACAATATATAATAAATATAACTAATATTTATTATTATTATTTATCCTCATCGATATACTTTCCAAGTAAGAGGATGTTTGCCGTAAAGGCCACAAAACTTAACACTCCCTCTTGGACTTGAGGCAAAGATCAACCCAATGATCTTCCTCTATCATCCTTGATAGAAATGCCAAAAACATAACCAACATGGATTCCTTATCCAATAGAATCATAGATCTCATATCTATGATAGGTAGAACACCTATGTTCATACAACTCATATTCATATGAGAGACATCATATCATATGATGCTTACCATCCAAATGTGGATCTCCTTGTAAGAATTTGCAAATAGCAAATATTGAACCAAGGATCTAGAGGTTGAAGAAAGCACAAGAGAGAAAATATGAATGCAATGATGGATTGAATAGATCCAATGAATTCACCTTGAATAATTGATTGATGAATGAATCAATGTTCATGAAATGATTACATAATAGGCCTCCTTATATAGGAAAGACAATAAGAGACAATGATAAGGAGCTGATAAGCTATCACCTATGCTAGGTGTAATCACATGTCCACCAAATGTGGATCATCCTCCATTATGCAATAAAGTATGTGCAATGGATTAGGATGATAATGTGATAAGAGCACTAAAGGTGTATCTCACACACAACGAGGTATGTGAAGACAACTATCACACCAAAAATGGAATTTCTCCTACACCATGTGCTTAATAGATGTGCACACTCCTAGGTGTCTCAATCACAAACTACTATGCAATGCATTAACCTAAGTAAGATTAAGTAAAGTGTAATTAGGAATAATTAATTACACCAACACTCCTAGATCCTCTGGTCTTCATGACCCAAGAATATCAATCATGATATAAGTGATATCAAGTCCATGATATCAAATTTCCAAACAATTTGTGAATTTCCTAAGTTCACTAGTCTCCTTGACAAGTTATCATCAAATCCAAGTTTGTGAATAACTTAGATCCTCGAGTCTTCTTGACTCACCCAATAGAATACCAAATCCATGATATTCATGGTATGATGTATACCATCCAATTTGAGGATAACTAAATCCATGAGTCACCAAGACTTAAGAGATGTTAGATCCAAGACATCATTCCAACATCAAGTACATGATGTTTTACTATCCAGATGTGGATTTCTCAGATCCACGAGTCCCATGACTCAAGAATTTAGAATATCAACTCTATGACATTCATGGTATCATCAAGTCCACGATGTTACCAAATTGTGGATCCCAGATCCATGAGTCTTCAAGACTCAAAGGATATCAACTCCATGATATCTAGAGCATTGGTCTCACGAATATCAAGTCCATGATATTCACCAAGTGCTCGGAGCAATGGTCTTTTGTCATCAAATCCATGATGTCTCACCAGTTGCTGGGAGTAATGGACTTTTGACATCAAATCCATGATGTCTCACCGATTACTTGGAGTAATGGACTTTTGATATCAAATTCATTATGTCTCACCGATTACTTGGAGTAATGGACTTTTGACATCAAATCCATGATGTCTCACCAATTACTTAGCAATGGATCCTTGATCCATGCGAATGTGAATCCTTGATCCATGATATTCATAAGAAACAAGTGAGCCATATGCATAGATGTAATCTCATAAACACAATCTTATCTTACAAATTTTGATCATATAAAGAAATCTTATCTCATGAACAAGCATAAGAGTAACAACTATGATCAAATACGCATAGAACCATATAATCTCAGTCATATGAAGGAAAGTATGATCCATTCATTCATAATATTAAAGTACGCTTCACAAGCTATACAAATGACGTATGCCCCATACAATCATATTAAGTAGTTAACATCAAATGCAGCCAGTATAATTTATCCAGCATCTACGCATGAGAGTAATCACATGAGTCTTCTTCACCTAAAGATAACCAACATCTAACCAGATGTAATGTGAACACAGCAAGATGCAATGAATGTTCCTAGGCAGACAATCAACATTAACTCTAACATATGCCAATTTAAGAATGTTCCTAGCAACTATCTAGCAATCAACTGTGATTTCCCATAACAGAGGCAATAGTCAAAGAAGATATACAAATTAATGCATGCTAACATAAACCAAGAGATGTATTTACTCATGTACATAAACATGAACATGTACACAACATACATCCATAAAAATATGCTCCAACTGTAATATACACAGCATATGCCTATGTAAAATATACTTCCATACATGAAGCTAATGTAGGAGATAATCAGCTGATAGTCATCATACATTCATCCACCAATGTATGCATCTATATGTCAATGTAAGACCAGTTATTTAGTTATACTAACAATCAGCTATGTGTGATATCATAACAGCGTTAGATATAACATATGCAAGGTATGATACTACATCAGTTATGTCAATTTGCTAAACAAATAGCTGATCCAATCAGCTATGTATGTTCCATACAATAACAGAAATATGTTAAAATAACCAGCTGTTCATACACAACATATATAACAAAAAAATATGTTAATAGAAAGCATGCTAATGACAACAATTTGTCATGCTAATCAGCTGAGTTAATAGGAAATGATCCTACTCATTTATTAGGAAGGAGATCACAATACTGAGCCCATGATTATACTCTCTCTAAATTAAAATGGTGTAATCCCCATCAGCTCCTTCTGATACTTAAAGTTTTAGACTCCCTCTTAATCCAATAAGGAAAGGCGAAGACAAAACTTCAAGGAGGCAACCAATGAAATTGCAAATCAAAAACTTCATTACAATTTATAGACCAAACCCCGGTTGCCCTAGTGTTTCTTAGTTTTGAAAGAGTTAGTTTGTATTCCTAAATCTGAAAGGATCTTTACTCCACTGTAGCTCTGATACCATGTTGATATTTTTCAGATTCTACCTAGGAATGAACAAACTATAGAGATCTAACAAAGCTAAGCACAAAATAAAGTAAACAAGAAAGGATAGAAGATACCCGAAAATCGACCAAGTATTCTCCAGTCAATATTCAGACTTACTTTGATCTACTATGTCATTCAATGAGTCCTTTCTTTAGTTCATAAGATATGCCTCCAACCTGTACTAATAATGGTGCAGGGAAGAACTCCTGAGAAGAACTCCCTATTTGACTCTCAATGTTAGTGCATTCATAATGCAGTGTCCAGCCCTAACAGAGGCTTCAAGCCTTGACCAAATCGCAGTCTATATTATGATTCATTCTCCTTAATTGCTGCTTGTCTAGGTCAGATTATTGCCCCATAATCTGATCTTGATTCACCTTAATTACTGCTTATCTGGATCAGATTGTTGCCCCATAATCTGATCTTGATTCACACTCAGACCTGCTCTCTTCCACTAGCCAAAATTGCTTATATTTTGCATCTCAAAATTCACCAATGAATGTTTGCTAATCTGTGATTGCAATTCACCTCAATTTGCTGAGTATTTCGCTCGTTAACAAGTTCGATACTGCCTTTATAATTAGCAGATCAGATCTTGGGGAGAGAAGGCACATTATGTTTTTTTGGTGCTTCTCTCCCTTTGATTGTATCATCTTATATATGCTGCGAACCTCCAATAAAGAGGGCCGACTTGGTCCATATAAAAACAATTAAATATAAATGCCAAGAGGCTGACCTTAGGCCCACAATTATTCAGCATATATAATGATTTTGATAAACAATATATAATAAATATAACTAATATTTATTATTATTATTTATCCTCATCGATATACTTTCCAAGTAAGAGGATGTTTTCCGTAAAGGCCACAAAACCTAACAATTCTTTCCAAGACCACCTTATTTAGAGAATACAATAAATGAAGAAGCTCTTAGATGAAGACAAAAGATGAGATTGTGCAAAGCATTTGACACAAAATTCTAACCACCTAAAAGTGTGAAAATGACACATGTACATATCCAAATAACTTCTCAATGAAATCTTCTAAGTTGGGCACCCAAAATTTACTATATTTAGGTATGACCAATGCTCTTATACCTTTACAACTGTTATAAAATGATTATTACTACCAACACTTACAACAGTAAGAGAATCAATCACAATTGTCTAGCAATAGCAGATTCTCTTACAACTCGTCATTGCCCAATTTTGTTGTCCGCCTTCTTCATGCAAAGATGTCTCTGACACTTGTCCATTATGTCATAGAATTTGTCATAAACTCTCATAGGTAGATGTGTCATGAAGTTGTCACAAGGTTCTCATAGATAGGTGTGTCATATATTTTACATTGCATGACACTTGTCACCCACCACCACAAAAGTCCAAGGTTGTTCTTTAACTAGGATGCCTATCTCCATGTGAGGTTAAAATAAACCATGTCACCTTCCTAGTGTGATGGCAAATCAACATGCCAACTTCCACTAGATGATAAAATAGCATGTGCAAACAAAATTGGCCTTGTAGGCTCATAAATGTTGATGTTTTAGACTAGAAATTAAGACAAATAGCAAAACAAAAAATAATGAACAGAATGACATAGAAAATACCCTTGAAAACTCTCCAAATTGAGGGAGAAAAACCCAACCACTAATATATCACTTATATATATAATGAATGTGCAAAAGTTTGAACTAAAATTTGCCCAAACACAAGGCTCCAACTGAAGTGATGATTAACACTCCTATATCTATAGACAAGATATCATTTGTATATCTATATAAATTCCTCTTGGAAGAATATATAAAATTGCCTTGATCCTTCATTGTCTTGCTGTTAGAAAGTGAGGGCCCTTCATTGTCTTGACCCTTCATTGCCTTGACGTTACAAAGAAGATGACGTTACGTGTTGAGTTGGCTTCAAAATTTATTTATTTATTTCGAATATAGGAGAGAAAGATACCTCCTGCAGCTATAACATCAACACTCCCTCTTGGCTAGGGAGGTATCTTTCCAAATATTCTTGTCATAGAGTCTCTCAACATGACACCCACAATGGCTACACCCATTTGTGGAAAAGAATTTATCACGAAATCTCTCAATGTGATAACGTCATGGAGTCACTCAACATAACACCCACAATGGCTATATTCATTTGTGAAAAGAGTTTATCATGAAATCTCTCACATGACATCCACCATGGCTACTCCCATGTGTGGAAAGAAACATGTGCACAAGTACTCATCACGTAGTCACTCAACATGATGTCGTCATGAAGTCTCTCAACATGATGTCCACCACGGCTACTCCCATGAGTGGAAAGAGCAATATCTCTCAATGGCTTTCACCACATATTTATGCATTTTAGTACATAGCAAGGATCATTGATGCTAAGACTCCCTCTTAGTAAGAGCAACATTCTCCACAACACCAAGCAAAATCTCTAGGTACATCAACTGTATCAGTAGACTCGAATGGTACATCAGACTTCCTCTGAATGTTAGAGGTATCATTAGGAGATATGTCCATATCCTGAGGAGCCTCCTGTCCCTCAGGGTGCTTCCGAATGACAACAAGATCAATTGCTCCCAAGTGATTGGGATTAGCAACCAAAGAAAGATGAATTCTTTTACCACCCCTTGTAGGTCTATCATACGACGTACCCAAATGGTATTTTATACAACCCTTGTTCTGTAATATCCCTGGAAATAAAGTCTCGAGTATGAGGCAAGGAATAAAATATTAATTATTTAATGTTTGATCAAAAGCTTATATTCAGTAATTAATGTTAATTATTTAAATAATAGCTAAATAATATAAACTATTATTTAAATAATTGAAATAAAAACTAAATAATGGAACTTTGGTTAAGCCAAGAAGTTTAACGGGAAAGGTAGTTCTTTCACAGGAATTGCTTTCTTTTATAGAAGCAATCTTGGAAATGGAGGTGGCATGGAATTTAATAAATGAGTTGAATTCTCTCAGAGTGTGACGAAGGATCTTCCTTTCGCCAGTGAGATATCTGGCCTATTGGTTGCAAATACTGTCAGCACGGAGACTGTTCGTTTGTGGAGTTAAGAATCAGAGGGGAACGGTCCATACACGACATACTGTAACTTCCGCAAGCTTTGTCTGTAACGATTTAGAGGCTCCCGGGCGCCACGTTTGCTATGAGAACTGGCGCGTAACACGGATTCCGATTGTCAATAGAAGAGTCACTTGCGACATTGAATGACTGTGTGAAAGAAGAAGTGGCGAGCTGAACCGTATCGGAAGTATCAATGTACATTACCTGACATCATCGGGTGTGGTAACTCTTTCATTCAGGCCTGAGGAGCATTGGTAGTGTGTGGAGACTCTTGAAGCATGCGTGGGGTCCTGAGATGTCCAATTACAAGTAATTTCAACCTTCCCGATATCCAAGATCTCCATCTGCGACTGAAAGCTGGGATCTCCGACAAGCCAGTAGAGACTGGGACATTCTGCGAACTTGGACCAACACAGTTATTACATAAATTTCAACAACAACAGCAACAGGTGCACTATGTTCTTTGGATTTTCTGAAAGTCTTTATCTGTTCTGAGTGCAATTAGCGAAACATGCTGGTGTCCTGTTAAAAGACCGTGTGTTAATAAATAAATTTGTTCTGTAGAAAATATCAGTTTAATGCAAGAATGTCCTATGTTTTGTTGAAGAAATTCTAATCTCGGAAATACAATTGCATTTAATTGCCTCTTCACAAACAAAGGATTTTACATGTTCCTTGTATGATCCAACTTCTTCCACAAACTTTGTGTCACAGAGGTTTGTTTCTTGCTACATCAGGTAAGCATGACAGATCCCAAACTGAGAAGTCTTTAGAGATGAAGCAGTCATTTCAACCTTGAACGACACCATAACTAGCAACATACATCTTCAAAAATACTGAAAGTCTTCAATAGTTCTGCATTTCAAAACTCCCAGTCTGCAACTACAATCTTCACAGCAATATAAAGTTCAAACTACATGCAATGGTGATCATAGGAGACTCCAACTAGCCCGACCTGGAAATCATACAGCTACAGAAACTAATTAAAAAAAACTTTAGTTAGATTTCTCTCAACAGTTCATATGCCAACCATTATACTTCAATTTGTTTAATACATCATCTAGAAAATTATTTTTTCTCATTATAAAAGATTATGTTTTAAAAAAAACAGAAGGGCAAAAAACAAGAAAGAAACTTATCCAAATGGCAGGCAGCTGATGAGATCTTATTCCAGAATTTGTTCCTTTGCCCTTAGTGTTTGGGAACCTGAGCCAAATGAAGACTTGTCTGGAACAATTGCCTTGCTCTTAGGAAGTTATTGTATTTGTAAGATTCCCTCTCCCGTTCTCAAAGCTTTCTCATCAATATCATCGCTACGTCTATATGTTACCAGCTGTGCTAATAAAAGCACTCACGATGAGAAGAATTTAAAGATGTTGGTAAAATTCCTCAAACTCCCAGTGACCTGTGCAGGAAGACAGAGCTCACAATTCTAGAAGATGACACAATTAATTTATCCTTGTCACTGGTAGGTAGCTGAAACTCTAATAGCTGGAGTCGGCTCAATGAAATATTATTCACGCCAAAACTTTAGAATAATCAGCTAATAAAGATTGGGCTTTAATATATTGAATTTGTTTTACTCCTAGCAAATGACTTAAGCTTCCCAATGGTGCAAATAATAAAAACATTCCACCTCTGCACCCAACACTCACAATTCGAGAAACTTCAATATTTATTTGAGCAAGTTATTTTACCCAGGGGCAAACATTCCTTTCTTAAGCTCGATAATGACAAATCAAATAAAGAACTGGGTTACACCAAGCCTCGTCATCATCAACAACTATTATATTATGAATAAAATATTATTTATTTCTAATAGATATAAGCTACCTCGTCTCTGCCAATATCTTTTATTTCTACAAAATCCCTTACTTGTTGTTATCCAACTTGGGAGCTCTGATACCATGCAATATGTCAGACTAGAAATTAAGACAAATACCAAAACAAAAAATAATGAACACGATGACACATATACCCTAGGAAAACCCTCCAACTTGAGGGAGAAAAACCCAGCCACCAATATATCACTTATATATATATATAATTATGTGCAGAAGTCTGAAATACAATTTGCCCAAACACAAGGCTCAATCTGTATATCTATATGAATTCCTCCTGGAAGAATATACAAAATTGCCTTGACCCTTCATTGTCTTGCCGTTACAAAGTGAGGACCCTACATTGTCTTGACCCTTCATTGCCTTGACATTACAAAGAAGATGGCGTTATGTGTTGAGTTGGCTTCAATAACATATGTATTTATTTTGAATATAGGAGAGAAAGTAACTCCCGCAGCTATAACATCAATAATAAATTCACTAAATATTAAACAAATAAAACCAAATAGGAGGGACTCCTTGGGTAGATGATATTACCAAGAAAGAATGCAGGGCAGCCGTTATGAAAGAGATGATGTAGATGACTTCCCTAATCCTTTCTTGGCTAAATGATGAGTATTAATTTTTCTTTCTAATTCATAGCATCAACATCTTCTTGTTCTCTAATATATGTCATAATACGTTGTTTTGGCAACGCCTTCTTGGTTGACCCTTGACAAAGTCTAATTCCTTGGTTAGACATGCATAAACTTGTGAGTTTTCAGTGGATTATATGCGCTCATGAACTTGACTACATAGTGACTACGATGCTAAACACTAGTTCCTCTTGCAAGTTGTTTGATTACTGTAACATATTTCTACAGAGGTGATACTTGATCCCAATTGTTTACTGAGTCTCTAGGGCCATTGAGCTTGAACTACTAGCCATTTTGAATAGATTGCTGGTATAAGAAAAGTTAAAAAAAATGAAAAAATGTAACCTTACAATACATAATAACATATTAAAAACAAAAACAATGAAAAAAACATTTAAAATGACTGTAAAAAACTTTACTTTTGTTGAAGTTACAAACACTCCTAGCTAGCTACTCATAAAAATGTGTTTGACATCTTTATAATCCTTCCCCTTTCAAAAAAACCATCTAGCATCAAATGACACAATGTAATGATATTTTGTTGTTTTGTGCTTTGAAATTGTGAAAATCATTTTTAGGTTTCATATGTAGTCAGTGTTCTGTGTGTATTATTATGGCTCAATAATATTTGTAATCCAACTATTTGTTAACTGTTTCTCAGCTTTGGGTAGTTATAAGCATCAGTTGGTTGACGGTTGTGTTATTCTTGGGAATCATCAGGTCTATTAAATAGTTTTGTGTTGTCAAGGAAAAAAGTATGATCTTGTTGGATTGACCGTGATCCTTGGCTGACCATCTTTGGTCTTCTTGTGTATTAATTTCATGTGCAAATAAAGATATATTTTATTCATGTATCTGGTATGCATTGTTAACTGTATGATTAATTCATGTATTCATTTTATTCGAAAGAGCAGTAGACACCATATTCATGTTTAAGGGTTTTTTAAGGTTCAAAATATTTTTTTTGAAGTTAAAAATGTTCGAAAATATTAAATAACATGTGTTGGACATTGGATGGGACTAGGTGTGGTTTGGAATGCTTAGGCACAACCAAGGTATGGCTTTGATACCTTGGGTGCATTGTGGGTACAACCTAGATGTATCCATAGGGTACCTAGGCAATAGGGTTGTGCCCTATATGTTTTGTGAGTGAACTCGAGCCCATTCCTAAAACTATATTTGTCTAGTACCATACCAGGGGCATAATAGGATGTTTATTGGTAAATAGGTGAAAACAAGGAATATATGGTGCTTTAGGATACTGTCTTACAAAATTTTGGATTGTTTGTGTTATAGAGGCACTTTGGTGGTTGAACTGAATTATAGAAATTGGCATATCAAATTTTCTGAAATAGTTTGCTCAAGAAGGCTTATGCAACTTTCAGATTGCATAGCTATTTGGTAGGCATTTTGTGGTTTCAGCTACTCTCCATGCATTGCTACTTTTGTCTTGGGGGAATATGTGTTTTACAAGCTGCAAAACAACTTTCCTCTATTTGTTGGAAATGCAATACAGTGAAGAAGATCTGAGTCATTCTCAAACTGTTGGCATTGAGCTGTTCTACAAAAACAAGAGTCCGATAAACAATTTGTAAGATACAACTTTCCTCTATTGTTTGGAAATGCAATAGAATGAAAACAATCCAATTTATAGTACAATACATTGGCATTGAATTGGCCTACAAAGAAAAGAGTTTGATAAACAATGCATTCTTGTAAGATTGATGAAATTTATGGTTGTCTTCTGAATTTGGGATGGTCATAAATTTGAGAAAGTCTCTGATCAAAATTGCTAGAATGAAGATAATTTTGTTGTTATTTTCAATATCAACAAGCAAAACTTAGAACTTCCACAAACTACGAGCACAGAAAAGCCAAATGAATATTATTAAAGAGTTGAGTAAAATGTACAATGTAGGCTTGCATATATAGGAAAGCTAGTGGAGGTAGGCTATTTAAACACAGAATATCTATGCTTCCAAAGATGAAACACATGTTAACTCAATTGAAAAATGTTCTAGTGAGTGGCAAGTGCATATGAAGAGGTGTCTCATAAAGTGAGTACACGTCTCAACCATATGAGGTGAGACAAATTTGTAAAATATCTAAGTAAACTTAAGCTTTTGTGTGAATAGGTCAATCTAGAAAGTGATGACAACTAACTAGTTTTGGAACGACTCTATTTACACTAATACCTCCCATTATCTGCAAACTTAGATAGTCATGTGAACAATGATGATAGGCCCTGTTGTGACCTTTCCGCACATTGCCCCATTGCAAATGGAGACTGCCTACTTCTTTGGTTTGCTTGGCCCTCTTTTTGGTTTTGTTTTCTCAGTAGTTCTGGTGTCAGTCTCCTAAAGTTCCTCACGTCCCAAGTGAGAATTGATTACTTTGGTTCCCTACTTTTTTAATGCCTCAATTTTGAAAGCTTTGCTGATTGAGAATTGTGGTTTTGGGATGAAGTATTGAGTTGAAAGTTCTTCCAAAAATGAGCTAGTGAATTTTGGGTTGTTTGGTGAAGTTCCTATTTTTTAAGGATTTCTATTTTTAGCAAGTCTTCGATTGGTTTAATTTTGAGTTTTGAAGTGGTTCTTATCTTTTAGGGTTTACTATTTTTAGGGATATCTATTGTTCATTGTTCATTGTTGTATTTTGCATTGTGAATAATTGTGATCTTTTTTTTGAGTATTTCATGGTGATCTACATTCCTCACTTAGAATAGATTTGATTTCAAGTTTTTAGTTAGAATTTTCTTTAAATAGTATAGTGGGATAAGAGTAATTGTGAATGCATCATTACTTGGTTTGATCATAGATCAAACCACTAGATGCTTATTGATTGTGAGTTTTGCCTTGCATGGTCGAATGACAATTTTATGAGCTTAACTTCAATCTTTACTTGCTCTTTGATTTGCATCTATAGATGAGATTAATGAAATTGTATTGATTTGAACATCATTTGAACACACCTTAGAAGATTGTATTAGGTGAGTGGAGTCAATGACAAGATTGCATCTAGTAGAGTCCAAAGATATTCACTCTTTCTTGCATCCTTAAGTAGAAGTAGGAGTAGCTTAGATTCGTAAGTTTAACTGCATTTCATTACGTAAGTTAGAAGTTGGAGTATATTTTCATTGCACATTGTGAAGCCATATCATTTGAAGTCAAGTTGACAAAGTCCTAGTGAACAACGTAAGTCCCCTTGTGATACCAACATATCACATTATTATCATTGAGTGAGTGTCCACCATTAAGAAGGAACCTTGGAGTCACCTTTATGATCTTTCATTAAATCTTTAGCATAAGTGGTGTCTTTATTCAAGGGAGGATTCAATATTCGGTGTTTCATCCTAAAACATTAGGTGTTTCATAAGGGTATAAAACTCACATCAATAGGGCGGTGCAGACTGTTATGTCCCCTTTCGAAATAGGATTAATAATAACAATAACAATAACAATAACAATAACAATAACAATAAAATCAAAATATAAAAGAATAAAATAAAATTTAAATTAAAAATATAAAAGAACAAATTTAAATTATGCCATATTAAAATTAAGTTAAATTTAATGAATGGTCAAAAGACATGAAATGAAAAGGTGTAAGTCCCTCAAACATGAGATATAAAAGGGAGAGGAGAATTACGTTTGAAAAGGAATATGGAGGGAGGAAGAAAGAATGGAGTATAGGAATTAAGAAAGGATTAATGGGAAGAAAATAAGTGACTCTTTCAAAGTGAGCAATGATGAAGGGTTGTGACTCTTTCAAAGGGTCATAATTAGGGAAGGTTATGACTCTCTCAAAGGGAAAAAGTGATGAAGGCTTGTAACCCTTCTAAAGGTTGCTAATTGTGAAAGGTTGTGATCATTGCAAAGGGAAAACATGTTGAACAGGTGTGACTCTCCCTTACGTTGGAAGATATAAAGGGGAGTCGGTTTTATTAAGGAGGAGATCCAAAGGGAGATCAATTTGTGGGATAATATATTATTCTCAAAGGCAACAATTAAAAGTGGTGACTCAATTCTTATGAAATATGGTGACCCTTACACTGATAAAGTATAAAGGAGAATCCATTCCAGGTATTGAAGGATGAGTTATCAATCATCACTTATGAATCCATCAAAACAAATCCTTCATTCATCCATCAATCATTAATCCCTCAAGAAATCAAGCAAACAATCAATCAAAAAGATCAACCAAACAATCATCAAATCCACATCAATCTTCACTTCATTTTGAGATCAAGAAAGCAAACAATTCAACAATCAAGCATCTCTTTATCAAATCGACATTCATTCAATCATCATTCACCAATGTATCAAACCAAAATTCATAACATTATAACTCATCAATCATCTAATCAAACAATCACTTAATCATCACTCACCAATACCTCAAATCATACAATCAATCTAAAATATTAAGGAAAGTGATTGGTATGCAATGTCACATTATTGTTTAATATATAATCTCTTATGTATTTTGATATAGTTAATAATGAGAATTGCTAATCTTTCTAGATTCTCTAATTATTTATTTAATCTATTTATTCTCCGACAATCAATCATGTAGAGGTCATTAAGGAGACACTATTGGGAGGGCAGAGACGGGTTCCCCATCTAAGTAGGGCACCCCATGGTGGATGGACAAGAACTCCTGCCACTTGTGAGCCAAGGGGTGTTATATCATGCTTTTGGGATTAGTTGCAGCGAATGTTCCAAGAACCCTATTGTGCGTTCCTCTTCAATCCCTGTGATGGTTGGATGTTGGAAGCAAAACTAAAGATTAGAAGCAATCACTTATGGGTTAGTAAAGAAACGCGAATGTGAGGGCAAAGAGGGTTCTCCATTTATGTAGGCCACCCTATGTTGGATGAACAAGAGCTCCTGCCACTTGTGGGCCAAGGGGTGTTATATCATGCCCTTGGGCTTAGTTGCCCAAATGTTCTAGGAACCCTATTGTGCGTTCCTCTCCAATTACTATGATGGTTGCTTGTTGGAAGTGAATTTAAAGAATAGAACCAATCATGTTTGGGTTTGTAAGGAGAGACGATTTGGATGGCAGGGATGGGTTCCCCATCTAAGCAGGCCATCCTATATTGGATGGACAAGATTTCCTGCCACTTGTGGGCCAAGGGGTGTTATATCATGCCCTTGGGCTTAGCTGTGGCAAATGTTTAGGGCACCCTATCATGCTCTCCTCTCCAATCTCTACCATGGTTGATTATTGGAAATGATTTAATTATATGATTTAATCAACATAAACAGAGAAGTACAAGTCTAATGAAAGAATATTGAACATAGATATGGGAAGGAGAATTAGAGAGGAAGTTGTCACTGAAATTCGGGCCCAAAATGGCAGGACTAATTTGCTAGGTGCCATCAGTCTATATGCCCAAAAATGATATTGTTTGTGGATCTGGAATTAGAATGTCACTTTGACGCTTCCTCTGAAAAATCATCAAGAAAGTGTCGGACTAATTTGTTAGCTGCGGACTATGTGTGAAAGTCATAAGTGACCCAGTTGCTTTTTTAGGATCTGAATCTTCTTGTCTCAATTCCCTTTTGTAGATTTGCAACACTTCACATTGGATTTGCGAACCTGTAGACAAGAGATAAAAATGGTGTTTTGTGTTGTATAGGGGCTTGCCTCAGTCAAGCCCCGAGAGGAGTCAACCTTCCCTACAACAATGATGTCTGAAATAAACCTCAAATATGAAGGAAAGAAATTTGAATCACAAGGATATACCTTCTCCAATGAATTCTCCTTGTCGTGAAGCCTTCTTAAAAGGTAGATGATGCTAGGAAGGGAGCTCATGTATGTCTTCACTCATGTAGGAAACATATGAACTTGATCATGGATGTCATCTTCAATGCTTGAATGTCCTTCGCTGCCTCAGAAATGACTGGGATACTTGCTCCCAGAGAGAATGAATTGTGAATGTGTGATATGCAAATGAGGAGGAGGAGGCTTCCAATAGTAAACCTCAAGGGAATATGTGAAAACCTTGAAGCAAGCTGACATGGATAATGTTTTCTTACTCACCAAAATCTTTTTGTTAACATAATAAAATATGGGTCCTTTTTGGCTTGACATTGGCACCTAGTGCCGTACTAGGGGGACTAGGGCTAGTTTTGGAGGGCTGAAATAGAGACCAGGGGAACCAAAATGACATTATGCTAGCAATGTAAATGTATGAGGATACAATTTGCGACACTAAACCATGTTATTGCAAACACACAAGGCAACCTCCAACTGGTTGGCATGTTCCCATGAGAAATAGCAGGCAAGCAAAAGGCTGTTGATGGATATGAGGAATGGTGCCCATCGAGACAACTGTCCTAAAAAATGGAATAATTAAGGAGGCAAGTCCAAGAATAGAACTTTTTTCAAGCCATCCTAGGTCTTGACATGATTTGCCACCAAACAATAAAGAAAGCCTGTTAAGGAATATGGATCAGTTTTATAGAGAATAATAATTGTCTAATTTTATTCCAGATTTTATCTAAGTTTAGATACTAAATATCTTAATGCAGAAATTTACAAGTAAATAATTGTGGAAGAGATCGAATACTTGCTGTGGTATGTAATTACCGTTGTGATTGATTATAACCCACAGCAAGTACTGATATATATATATATATATATATATATATATATATATATATATATAAACATAGAGTCATGTCTACATAGAGTCATGACCGTACGTGACTTATGCCACATAGGGTCATGACCCTACGTAACACAACCGTTAATCTTAATTGCCGATTACATACCAATGGATATTGGTGTCGATAACAATACTCACGATACTTATCATTGACTGTTGATAACACTACACATGATATATATATTATTGTTGACTGTCAATAACAATACAGCAGCCGATAATGTATCAGTTGCTATGTATTGTTATCGGCCTTCATTGCCGATAACAATACATAGCACTGATATATTATTGGGCTTCATTGCCAATATGAATAGTGGTGGTCTTATCGTATCATAGATACGTTGGGCAGTATTGTGTACACGTTCTGTCGTCAGTCAATCATAATAGAGTTCGACAATATCTATAATGTGATCTCAATTATATATATATATATATATATATATATATGTATTTCATTCTGTCATATGTGTTAATCCGAATGAAGCTATTTCTCAACACTCCCTCTTAGCAAGAGAGGATTTGAACATCATTCATTTGAATTGATTACATATGAAAATTATCTGATTTCTAACACTTTGGGACAACAACTAAATGTAGTCTTTAAGATAATAACGTTGATCCTAGGATGACAATAAAGTCTCCAATATCACAGGTACAATTTCGGACATACATAGTCTCCAATATCTCATATATAGTTTGAATGGTTTTGAATACTTCATATGCTGTTGGTAATCTAGTTATGGTTGGAAGAATGTGATCTTTAACAGCATCAACGATCATTTTCTTAGCTTTGTTATTGTGTCTTTTCCATGTTGTTTTCTCTGGATCATCTTCAGGCATACTTTCTTCTACAAATGAGTCCAATTCAAGTTCTTGAAGGATTGCAGTTATACATATTTTCCATGAGACGAAGTTGAAGGCACCTTCGAGTCTATCTTCCAGTCTAACACCGTTCACCATGATTGCTCCTCCTTTTAAATTATATATGTCTGATATTCTGAATCAAATTTTACTATTTATTAATCTCTATTGATTAGGCTCTGATACCATGTTAAGGAATATGGATCAGTTTTATAGAGAATAATAATTGTCTAATTTTATTCCAGATTTTATCTAAGTTTAGATACTAAATATCTTAATGCAGAAATTTACAAGTAAATTATTGTGCAAGAGATTGAATACTTGCTGTGGTATATAATTACTGTTGTGATTGATTATAACCCACAGCAAGTACCGATATATATATATTAACATAGAGTCATGTCTACGTAGAGTCATAACCGTACATGGCTTATGCCACGTAGGGTCATGACCCTAGGTAACACAAACATTAATCTTAATTGCCGATTACATACCAATGGATATTGGTGTCGATAACAATACTCATGATACTTATCATTGACTGTTGATAACACTGCACACAATATATATATTATTGTTGACTGTCGATAACAATACAGCAGCCGATAATGTATCGGTTGCTATGTATTGTTATCGGCCTTCATTGCCAATAACAATACATGGCACCCAATATATTATCAGGCTTCATTGCCAATATGAATAGTGGTGGTCTTATCATATCATAGATACGTTGGGCAGTATTGTGTACACGTTCTGTCATCAGTCTATCATAATAGAGTTTGACAATATATATAATGTGATCTCAATTAAATTATATATATATATATATATATATATTTCATTCTGTCATATGTGTTAATCCGAATGAAGCTATTTCTCAACAAAGCCAAGTCCACAACATAATTAGCAAGCAAATGTGGCAACCTTATTACATTCTCAAAAAACAATGAGTGAACAAAATTGAGATGTCCTCGATTAGGAACTGGGTCGGCTCTTTCATTTTCTGGTGTTTTTTTAATAACTGAATGAAGTATTAAATAAATATATAAAATTATTAATAAATATAATTATTGAATGATTTTGTCAAGTCACCCCTATAGGCCATATTATTGATGGTTTTTCTTAGAGCGAGGAAGGAATATGTAGTTAGAGGAGCTGGTCTGGGTAGCCATGCATCGATTTTTGGGAGGATTGATGTGAGCATTGACTTTTGGGTAGCCCTGCTGAGCTCATTGTTATATTTACTTGCCACTCTGTCCCGAGCGAATTAAAGGCAAAGGATAGAGAACACATGCAATTTTTGGAAAGCGCCCTAGTTGTGTTTACTCAGGGCAGACTTTGTTGTATGTCTGCCTACATTAGCAAAGCCATTCGTTAAGGGTCAACACAAGAGGCGCATTTGGATAATACCATTGTTGCTGCTATTCATGCCAATGGGTATGGTAGAGATTATTCTGAGGATATTGTTGTATTTCATATGTCAGAATTCTGATAATATTACTGGCTATTAACTGGATATTCTTAATCGAAATAGATGTTATAATAGTTTTGTATATCCTACTTTTTGTAAACAAGATCTATTCAGTATAAGACTGCATGTGCATCAAATTGATGATATGAAGCAAGGAAACCGATTACTTTCTGTGGGCCTTATTTTCAGAGCATCTAGTTTTCTGAGCTAGCATATTCTGAAACATTATATTAGAGATTTCAAAAAATCCTCAAAGCCATCACAAATACCAAGAGCTTCATTCCACAGTAGGTTTCAATTTTGACTTCCTGCTAGGACAATCCTTTTTAGATAAACTTTAAATGACAACCAAAGAGTCACCTTGTGTACTCAGCTTCCTGTATCCTATTCTTGTGCAAGATTGCCTCCACTACAGCTAGCCATTCCACTTCATTATTGGAACCAAAGAAGCAATAATCTGCAAGAAATCACGATTATACCTGATTAACGCAAATCATGGAGCCAGTCAGATATTTTCCTTGAATAGATCCTGAATTGTGGAAAAAATTGTTGACTCAATCTTCAACGATTTGTTGCATTTAAATTGTGTTAAAATCATGTTAGAATTCATAAAAAGCAGCAAAAAACATGAAAAAATCATTGTGAAACCCTGGAAACCCTTAAAAACTTGTGAAATTACTTAACCACTCAGAAATTGGGCCGATTCTGGGATGGAAGTCTGCGCGGAATCAGCATGGAAGCAGTTCGTTACTTTGCCCCTTTGTTTTCTTTCCAACCTCTGAAAAACCCTAAACAAAGGAGGAAGAAGAGCAATGGTAGTTATTAACTGAATTCGAAAGGTCCTCAAGAATCATAAATCATGGGGGGCATGTGAGATAGTGTTGAAGCTGTTTTCAAATCTGCTAGGGAAGGAGCAAACTGCTATAGTTTATAATTAGTATAATAAAGTAGTTTTAAATTTTAAACTAATCTATATATATAAATGAAAAATAAAGTAAAATTTATAATGTATATATATTTTAAAAAATTAATGCTTGGTAAATTTTCAATGTGACTAGTGGCACTGGCATGATACACCCTTCGGTTCCATGAGCTATGAATTGGTGGGCCACAATGTTCAAACCCGCGAGCTCAACAGCCTGCGAGCACAGTGATCTTGTTGGCTGCTTCACCAACGAAGTGTTTAAACTGTGACATTACATGTCCAAAGGCATTATAATGTAATATATATATATATATATATATTACATTATGATTTTTCATTTATAGTTAATACATTTAATTTTTCTCAGACAAAGAGATACAATTCATTAGATGAGCAATATAGCTAAACTGCTCCATGAAATAAATCTGAATGATAACAAACAAGCTTACTACATACTCGTAATAGAACAGCCTCCAAGACATAACCATTAGCATTTGTCTCCACCTAAAATGGCAGTTGCAAGCTAGGTATTGCCAAAATCAATGGCTTGCTAATTCTTTAATTCATCTAAACAAATGCCTTTTGTTGAATTCTACTCCATATAAAGAACTTACCAATTGCCATTATGGAATATGCATTGAAATTGTGGAATATGATTTGATAAGATTTCTTAAATATTGAACTATCTATACAAAATTCCATGCCTCAATCACAATGGAAGTGTTGGATCAGTTCAAAATGGCTTCCAATTTTACTAAATTCATGACAATAGCTGGATCACTGTCTGATAAATTTTTGATCTCAGTTACTTATAGACTTAGCTAATTTATGATCTTAGACTTACGCAACTATTTGGTATATTTGGTGACTGCCCTCTTAAAAAGTTAACTGAATATTTAGTTTTACCTATGTAATCAGCAATATGAACATCAACAACAAAATTCATTAAGAGGCTTTGATCACTAAGCATTCTCCTGAACTATTTTTTTACTAATTAGGCCTTACCGCAGGGATATTTAGTCCTTAAATGTTGGTAATGGTCAATGAGTGAAATTTTGCCATTGCTCACCTATTTTTGAAACTCATTCTTTTTACTTTGCATTCTCCGACTGTTATCTCTAGGTTGATAAGCATCACACAATTGCTGAATATTAATGTTATCTTTGATTTACAACTAAAATTTTTGTCCATTTTTCTTGCATCATTGTTGAATGACTTTTAAAAAATTTTATTTATAATGTGATTATTGTGTTTTTTAAGTGCCAAGGAGTTATGATACATTTTTTTGCTAAAATCTATTTATCCAAAGAGGCATGTTTGTTAACTGTGGTGATCCAGGTGTGGTGTTTATTTTTTAATTTGAAACTGTGATTACATAAAATTAAGTTTGGAATGATTGCATAACTTATAGGTGATGGACAGTAAGGGTTCAAAAACTTTGGCATTGTTTCCAGCCAAATTTCACAAGAGTCTTTGGATAAAGCGAGGTTTGGAGCTTTCCTTGCATGTTATGTTGGCACTTTAAATTTCTGTTAATATGCTACGCAGATGTGAATCTTTCACGTTTGAACTTGTTTTGATCATCTATGTGCATCTTAGTTGTTCCTTTTCTTTCGAGTTATGGTATTATCTGATATACTTACAGTTACAGAGAAGTGCTAATATTATATGTTCCACTAGTATATATGTTTGAAATTGAATTTAGACTAGATTATAAGTTATGTATTTTCTCTTTCACCCAGAAAGCTATGTTTTGGTAGAGGGAAGTGATAGAGAAAAAGCTATGGAAGCAGGTAGCAAGGTGACTTGCATGATTGTACAAGTTCTTTTTGATGGGAATGTGCGCATACTTCGGAAGTCTCATCACTGGTAGTATTCTTGTCTTGTTTACTGGTAACTTCTGGTATAAATTAGAAGATGTAAAGAAATTTGGAGATCTTGGATTATGCACTATTTTCAACTTTTTTTGGTGATGATGTCTTGATAAATGTTCCTCAAAGTATTATAGTTGTGGGGGCTTTTGGTATTTCTGTTAGTCGGGAAATTTGTAGATTTCTGCTGGGTGTCTCCATTAGTTTATGGAAAAAAGTAATTTAACCAAAGAGTAAAGGGACAGAAGTAACATTTTGTCTATCCATTGGCAAAAGATACATAGTAAAAGGCATCCAAATATAAAAGGGAAAATAACTTTATGTATTGTGGTTTTATAGGTCATTTTTAGGACCTCTACACATTAGAGTTAAGGCCATTTCCTATTTTCTTTACAATTTCATTTCATGCTATTACTAGTGCTATTGAGGATACTTCTATGAATATCCACAACCTATTACTAGATTAGGGTATAGTTGGAAAACTCGGACTCGGCAAAAACTCGCCAAGCCTTGAAAAAAAAAACTCGGGAAAAATTCGGCTAGTTTTTGAAAAAACTCAGGAACTTAAAAAACAGCTTAAATTTAATTAGAAATGCATTTTTTTTTGTAAAATTCAATGAGAAGATGCATCCAATGAGTTAATGAATGAGAACACAAAAGAAACAAGCTAAGTTTAGATATATATAAATGCAAAGTGGGTACAAAATCACATTCTCATGTGGAATGCTGATGGCTGGAAGCAAAATAGTAAACAGTTTTTATAAAGCTAGAAGGAAATACATCATTACAAATTACAATTACATCTTCCTCTTCCCAGCTCTACGAGCAAATAAGGGAGAGGAACTAGAAGTAGAGGGCCTAGTCCTAGAAGTAGAACACTATGCTGGGCGTGACTGTGCCTCCTCGCTCGATATCTCTGTTGATGTGTGTGGCTCGCTCTCCATCCTTGATGTATCTTCTCCTAGCACTGCCGATGAATCGTCATCTAACTCCTCATTATCATCCTTAGTGTCATCCAATGTGAAACCAAATCCACCCCCCTCCTCCATAGTTTGCCTCTCCAAATCAGCAATGTCATCTTCTGTAAACAATGAAGGCTGCTCCTGTGCTGTCCAATCAGAGTAAGGATCTATATTGTCCAAATCAATTGGACTAGCTCGTGCTTCCTGTGCCTTTTTCATGTGCAACTTAAGATTGCATTGCACATAGACAAGGTCATTGACGCGTTTTTGGGCTAACTTGTTTCTCTTCTTTGTGTGGATGGACTCAAATAAGCTCCAATTGCACTCACAATGGGATGAGCTACAAGGCAGGCATAAGATTCTGAGAGCAAATTTCTTTAGATGTGGGTATTTCCACCCCAACTTTGCCACCAAGCATTTGCAAAATAAAATATTGAGAAGTGAGAAAGAAAAGAGAAAAATGAAAACATAATTTATCAAATGGCAAAATTGCAATTGTTTTTTCTGGGGTTTGAGTGCCTCTTGCTCTCTTTGCCAACTTTGAAGAGAATAATTTACCCTTTGATTCCACATAAATTTGTTGTTCGGTCACAAGGTCTCTCTGCAACATTTGGGTATCATCCTTTGAATGCATATAGAGAGGTCCTCCATGACCTCTCCATTAGGATCTGAAAAGGAATCATCATATTTGAAACAAAAACAAAGTGAAATCAAGTCTTAGTACACAACCTACAAAAACAAAGTGAAATCAAGTCTTGGTAAAATCTGAATAAGAATCATCATACTTGAAATGAGGGTTGAGGAAGTACTTGTTAGAATTAGGCAATACTAAGAGGGGGGTGAATTAGTATTACAACATTTTAATTTAAACTTCAACCAATTGCAAATAAACCATATTAATGTAGAAATGAAAAGAACATAAATGCACAACACATAACTCATAACACCATGATTTGTTTTTGAGGAAACCCTGGCCAAGGGAAAACCCCGGTGGGGATGGTACCCACAACTATGCACTAAAATATAGTATACCTGTCAGGAGATCTAGCCCTATTAGGAGTTGATTATTACATAGTACATTTCCTTTCTAGAGGAATACAAAACCCTGTTAGGGGTATACAAAAACCCTGTTAAAGGTTGTGAGCTTACAACTCTTACAATCAGAATACTATCACAAAGTGTTCTTCAAAAGTGAACAATACAAGCATCTGCTATGCTCAGATAGTTTCAGTTATAGCTCTGTCAAACATTGATCTCGCATCTACTCTGCTCTCAAATTCGCATCCATCACATCATCATCACAATCACACTTATCGCTTCCACAAAAACATTCTATACTTATATTAATTCTGCCATCCAGTCGGCTCTCAAAATACAGTACAAAACATAATAATTACTAATACAAATGATCAACATAGAGTCAGCGATCTTATATTATCAAAGTGTCGGCAATATACACCATCCATTTGACTTAGCATGTTTCCATACCAACTAACCTTGCCTCAATCATCGCGATTGCTCATATGCCCTGTTTCACTGATTCTTTGTCTTTGCATACCTTCATATCATTGTATCTTCATGATCTTATCACCAAAACACGTGCGACCTTAACTGAAGGTCTTACATATCCCAAAATGTCTTCTACTAACTTCGCAAGTCATAATACTGTAAGATTTGATGAAAACAAATCTATTAAGCCCAAGAAACCTACATGCAAAAACCTGTCACAAGGAAGAAATCTATAGGAAACAAACAGAGGTTTTGCTCTGACAATATGAAAGTTTATTATTATTAGTCAAAAGAATGAATCAAAATATACAATGGATCAATCCTTATAGAAGGAGATCGAAAAACCTAATGGGAAACTCTAATAGGTAAATAGGCATTTAATAATTAGATTTAATTATTAAATGACTAATGCAAGTGCATAAAGTGAAATCTTAAGAGGTAGCAAAGTTAATTTAATCAATGTAATTAAATTAATTTTTTACTCTAACACCCCCCTTAAGATGAGCAACAATGCCGCTATAAACAATGCAAGAAAGAAGCGAAGGAACTACAATGCTGAATGCAAATTTGGGTCCCGGCAACATGGTCTGATGAGATACCCAATCACAACCAAATCTCTATGAAATAGAGAAATAGGGAAAACCACATGGGAAAAACCCTCCTCCAAAAAGAGATAGAAAGATGCGGAAAGTGGAAAAAAGGAAAGGAAGGTAGGCCTCAATGAGACCCCCCAAGGACAACTTCCTTCACCCCAAGCATAGAGCGCAATTGAAGATACCGCGGGGATGCAAAAGGCTTAGTGAAGATGTCAGCAACCTGCTTTGAAGTGGGAACATATTCTAAGCTGAGAGAACCATCTTGAATCAGCTGCCTAATGAAATGCATATGGATCTCAATGTGCTTGGTCTGCTGATGCTCAACTGGGTTGCGGGAAATATGAATGACACTCTGATTGTCACACCAAAGAAGAGTGAGACTATCAGGAGGAAACCCAAGCTTTGTCATCAATTGTCGAAGCCATAAAACCTCCTGACTAGCTAGCACAGCTGCTCGATACTTTGCCTCTATAGATGATAATGCAACAACAGTCTGCTTCTTGCAAGACCATGTGATAGGACCAGAACCAAGACAAAAAACAAAGCCAGAAGTAGACTTCCGACCATCTATATCACCACCCCAATCGGCATCTGTGAAACCAACAATGTGAGGATCTCCTGATGTATAGTGAATGCCATATGAAGTAGTGCCCCGAATGTACCTCAAAATACGTTTGGCAGCTTGCCAATGACTCTCATGAGGATCATGGGAGAATCGAGAGACAATGCCAACCGCAAAGGAAATGTCAGGACAAGTGTGTCAGGTACAACAAACTACCCACAAGTTTCCTGTATAAGGTGGAGTCCACTAAAGGAGTAGAGCAAGTGGTAGACAAAAGAACACCTGACTGAAAAGGTGTGGGAGCAGGGTTGCAATCAAGCATGCTAAATCTCAGAAGCATGTCAAGAGCATACTTCTGCTAGTATATGGAAATCCCATCCGAAGACTGAATAACCTGTAGGCGCAAAAAGTGTTAAGGAATGTAGCTTCGTTCAGATAAAATCATTGTTATTGAATTATCAAGTATATATTGATATATATGTAATAATAATAATATGTAATATAATTACTATATATATATATCCATATAATTAATATAAGTGAATTATTATCATATTGTGATATATATATATAATTGATATTATTTATATATTAATATACATATATATTTAAATAATTAATAAAGATTAATGAATAGACATGTCCCTTTAAAAGACATGTCTCTTCTTGTCATTGTCTTGTATAAGTACAAAGAGATTGATGCATTTGGAAAACATAGACAATACAACAATGCCATTACATTTGCAATTGATCCTAAAACTTAACATGGTATCAGAGCAAGGTTTGCAAATGTATGGAAGAATTTGATAATTTCATGAAAATTCTAAAGATATGAAGAAAACGTATGTATTAATGGAAGTCCTCTGTCTTAAAGAAACAACGCAGTTCTAGAAATTAATCATAAAAGGAGTATGGAAATGGAAAAATCAGACACCGATTTTCATAAGGCGGTGTTCTTGTATTGATTAAACACATTTGCGATAGTTGATCGTTGATCGTTCTTGTGTGTTTATGCGAGAGACCCGAATAGCGGGCTTGAGAAAACAGTTGGTTATTCTTTGATAATAAGAGGAGAATGGAGAGCATGTAACTGTCGAAGGTGATCGAGTTTGGTCCCGTTAAGAATCCGAGAGCACCCATCTTGCTAGAAAGTGTTCCAAGTACCTTTTGGTCATGTGATAATACATAATACATCCATGTAAAGTTGGGTCATTGACAAGAATGTATATGGTTCGAGGGAGAATGCCCGAGTTTGAAAGAATGACAGTGGAAATATCTCGACAGTCGCAATGTCAAGTTGAATAAGAAATTACGAATCTCCTTAGAAGATCACCTCACATTCATACCTTAAGCACCGTCGCACGCACGTAAAAAAAAAAAAAGCATTTCGTGTTGAATACTCGACGAGGATGCAGATCCGTGTGTAGTCCAATGATTGAGTTGGCAAGTCGAAGCAGGTACGATGCATGAAGAGCAATTCAATTATAAAAGGTGGTAAGAATGATATGTTTGGAGGACGTCATTGCAGAGTGTTTTATTCAAGAAGATAGCCAAGTTGATCGGTCTCGGTTTGCAAAGAAGTTGATAGATTGAACGAATGTCACCGAGGGAGGTGAATACAGATATTCATCAACTTCGATAGTGATGCCGGTTCTAATACGTTGTAGTGGAGGACACACATAGAAATATTAGCAGATGAATTGGGCTCACCTTATGGAAAGGAAATAATTGAAACTAAAAGCTTCAGGAGGAAAGCATAAAGACATTTTCATTCAGAGGGAGTCTGAGAACTTAAAAGGAGGTCAAGAGGTTGATGAACTTGAGCTTCAGAGGGAGAAGATAAATGATATGGTTCAGTCAACTTTTGATAATCTCAGTCATTTTGTGATTGAGAGGGAGTTCACTAATGAAGGTGAAACACCTTTGAGGTAAACTTGATATAATTGATTATCATACTAATGGAATTATTTAATGCTATATGGGCCTTGTGTATATCATCTGGAGGTGACGACTTCCTATGATCATCACTTGTATTTTTGATGTTATTGGAAGGTGACGATCTTACAATAACTTTCTCTTATCATGATAGACCATGTGATGGCTGAAATAGATCATGATAGAGGTATTCTTGAAATAGATCATGATAGACCATGTGATGGCTGAAACAGATCATGATAGAGGTATTCTTGAAATAGATCATGATAGACCATGCGATGGCTGAAACAGATCATGATAGAGGAATTCTTGAAACAGATCATGATAGACCATGCAATGGCTAAAACAGATCATGATAAAGAATTCTTGTGTGGTGGATTAATTTCATACCGTGATAGTCATCATGAGGATGCTGAAACAGATCACAGTTATTAAAAGTGATAGGCAACATGTGAGGTTGAAATCACGGTTACTGAAGGTGATATACATCCTATGATGTTGAAACAGATCACCATCTCTCAGATTGTGATAGACATCATGTGATGTTGAATCAGATCACAATTATTGATATTATTGAGTTAATGTAAAACATATACTGATTTTATCTTCTCTAACTAAGAGGGAGTGTTAAGGAATGTAGCTTTGTTCAGATAAAATCATTGCTATTGAATTATCAAGTATATATTGATATATATGTAATAATAATAATATGTATTATAATTACTATATATATATCCATATAATTAATATAAGTGGATTATTATCATATTGTGATATATATATATATATATATATATATATATATATATATATATATATATATATATATATATATATATATATATAATTGATATTATTTATATATTAATATACATGTATATTTAAATAATTAATAAAGATTAATGAATAGACATGTCCCTTTAAAAGACATGTCTCTTCTTGTCATTGTCTTGTATAAGTACAAAGAGATCGATGCATTTGGAAAACATAGACAATACAACAATGCCATTACATTTGCAATCGATCCTAAAACTTAACAAAAGTAGTGCAGAAGTCCAAGATCTGTCATCTCAAACTGCTCCATCAATGCTCTCTGAACACTTTGAATCATAGAAGATGAGCTACTTGTGATGATGAGATCATCAACATACAACACAAGTATCACAAGATCAGCCCCATGACGTTGAATGTACACCGTAGGATCAAAATGACAGTGGGTGAAAGTGTGAGGCTAGCAAGAAAGAGTCCATCTTCTCATACCAAGCCCGAGGGGCTTGTTTGAGACCATATAATGACCTCCAAAGTCTACACACAAGAGAAGAGTCTTGCACAAAACCTTGAGGCTGTTCCATATAGATCTTCTCATGTAGATCCTGTGCAAGAATGCACTCTTCGCATCCATCTGATACACTGTCCAACCTTGTGAAGCTGCAAGAGAAAATACTAGGCGAATAGAATTCATCTTGGCGACAGGAGCAAAGGTCTCGGAGTAATCAATACCCTCCACCTGTGAAAAGCCCTTCGCAACAAGACGTGCCTTATATCAATCAATAGAACCATCTGTAGCATACTTGGTATGGTACACCCACTTGCATCGAACCAGCTTTCTTCCTTTTGGAAGAGTACAAAGATCCCAAGTGTGATTCTTCATCAAAGAGGAGTACTCCTCATCCATAGCCCTATCCCACTCAGGATGTCCTGTTGCCTCTGAAAACTTCTGAGGATCATCTGAAACAACATGACTCAAAAGATCAGTACTAGATCGCTGAGCACGAGTACAATGGGTATCTGAAGGATCTCCTGCCAAAGAACCAACAACACTGACTGTATCCCAAGCCCACTTGGGCACTCGCGGAATATCTGGTGGAGGAGGGGAAGGTGGATCATCATCTAAATCATCCTTAAGAGGATATATAATCCTGAAGAGGAGAAGAGGAAGTACTGGGCAATGAGGGAGAAGCTGGTGATGGAGGCTCCATCTGACGATAGTGCCCATCAAACTGGACATCTCGCCGAAACAAGACCTCTCTGGAATCAGGATCAAACAACTTGTACGCCTTCATATCCTCATAGTAGCGAACAAATATTAGTGGTCGGCTCTTCCTCTCCATGGCTTTCCTTTGAGCATCTAGAATAAATGCCCAAGCCTCACTACCAAACACTCGAAATGTAGTAACATCAGGCTTGACATGGGACCAAGCCTCCTCAGGAGTCAAATGTTGTAATGCCTTATGAGGCATTCAATTCTGAATGTAGTTGGCACAATTCACTGCCTCTGCCCAAAAGGAAGGCTGCATATCTTGAGACAATATCATACAATTGGCCATCTCCCGCAATGTTCTGTTCTTTCTCTCAGCAACACCATTCTGCTGAGGGGTATGGGGAACTGTCAGCTGATGCAATATACTCTGCTTAGTGCAAAAATCATGAAAAGAATGATTCACATATTCCCCCCCATTGTCAGTGCGTATTCGCCTAATAGAAAGACCAGATTGCTTCTCCACAAATGTCTTAAAGACTCAAAATGAATCAAAGACATCAAACTTGTACTTCAAGAAGTACACCCATGTGCGTTTGGAGAAGTCATCAATAAAGGTGAGCACATAACGAGCACTAGAAAAAGGAGTGGGAAATGACATGAGATCACTATGTATCAACTCCAATGGTGCCTTAGCACGTGAGGATCTACCTGTTGGAAAAGGATCTCTAGGATGTTTGCCAAGTGCACAACCTCGACAAACACCATCAGTGCAAGAGATCTGAGGAAGCCCAATCACTAACTCCTGTGTACTCATCTGTTGTAGATATCTGTAGTTGACATGGCCAAAATGCTCATGCCAAAGCTTGCTCATTGTGTCTGCATGAGCAACAAGAGAAACACCTGTATAATCGGAGCTCTCAAAGTCATCAAACTTGTATAAGTGAGACTCTGAATCAACACTTCCAGTAGCAACGACCAAATCAGGATCATGGAGGTCTCGAATAACTACATCATGTGGTGAGAACTCAACTGTCTTACGATAACCAAAATGGCAAATCTAATAGACAGACAGGAGGTTTGTAGAAATGGAAGGAACCAAAAGAACATCCTGTAGAGAGCCACCATCCAATGAAACAGTACCAGAACCTGTAACTGAAATTTGTGTTGAGTCACCAATTGCAATATGTGTAGTAGCACTCTAAGCAAGTGAGGTAACCAAACTAGGTGTGTGTGTCATATGGTGCGAAGCACTTGAATCAATGATCCATGTAGTAGTGGAAGATAACGCTCATGCAAAAAGAGCATGGCCTTTCCCTGTGGGAGTAGGTGAACGCCGTGGAGAAGCAATACTATGCTGCTGCAAGGCTTCCTCTAGAGCCTCAAGACGTTTCCAACACCTGGAAATTGGATGCCCTTCCTTGCCACAAAAATTGCAAGGTTCATATGTGAATTTCCTAGTCTTGGAGGAAGACTCACCAGACTTAGAAGATTTACCCTTAGGAGTGGATTTCTTAGACTCTATTTTATGAGGTGGCTTGGAGGAATGCTCACTATCAACTGAATTTCTGCTTTTGCTTCTGCTTCTGTGTTCCCTTAGAAGTCTGAGCAACCAAAGCTTGGTTCTTAGTTCTAGATAAAGAATCCAACTGTGTGAGCTTGGCTTGCTCTCTAGTCAACCAATCACATAACACCTCAAAAGTGGGCATCTAGAATCTCTGACCCAACGCATCCATGGTAGAGTGGAAGGTGGAGGAGAAAATCTGAAAGTTTCCTTGAAGCTTTGACAGAATCAGGTAGATACACTCTGTGTCAGTCTTAGTCTTTCCACATCCTTGTAATAAAGACCTTTGTTACTTGAACTTCATCAAGAAGTCCTCAATGGATGGAAAATGATTTGATACAAGAGAGGTAAGCTCTGCCTCAATCTAAAGTGCCCTGAACTCATTCACTTTACCAAACAAGGTGTTAAGCTTGGTCCACATAGCTAGAGGGGTATTGCATCCATCAAGATGAAACTGTAGACTATCTGATACATGTAAATCAATCAACCCCATTGTCTCATCCATTTTGTTCCTATGCTGCATGACCTCGAAATGCCTCTGTAAAACTGGTTGCACTGCGTCTAAACAAGACCACAACCCTTTTGACCGGAGAAGCCATGTCATCAGGGATTTCCATGTGTGATAGTTATGAGGGGTCAGAAGTTCTAGACAAGAAGAGGTTTCGACCATATTTTTAGAAGGGGTTTTGTTTTGATATAATTTCAAGTTTACTGAAGTAAATTACAGAAAACAAGAAATAAAACACCCCCCACAATTCAATAAACTGAACCCTAGAAACTGGAAAAGATTGCTTACAATGAGAGAAAAAAAGCTTCAAATGAGTATCATGTGTACCTTTGAATTTTTTTGATGAAAATATCCATAGATCTCGATAGAAATTGCAGGTAAAAAAGCTTGCAAGTCAAAGTACGGTGCCCACGAGGGTTTGAAGTTCTGCCTTTTCAGATCTGGCAATGCAGATGTCAGCTCATGCACGGCGGTTAGAGGAATAAGGTGCAGGTCTGGTAAACGACACCGGGAAGGACAACACTGTAAACGGCGCCGGGAAGGACACCCAAATAAAAATGCCCTTTCACATGCATGCGCTTGTAAAAGTGCTAATTTTTTTTTTCTTTTTTGCAGGCAAAAAAGAAACAAAAAATAACGTCTTGCTAAGAATACCAGATCTGAAAACTACAACCAAAACCTCTCAAATTAGCCGAAAAATCCCAAATTTCTTCTGTCAAACCCTTGCTCCTTTTTTTCTCTTCAAACATGAACAAGCTAAAACAGATCCAGCTCTGATACCATGTAAGATTTGATGAAAAACAAATCTATTAAGCCCAAGAAACTTGCATGCAAAAACCTGTCACAAGGAAGAAATTTGTAGGAAACAAATAGGGGTTTTGCTCTGACAATATGAAAGTTTATTATTATCAGCCAAAAGAATGAATCAAAATATACAATGGATCAATCTTTATAGAAGGAGATTGAAAAACCTAATGGGAAACCCTAATAGGTAAATAGGCATTTAATAATTAGATTTAATTATTAAATGACTAATGCAAGTGCGTAAAGTGAAATCTTAAGAGGTAGCAAAGTTAATTTAATCAGTGTAATTAAATTTATTTTTTACTCTAACAAATACATCATATATTATCTTCGCTGACCAAAAGTGTAACACAGTATACTGTTATCCTGATTTGGTACTTAGTCATTTTCATGACTGAGTCTCCAATACCAAAACTCTCTACATGCGATCACTCCAGCATAAGTGTTGCCATAAATGACAACTCTTAAGTGATTCCTAGTGCTCCCAAAACATCACTTGCCAACAATCTCTCCCTTTGGCATTGATGGCAACACTTAGTGAAAAATGACTAAGTGTTTAAGCACTATCTTCCTTCTACATATATACATATCTTTTTCTTTTCTTTCTCTTTTTCTCTTTTTATTTTATTTTATTTTAATTCTTTTTCTTCATATTTTCTCTTCTCTTCCTCTTTTCATTTGTCTCTTCTCTTCCTCTCCCTTTGACATCATTGGCAAAGGTACTTACAAAATTTCAAAATTTTAAGCATATAAGAATTCAATGCTTACTCACCAATCTCAGAATGTCTTGGAAGGAGTCTTCCAAGGTCTTTACTTCATCTTCCCATGACTTAATTAGAAGTTCATTGACACAGATCAGTCCATTCAGTGCATAGGATGCTGTTTTTGCTGCCTTTAGCTCGGTGGGTTAGGGACTTGTCATTGAGCCTTCTATTTTCTCCATCTCCGTAAGATGAGCTTCAAGAATTGATAGCTTAGGAGTGATTAGACTCTTCAGCAAACCAAATCTTTCCATTACTCTCCCTTTCTTTGCATTCAAAACACTAATCTTATCCAATATCTTGGATGCCTGTTTATCCATCTCCAATACAGTTTGTGAAGAGGTTTCACAACTGTCCATTATGTTATCTAAGGTAGCCCTATCCTTGTCTATAATATCTTCTATATTCCTAACATGTCTATAGGATTTATGCAATAGCTGTATACCTTTCTTCCTCTTGCCACATAGCTTTTGGCCTTGCTTGTAGTTGTTTTCAGAATGCCCAAGTCCCATGAGATGGACTGACAAACTTCCTTCAACTTCTTTTCTGCCTTATCCTCTGCGGTCTTCAACAGTGACTTGTAGTGACTGTTAAAGCTGTCCAATGCCATGCCTAGGTTCTCTGCATCATCCTTTCCTTGAAAAACAATAGGTGTAGGGAGTAATTTGTTCATTGTCTCCACTGCCTTATTAATTACCATTACCCTTTTGTCTCCTTTTTGTTCAGACCTTTCTTTTGCCTTAGCAAAATCCATGAAGGAAAACCTCATGAGTTCATCCTCATCCATGCTTTCTACATCTGCACTCACTAGTTTGGCCATGCTTGCCAACAATAGAGTAGAGGAGGTGTCCGGTTCTTGCTTTTGCTCAACTCTTACCTCAACCACTTTTTTTGCTCCTGTCTCTTCTACCTGCCTTTCTTCTTGCTGTATCTCCTTCTCTTGTTCTTTTTCTTCCTGTTTATCCTTTGTATGCTCTTCCTCTATCTGTCCTTCAACTATCATCACATTGTTTGCATTGTCTTGAAATGGGTCATTCACATCAAGCGAGGTGTCAAGGGTCACAAGCACACCAGAGACAAAGAAGTCTGGTTGCATGTCAGCTTCACTTGCTTGCACACACACCTCAACTATTTTAGAACTTTCTCCAATTCCAAAAGGTGTAGGTTTGGTAACCTTGGGAGGTGAGGTCTTCATAGGCATGTCACTCATAAGAATTTGATCCAGTGCCTTTTGTGTGTCCTCTATGACTTCATCATACTTTCTTGCCATAATTTTCACCAATCTAGCCTTAGTCCTCAACAAAGGTTTCAATTCTTTGATCATTCTCTCCCTCTCTTGTATAGAGACTACCGACAACATGTCTTCAATGACCTTGTTTCTTATGTTCTCATCCTCAGACTGTGCCAATTGTTTTCTAATCTCCAACTTGCTATACAACTCCTTAGGAATGCTTCCTTCTATCTCTAACAAATTCTTCTTGAAAACTAACAAGTGCTCAATTATAGTGTCCTCAATTATTGCTTGATTTTCAGGGTCATACCTTTATAGTATCTATTTATTGTTTTCATATTTCCATCCCTTATCACTCTCTTTTGTAACATTTGAATGTCTGGCTTCCACAGATCTTGTGGTCTCTTCTGTACTACTTTTTCTACTTCCTTCTCAGTCACTTTTTCTTCTTTCTTCTTTGTTTCAACTTCTACCTTCTGATTCTTAGGACTGCTTTGTTTGGTAGATCTTGTAGATCTTCTATGTGTGCTCGCAGGCACAACTTCTTCTGCAATTTTCTCATGTGAGACTGATAAATCAATTATGTCCAGAGTAAGATTTACTGTCTTTTCAGCTTCAGAAAGGGGAGGTGCATCAATTGCCATACTGGAAGATGCTTCTGTCCTCTTTGTCCTTAAGTTCTTCAGCTGTTCCCTAGTGATTCCTACCTTCGCAGTGATAAGATTTACTGTCTTTTCAGCTTCAGAAAGGGGAGGTGCATCAATTGCCATACTGGAAGATGCTTCTGTCCTCTTTGTCCTTAAGTTCTTCAGCTGTTCCCTAGTGATTCCTACCTTCGCAGTGATATCCCCAACTATTTTATCAATCTTTCTCTTCTTGTCCCTTTTTTCGTGTTCTTCTCTAACCTTTTCAGACTTTTCCCTATATGTTCCCCATCTTTCTTCAGAAGTGTCTATTTCTGCTGCTAATACATGCTCAACTTGCATAGTTAGAACCTCATAATTGACCTCATACCCCATAGGGTAGCACCATTTCTTCCTCTAGGCTCAACTGCCTCAAAGCACACACAATCAGTTTCAACCATGAAACAGATAGTGTCCTTATATTTCTCAACTATATCTTCAGGTATCCTATATCTTTCCTTCATCTGCCTTTGTAGGATTTTGGTCATAGCAAATAGTTCTCCATCTACCCAATTCTTGTTTTGTATTCTGTAGCTCTCAAAGATTTGTATGCCAGTAGGTACATCATCCTTCCATGCTCTAGGGTGCATGCCAGGGAATTTGTGCTCAATGTAGATATACATATGAACCAAAAGTGAACCAAACCTAAATGCCTTAGACTTGTCTTTCTTAATAACCTTCACATTTTCCAAAAACTGTTGTGCTAGAACTTCGCATAGGTTATGTTTCTTGTTTTCCTTAACCATTCTATATGCCATCATAATGACTCCAGCTGATACTGAGTTAGGTCTACTGCTGTGGAACATCTTGTAACCTAATATCGTAGCTACCAACCTCACATCTTGCTGATAGATGTCATTTACTGTCATTGCTCTCTTCTCCCACTTAGAATGGGTTAGGGTTTCCACTTGTTTTCTGATATTCTTCTCTACTACTGGGAGGGCTCCAGTATTATCCAATCTGGTTATTTCATGGATCATCTGTGCACATATTTTAACTGGTTGTTCTCCAATCCATATAAACTGGTCATGGATTCTGCTTAGGATTATCTTGAACCATTCAGTTTCATGGAATTCATTCAGTAGGGTTAGATTGATAATGGACTGGTCTTCCAAGTGTTTAAACTCTTCTACCATCTTTCCATCTGCTTCTATCATCCCATCTAATTCACTATAGATATTAACATCTTCTATGATCTCATACTTGCAGTGTATGTATGCCCTAATATCCTCAACATGCAACACGCCGTAAGGGGTTTGCAAAAATGCTCCTTCCGGATCATCCTCAGAAGACTTAAACGGATGTTTCTTAAACTTGTACCTCGGTCTATCCACAACATCAAAAATCACGGGTGCATGCATATCTTCTGAAAGAGTATAAAGTCTAAATACCTTTAACACGCTAAATTCTGGAACTTTTGCTCGAAATGATCATGCAAAGTATCTGCTAGATGGCTGAAATGCTTCTTCACACTGCTCTCCTTGGTCGCTGATTATCAAACTGTGTAGAGATGATATGCTTCAACCTCTTTTATCCTTTGCAAGTTGAGTAAGTGCATTAATCATAGGTAGCTCAACTTCGCACACCGTTCAGTCAAACAAAATCTCGCAAACACAGAATATGAATCTCCAAGTGCTGCGATCACAAACATAAGCTCCATAGTGTTTGTACACACCATATCTAAGCTGGTATGAGCTCATTCCACATAATCAGGGGCTGGGTATAATTTGGTGTCTTCATCCAATGCTCCCCCTAAGGCCATGCAACCTTCTAGGTCGATGTCTCAATGAAATCATCATGCGAAGACACAGTAGCATCTATTGTCTCTCCTTGAACCAATGCCTTATTGAACTCTTTTATCTTACATATCTTCTCATCTTCTTCATTTGCAGATTTCTTGAAATGATTCTCAAACTCATCCATATACTCATTAAGACTTTTTCCACTGTCACCAACATTCTTCTTTATAACCAGAGGAGGTGGTCCTCTTGGTCCTCTTTTGTTGTCCTCTCCATTGTATCTGCAAAACTTCGCTGTGTCCAAGGTTGTTGCATTTGTAACATATAGGTGGTCTCCTTCTATCCTAATTTACTTGTAGCTTACAATACCTTGTAGTATGCCCAAAGTTTTTGCATTTGAGGCATGTGATCTTGGCTGCTGACTCTTCTCTGATGTAGTCTTGTTTATATCTAGACTGATCAGGTTTTCTACATTCTGCTTTCTTATGTCCATAATCATAACAGTTATAACAATAACTAGAAAAAGGTTTGAAAGAACTGTTACCTTTGCAATCTCTTTTCATGTGTCCAAGTTTGTTGCATCCAAAGCATCTACCGTTGAAACGTCTGGTCTGATCTCTAGGTCTCTCAAGAGTAGGTCTTTCTTCAATCTTTGCTTCATGTGTTTCTTCATTAGTTTTAGAACATTTTGCTTCATTGAATCCAACTCCAGTCATGTCTTCTTTAGGTTTCTGTCTTTCTCTTTGTTCATCAATCTTATCACTGCTCATGTGCAACTTCTCAATATGCAACTTGGATTGAGTGAGTTCTCCTTTTATGATCTGATTGTATTTCTCCAATTCTTGACACTTATCTTTGTAGTGATCAAGTTCAGTTTTCATTTTTCCTATCTGCTCATTTGCTTCTTTTAGTGACTCTTCAACTTTGTATCTTGCATCTTTTTCATGTTGAATCTCTTTAATCATCAGAAGATTGATTTGCTCTTTTTCTTGCTCCAACTTCTTTACTTGGTCTGATGTATCATTGTCTAAGTCCTCTTTGATCTTATCCATAAGGTCTTGTTTCTGGCTTCTTGAAGTTTCAAGCTGTTCCTTTAGTTTCTTGATGAAACCTTCTGCTCTTCTCAATTTAAATTTCAGTTCGCCATTCTCAGCCTTCTCTTTGTCTAGGTCATCAAGTGCTGCTTCAAAGTTCTCTTGCAAACTTTCGGAATCCATTCTGGTCTCCCTTAAGTTGTTAGGCTTTCTCTCCAAGGGCCAATAGCTCTGATACCAATTGTTAGGATTAGGTAATATTGAGAGGGGGGGTGAATTAATATTACAACATTTTAATTTAAACTTCAACCAATTGCAAATAAACCATATTAATGTAGAAATGAAAAGAACATAAATGCACAACACATAACTCATAACACCATGATTTGTTTTCGAGGAAACCCTGGCCAAGGGAAAACCCCGGTGGGGATGGTACCCACAACTATGCACTAAAATATAGTATCCCTGTTAGGAGATCTAGCCCTGTTAGGAGATGATTATTACATAGTACATTTCCTCGCTAGAGGAATACAAAACCCTGTTAGGCGTATACAAAAATCCTGTTAAAGGTGGTGAGCTTATAGCTCTTACAATCAGAATACTGTCACAAAGTGTTCTTCAAAAGTGAACAATACAAGCATCTACTATGCTTAGATAGTTCCAGTTATAGCTCTGTCAAACACTGATCTCGCATCTGCTCTCTACTCTAAAATTCGCATCCATCACATCATCATCACAATCACACTTATCGCTTCCACAAAAACATTCTATACTTGTATTAATTCTGCCATCCAATCGGCTCTCAAAATACAGTACAAAACATAATAATTACTAATGTAAATGATCAACATAGAGTCGGCGATCTTATATTATCTAAGTGTCGGAAATATACACCATCCATTTGACTTAGCACGTTTCCATACCAACTAACCTTGCCTCAATCATCGCGACTGCTCATATGCCCTGTTTCACTGATTCTCTGTCTTCGCATACCTTCATATCACTGTATCTTTTTGATCTTATCACCAAAACACGTGTGACCTTAATTGAAGGTCTTACATATCCCAAAATGTCTTCTACTAACTTCGCAAGTCATAATACATCATATATTATCTTCGCTGACCAAAACTGTAACATAGTATACTGTTATCCTGATTCTGTACTTAGTCATTTTCATGACTAAGTCTCCAATACCAAAACTCTCTACATGCGATCACTCTAGCATAAGTGTTGCCATAAATGACAACCCTTAAGTGATTCCTAGTGCTCCCAAAACATCACTTGCCCACAGTACCTTGCTGCACGAATGGGTTGGTGGAGTTGATTGTTCCACCTATCAACAATTTCCCAAATGAGATCATATTTGACTCTATCCCACTTGTAGTAATTTTTTATAGACTCTTGGGCCCTATCCATGGCTTCATAAAGACAACCCCATTGGGGTTTGATCCCCATCAACCAAGCGTAGAACTCTAACTAGGGGCTCAAACACCTACAATTGAAATTTGAAAAATACAAATTAGTTTACGAAAAGATTAATTCATGAAGTTACTAACAGTAAGTTACAATTTAATAATGAGAGACTTGAATCAAGAATGATTAAAAATTAAAGTTTTGAAGTTACCTTCACAGTCTTAGAAGCCTTGTCCATAAAATTTTGATCAAAAACTATGTGCGCGATAGCCTCTCTTTTAGGTTTCTTTGAATAAGCTGAGTCAAGCCATGGTTGACTCACAAACATTTGTTTCAAAGAAGTCAATGTATCAAAAATACTTTGCAATGTCAAGAAAACTGTTGCAAACCTCAAGAAAACCGTTGCAAACCTTGTGACAACGGGTCTCACCAATTTTCTCCCTTTAGTGAATTGTCTCATCAAATTAGAACCCAAGGGTGCTTGTAGATATATTTTGTGATCCGCCTTGCATCTTCCACAATTGGAGTCGCCCAATCAAGTTTTCCTATGTCTTCTAAAAAAAGGTCAAGGATGTGTGCTGCACAAGGTGTTGAAAACAGAGTGGGGTGCTTGTCTTGAAAGATTCTACCTGACATATTAGTAAAAATTCAATAATTAGTTTCCATATTTTACCTAAAAACTAAATTAAATATCACTTGTTAATATTAAATGATAATCATGTGCAACATAAAATTACCTGCTACCACATATGCTGCTGCATTATTTGTGATGATTTGCACCACATTCTCTACTCCCACCTCCATGACAACATTCTCCAACATTAATGCCCATGTTTGTGCATTTTTCACCTTGTTGGAGGCATCAACCGATTTCCAAAACACCACATCGTCCTTGCTAGCAACCAAGAAATTAATAATGGTTCGGTTTTTTCCATCTGTCCACCCATCAGATGGAATGGTGTAGCCATATTTACTCCACTCTTTTTTTTGCTCCACCACTGCTCTTGCCCTATAAACTGTATTAACAAGCAACTTACAAAATCAAAGTGAAATCAAGTCTTAGTACTCAATTTTGATTTAATAAACAAGAAATAACAATTAAAATTTCAAAATGAAATCAAGTGGATTCCGATTATTTACTAACCTCCCACTCAAATCCTTGCGAGAAGGGGCCTTGTACCCTTTTCTCGAAAACTGTTATTGTGGTCACCAAATTTAGCCAATAGGGACTCTCAGTCACATGCAATGGTAGATTGATGAAATACCAAAAATCAGCACATGCAATATCATTTTTCTCATGTGTCTCCTTGTTCCATCCAGTGGCCTCTAATGATGGTTGTGGTCCAGGTGTGTTCTTGGGCATAAAATAACTGCCTATCCCTGATGCTAATGGTGGTGAAGAACTAGGCACTCTACTAGAGGAAGCAGAAGTGGTAAAAGAGGAGGCACTTTGTTTGCAGATGCGTGGGCCACGAAAAGAGCCCACTATGCTCTCAAGTGTTGCTTCTTCTTTTTGAATGTCAATAGGAGCACCTTGAGTTTCAGCTACGGCTGCCCTCACAACTAATCTTCCCCTCTCCCTTTGCAATTTTTTCTCTTCCCCAACTGCAAGTAGGGCATAAACAATTTTTATGTATCTCTTTTGTATTTTTGTCACATGGATTTGTATCATGCTTCCTAATGCTTGCAAGGTGGTATTTGAGGTGGTTTATGCCTCCAAAAATTACTCTAACAGTTTATGCAAATCACCTTCGTAGGCTCATCCAGTGCTTCATAGGCATACCTCCATGTCTTATCTCTAGCATTTTTAGGCCGGGTGCTTATATATCCATAAGGGCATGGTGTTAGTGGCCACACTTCCTCTGAATTTGCCATGCTGATTTAATGGTTAACTGTTAACTGCTGCCCTACACAAAGAAATTAAAATCATAAAATAAATATTTTAGAAAAAGAATTAAACAAAGTTAGAAACTATCTAAATTAGTTTCAATATTTTTAGACATTATTCAAAGTTAGAAAAAAAATTAAACAAACTGCTAGGGTTTGATATTTAAAAAAAAGTAGACATTTTTCAAAAAAATAGTGATGGATTCAACAAAACTTGTCAAAAATAGTGTTGAATCTTGTTCTAATGATTCAAAATCACTTCTAACTACTTAGAAATGATTTTGTATTCATTTAGATGTAACAAAAAAAAATAGAATGTTTTTAAAAAAAATAAAAACAAACTTAGCAAACCTACCTGGGAATGTGATTTTTCTTGAAAAATCAGTTGAGATCCACTCAATTCCGCCTCCAATAGCAAAGCAATCACCTAGCAAGGGCTTGGAACCCCGCTTTCCTCCTCCACTCTTCACTCAAGTCGTTGCAAACAAGAAATCAAATATGATTGTGCCTTTATTTTTCTTTTTAACGCAGGTATGAGACATTGTGCGGGTTATTTTTAAAAACTCGCAGAGTTTTTGAGTTTTTGGTAAAAACTTGAGTTTTTACCAAAAACTCTGCGAGTTTAATCTGTGATTTTTTCTAACATTAACTCGCCGAGTAAAAACTCGGCGATTAATCGGCGAGTATGCCATCTATGGATTAGAGTAAGTCTTAGTTGTTATGTTTGTGATCTCTTTGCATGCATGTTCTCCCTTTTCTAATCGGCGAGTTTTTACCAAAAACTTTGTGAGTTTAATCCGCAATTTTTTCTGAGATTAACTTGCTGTGAGTAAAAACTCGGCGAGTATGCCATCTATGGATTAGAGTAAGTCTTAGTTGTTATGTTTGTGATCTCTTTGAATGCATGTTCTCCTAATTGGTTCTTCCAATTTTGAGGAGGATCAGCGAGTTTTTTATCAAAAACTCTGTGAGTTTAATCCATGATTTTTTCTGAGATTAACTCGCCGTGAGTAAAAACTCAGCGATTAATCGCCATTCATGGATTAGAGAAAGTGTTAGTTGTTATGTTTGTGATCTCTTTGCATTCATGTTCTCCCTTTTCTTCTTGCATGTTCTCCTAATTGGCTCTTCTAATTTTGATGAGGGGAGTTTTTCCTTTACCTCTATTTTCACATTGTTATCAATAGAGGATGGCATTGGACAATAGTTCATGTTGTTGATTGATAGATTATTGACATGATATATCTTTTTTTCACCTGATCTGTCCTGAATTTTAGTCAAGTGCGGAGGGATTGTGAGTAAGGTGGTTCCTAGTTCAGTTTGATGAAAATGTATGATGGTTAATTGTTTAAACATGGTATTAGAGCGTTGAACTTGTTTTCCCTCATCCCCTCTAGTTGTCGAATTGTTCTTGGTGCCATTTAGATGTTCTGGCACTGCCAAGAAGATGCTGCATATTCAAGTTCTTAGGACTTTCATGTGCCAAATTTTGAGTGAAAAACTGCATCAAAAATGATAAAAAATCCCTGATTTGGTTTTTGTTACATGAAATAGAGTTCAGATGGATAAAATTAGGCTTTTACAGCTTCACACATAAATTTGTGGATTCGAAAGCTTGTTATAAATCACTTTACTCCATAGTTCTAGGACTCTCCAGGACTCTTCGAGTCCTGCTGAGTGACCCTAGCTGAGTCCCAGGGGGCCAGGACTCTCCAGGAACTTGCTCTAGTCGAGACTCACTAGAAACTGGTTTTTTGCCAAGTCCTGCCGAGTCTTGCCAATGTTTTGCCGAGTCCCGAGTTGGGTCACCCTTCCCAAGTCCACAAATCTTTCCTATGCTTTATTCAAAAAAAAATTGTTGAAGGGTTAAGGCTACATGTCCAAAAAAATATCTGGGCAAATATCTTTTATCTGTGTTTTGCTTTTGGGCTCAAGGCTGAACCTCCATGGATATCAACACAATGCAACCCCATGCCTTTCTATAGTTGTTCAAGCCACACCGAGTGTCCTCTAGTTTACTATTTGAAGACAATTTCCTTGCTGCCTGTGGCATCCTAGGGAGATTCTTTACTTCTAATGACCCCTGATCCATTTGTAGACCTGAGACTGTTTAAATCCATGCATACATCTCTGCATCTATTTAGTCAGCCATTTTGTGCAATCACATTTCTTGTTCTCTATTCCAACTGTTAGCGAGAAAAAGGTGAAACGCGAACCAAAATATTGATTGGGCCCCAATTACTTTCTGTAGGTTGTATTTATATCTCCGTCTCTGTTATACAAAAGGAGTAAGAAGTTAATTTGGGCTGTTATTTAAGTAGTTAATAGATTATAGAAAGCAAAGTGCTCATAGCACATAATATATAGAACTTAAATACATTTATATTATTATTGATCATTCATGTATGCAGGGCTTCCACCTTTACTGGATTTGGAAGCTTGTTATAAATCACTTTATTCCATAGTTCTAGGACTCTCCAGGACTCGACCCTAGCTGAGTTCCAGGGGCCTAGGACTAGGACTCTCCAAGAACTTGCTCTAGTCGAGACTCACTAGAAACTGGTTTTTTGCTAAGTCTTGCCAAGTCTTGCCGTTTTTTTCCGGAGTCCCGAGTTGGGTCAGCCTTGCCAAGTCCGTGCCTCTTTCCTATGCTTTATTCAAAAACAAAAATTTGGTGAAGGGTTCAGGCCACATGTCCAAAAAAATCTGGGCAGATATCTTTTATCTGTGTTTTGCTTTTGGGCTCAAGGCTAAACCTCCATGGATAACAACACAATCCAACCCCATGCCTTTCTATAGTTGTTCAACCCACGCCCAGTGTCCTCTAGTTTTCTATTTGAAGACAATTTCCTTGTTGCCCGTGACATCCTCGGGAGATTCTTTCCTTCCAATGACTCCTGATCCCTGAGCCCTTTTAAATCCATGCATACATCTCTGCAACTATTTAGTCTGCCATTTTGCACAGCCACATTTCTTCTTCTCTATTCAAACTGTTAGCAAGAAAAAGGGGAAACACGGACCAAAATATTGATTGGGCCCCAAGAACTTTCTGTAGGCTGTATTTATACCCGAGTCTCCATTATACAAAGGGAATAAGGAGTTAATTTGTGCTGTTATTTAACTAGTTAATAGATTATAGAAAGCAAAGTGCTCATAGCACATAATATATAGAACTCCAATACATTTATGTTATCATTGATCATTCATGTATGCAGGGCTTCCACCTTTACTGGATTGGGAAGCTTGTTATAAATTACTTTATTCCATAGTTCTTGGACTCTCCAGGACTCTTCGAGTCTTGGCGAGTGACCCTATCTTAGTCCCAGGGGCCTAGGACTCTCAAGTAACTTGTTCTAGTTGAGACTCACTAGAAACTGGTTTTTTGCGTAGTCCTGCTGAGTCTTGCTGATTGTTTTGCTGGGTCCGCGCCTCTTTCCTATACTTTATTCAAAAACAAAAATTTGGTTAAGGGTTCAGGCTACATGTCCAAAATTTTTTTTGGCAGATACTTTTTATCTGTGTTTTGCTTTCGGGCTCAAGGCTGAACCTCCATGGTTATCAACACAATGCAACCCCATGCCTTTCTATAGTTGTTCAACCCACTCCTAGTGTCCTCTAGTTTACTATTGAAGACATTTTCCTTGCTGCCCATGGCATCCTAGGGAGATTCTTTCCTTCCAATGACCCCTGATCCATTTGTATACCTGAACCCTTTTAAATCCATGCATACATCTCTGCAACTATTTAGTCTGCCATTTTGTACAACCACATTTCTTGTTCTCTATTCCAACTGTTAGCAAGAAAAAGGGGAAACGCAGACCAAAATATTGTGCCCCAAGTACTTTCTGTAGGTCGTATTTATACCTCAGTCTCCGTTATACAAAGGGAGTAAGGAGTTAATTTGGGCTGTTATTTAAGTAGTTAATAGATTATAGAAAGCAAAGTGCTCATAACACATAATATATAGAACTCCAATACATTTATATTATCATTGATAATTCATATACATATATGCAGGGATTCCAGCTTTACTAGATTCTTATATATCCTGTGTACCTTATGTTCTTTATGTCTATCTATCTATATTTTCTCCCAATGCATATCATCTTCTGTTACATTACATCTTTGCTTATACAATATCTATTTAATGGGACATGACCCATTTATACTACTTCTAATCTAGATGGTGTCTCTTCAATTTGGGGCTCCACAAGGTCCTTGCGGTCAATTGTAGTATGATCTGCGTTGAATATGTGTGCCCTGCCTTTATCCTGCCAACACCAACCATTTCTTTGAAAAAATAGCATGCTGTGATGAATGAGTGCATTTTTGTTGGATGTCGAAATGTGTCAATCGTGCTGAATACTGGTCAAAATGTGCTTATGAAGATAATGCACCTTGAGAGGTCATTGATTCTAGGCCCACCCCTCTTTAAAAACTATTATTGCCAATATATACTTTAATTGTTGAGATGTCTTGATTGTGAGCTCCGACAACAATTCAAAGCTATAGAAAGTTAAATTAAAGCTTTTAGAAGTACCATTTTTATGTATTTCAACACTAACTTGGCATACTCTTGTAGATGGAGACTAATAGATACATTTTTCATAATGCTGTTCCACAAATGTTTGATTATGTGATGTAATGTAACTTAGAGCTGCAATTTGTTAAACTAACAATATGAAGGGCATCTTCTTACATTTTATGGAATACTCAACTGTGATGTGTAGGCCTGAAGGCTTTAATGCCGATAAACAACACTCGGTTACTGCAAAGAATGATGTGCAGCATGAAAAGGAACAAGAGATTTACAGAAGTGAAGAATCTAGTGATGATGGGCTGCCCCCACTTGAAGCCAACTGCAATAGGCGTGGACCTCAACAGTTTCAGTCACTATCTAATGAAGAAGCATCAGATTCTGATTCATGATCAATAACAATATTGCTCAGATTCATTACGTAAATGGTAAAAGCTTCATTCCTTTAGGAAGCTTTTATTTTTTATCCCTGCATTTATTTTCAAATTTCAATCATCATTTGAGTTAGATGGTCGTTAATCCACCATTAACAGTGGGAACATCAAGAATTCATTTCACTTGTAATGCAGATTTAATTTTAGCATATCGCTCCAGATGCAAAGAGAGGTAGTGTCCTATTCTAGTTTGAGTTCACTTGTTTGCTCTTAATTTCTTTATATTTTTCTGGATGGTCATGAATGTAGACAATGTTCCATGATATGCATATTTGTGTGACATTATAATTTTTTGACAAGTGTTTTACCCCTAAAAGCTCATGCCAAGTGATTCTTGACTCTTGAGGAAATAATATGTTGCAAGGACTCTAGATTTTTTCTTTGGAATCTCTTGAAATTCTTCATGAACAAATCTATCTTCTCTTCCCAACATAATAGTTTGTGCAATGTCATGATAGAATTTCACTTTCTTTCAGCTCCCCCCTTCATTATCTTGAGTTTTCCGTTAGTTGTTTTTTTTGTTTTGTCCCATTGTATACAACTCAAACACCATATTTGGGGTAAGTCTTGTGGTGACTAGGTTTAATCTTATCGCCTTTAGCATCAACATAATTCATTACTTTCCTAAACAAGCTTTTGTTGATTTTTGGCATAGAACCGAGCTCTAGCTGTTAGTATGTGGTTCTATCATCAAGATTCACCACATTTCATTAGGTTGCTGAGGCATATCGCAGGTAGGCAAGCTTGAATGGACGTATATTTCTAATAGATGTTAAGGCCATTGAAATAGAAACGTTCTTTGATATGCTTCTACATTTCATGCTGAGGACATTAACATGGAATGGTTTAGAGATGCACTGTTTTTTTCTCAGCATTGGACATTATTGTCATATACCTTAGGCTCGTAATAATGCTTTCTATATATATAAATCCAACAACACAAATTAGTGGGAAATAGTAAACGACATCATAAATACTGTCTCTCTGATTTTATTAAACATATCTATAAATATAGAAAACAAAATTAAACTGAAAGAAAATTCTAGTGTCTTGATATCAATCTAAAGAGGTATGTTTTCTTGGAATTCTTGTGATCCCAAACAATTAAAAGAATCCTAATATTTCAATTGTCAATAATAATACCAATGTGGTTGTTTCGATTATCAAGGTTAGGTTGAGACAAATTTCCTCGACTAATTTCCTTTTTAGGTGCTAATAAAGTGCGATGATTTGGAGCTTCAAATTTGACACCGACAATCAAGTTTTAAGGACAAGTAAGTAGGAGAGTAACAATTGTATAATCAAGTGGGAAGCAAAAGTATCTACATAACAATGTATGGACATATTGCTATGGACATAATGGAATTGGAAGAAAAATGATTACATTATGGAATTGAAAGCAAAATAGTTTCTATTAGAAAAATTAAAAACAGCTTGTAGTGCTGAAAAAAATTAATTGTAGCAATATTTTATATCAAAATGAGGGATTGTTTTGGGGCATATTAATTTTTTTAATATATTCTATAGGTTTACTGCTTTGTTAATTGGTGAAATTTGCTACTTAATGCATGCCCTGCAATTTTTAGGAAACCATATTCCATTTAGGTTTGTCATATCATAGAGGTCCAAAAGGCCTACAAGATACAATAGCAGTTCATGAATGCTTTAGACATATAGAATAGAACGTCTTAAATAGGTATTAGGGAAACTAATTCATGGTTTGATAGAAGTCATGACCTAGTCTTATGGGCTTATCCCTCCCAACGCATGCCTTGTATGTTTTTTCTTTAATGATCCAAATGGATTTCAACAACATTTGTCCCATTGAAGAGGGAATGTTCCTCGTGCTTTGATTTTTCATTGAAATTTGTACCAATAATCTCTCAAATTTTCAATTTGAAGTCCATCAATGTTTTTAGCTCCATCATTGACTCAAATGGAAAATCATGGAAAATCTAGTTGAATAATAATAGCTAACGTTGTGGCTCAAATAGTTGCTCTCTTCTTTTGTATTAGCAGGTCTATATTATCTAAATTAAAAATATATGAAAATCCCTTTATTGTTTTACAAATTTGTTAAAATCGTTATCAATGAGAACATTCTAGTATCAATTATGGTCTTTTGAGATGTAAGATGTTGTTTCAAAAGCATTCTCTATTACTATATCTTGAGTTATTTGATTCAAAATCTATTAAAACTTTGTAACTGCTTCGTTGTCATATAATTTCCCTTTCCCACTCTTTAATTAAGCCGATAGGCTTTACCTGCCGGGAAGCCCGTGGACGGCCGTGCATTTATTTCTCACGCCGTTTTATTTGTCTCACGTCCGGAAACCACTACGTTTATGCCTGAAAACCGGTTTTCTCTACGAAAGTTTGGTATATTTGTCTCGCGCCTGCAAACTATCTTCAATCGCCCGTTACCATCTTCATTCATGTGGCATTTTCTGACAGCCAAACGTGTGTCAGTAATCAGAACTGATACACGTTTTCTTTCTTCATGTAGTTTCAGACTGCACTTTTCAATGCTTAATAGCGAATAAAGTGACAAGAATAGCTGTAAGAGGTTGGAGTGGAGGGACAGAGGTGGAAATAGATCAGGAAGAAAATAGAAAGAAAATCACAGTCGCCAAAGATGTAGGATGCCGTTGCCCCTGTTTATCGACTTGCGATTGTGAGTATGGGTGTCAGGATAAAGGGCATGTTGCCCGACGGAGGCACATGGAGATCTGACAATTCAGACTTGTTTTTCAGATTTCAGTTTAGATTTTCTTTGGTGGTCATGGGCATCTCTCGGCTTTGAAAAGGTCTGGCTCGATTAAATTTGCAAGATTTGGTTTCAACAGATTTCAGTCCCACTACTGATTTGACAGTTTTTGTGAAAACAATTGTTTATTGGTGAAGATTTCACGGTCATATCAAGCTCGTCGGTTTAAGGAAAGTTTAATATTTTGAAATTCTTGAAGGGTGGATCAAAATCCTTTTACAGGGGATCATGTTGATACTCACCAAATTTCGTGGAAAATGGAAAACTTCGAATTTTCTCAACTGCAACACCCACTTTTGCACTTCCAGAACACCACTTTCGGCGTAGTGTTTTAACAAGGTATTATGAAGTTCATGGAATTTAAATTACTTTATGCATCATCTCTCTATTACATACAAAAGTTTGAGACATTTGAACTGAAATTGGATGGAAATATATTCGATCATAGTAATTTATCTTTAGAGACATTTAAAATTCCAGAACCACATTTATAAAGAGATTTGGCACAAGGATTTGAGTGGGGTTCCATGTTTTAAACACTTCTTTTATTGTTTAGAGTTAGAGATAAAAGGAAATAAGAAATTAAAGGTCAATGCTGAAGTAATGTAGCAGATAACTGGAGAACAGAGTTTGCACAAGAATTAGAAAATGAATGAATAATTTTACTGATGTTTATGAGACCAAACAGTCTAAAGGACCAAAGAAAAGACAGAACATAGAGAATGGAGGAAATGCATGAATATAAATGCAGATTTTAAAACGTAAAGAGATGAAATATAATAATGCAAATTGATCATCAGTTTGAAAGAGGCAAACATATGCATACCGCAGGCAGGGTGGCAGAGAGGAGAATTTTGAGTTTTGTAATATTATTACAGTGTGTTTTCTTAATTAAATAAAATTATGAGTATATTACATTTGTGTTGCAATCTTATCTTATATTTGTGAATTCAAATTGAGAGTAAAGGGATCTGTCTGTATTAGTTTGAGTTGAGTTTTGTGAGTTCAGAACTGGAGGAAGTACCTCTTAAATCAAACACCCAATATATTGATCATAAATTTTGAACTCTTCCCAACAGAAAAATGGCAGAGAGAGTCAATTAACTGAACTTAACCTCCTTTTATGTTTGCACTCAAACAATAATAACTATGTGCCAATGTATAAAAAATGTGTAGATATAAATAAACTTATTCTTATTTTTAGATTGATCTGCAGTCAGAAACACCATACAACTGCCTACTTTTAGCTGGGTGCAGTCACACAAGCACAGGGCAATTTTCCAATTATCTAATATCCTGGTCCTGCATTTGAGATAAGTTTCCAAATCACAGTCCACCAAACTGAAATTCAGTATGTAAAATCTCAATGCTTTAAAAATTACTGCCAAATTCCATATTTGGAATAACATCTATGGAAAATCATGAAGAAAAACAGGGCAAGGAATTATAATCAGAGTGTTAAAAATGCCAGGCACATTGCAGAATACAACTAAACAAACTGATCCATACAAAATATATCGAAGTCTCTAATCCACTGGGCTGGACCTTATAAACCAGGCCTGATAAAACATCACCAGACCTTCCTGATATTGAAGGGTAATTTACAGCCCAGAAAAGAGCCATGAGTTTTCTTAGACTTCTTATTTGACAGTTTAGGACTACTCACAAAAGAAGAGGGAGGGGGCTGAGAGGCAAGATTTTAAAGCCATCCTGCATGTTATTAGTCTTGGGCTTCCCTGGCTGAGTTTCCCATTGGAATGGAACTCCTTCACACACATTCACATGTGATCTGTAATGTAGCTGTTGCAGGAATTATATAATGTGGAAGAGGGCCTAGTGAGAATTCCTAAATTTGTCATTTGTTGAAGGGACATTAGTCTTTTTACTCATTAAAATGGGTGGATGTGTATGTATGTATTGATTGAATATACTTGAAAGCAGCTTATTTCCAAAGAGAGTGCAAAGAGAGTGAGCAGAGGTTTCCACTTTACCTAGCTTGTGTTGTGCAATATTTTTTTTTGGCTAACTGAAATGTTGGTAATCTTTCACCCATTTATGGGTACTGTAGTTGAGGCCCCATTGGAGTTGGGCTTTTATCCAGAGATGGATTGGATTCATGATTTACAATCATCCACGCAATTTTCACCCATTGACTATATTGGATCCATAATAGTTGGAGCATTTTGATTGTTTTGAGATTAGAAAAGGATGACAAATGTAAGGAATCTTGGTAATTTTAAAGCAGTTTAAATGGATCAATTAATAAATTAATTTTAAATGATTTTTTTGGTTATATATTTAATAGAGTTTGAGTATATTAATTGATGGGAAACAATTATTGAGATTATAGAAGAGTACATGTTAAATCCAAATGAGATGGATTAGAGTTTGTGTGTTTTAAATGGATGGAAAGTGATTTTCATTTGAAATAGAATTTTGATAGAGGATTACAAGGAGTTGTGACCAGAAATTGTATCAAAGAACAAAGATGTGTGATATTTGAGAAGTTGAAAGTCTAGGATAGAGTCACATCAATGATCCTCTCTTTGTTTTTGTGATCTTATTTGAAGTCAACTTTGGTCTTCAGCCTTTATCACACCTATTCAACAAGTTATATATGCAATAATGAAACAATAGCAGCACTAATGTACATTGAGGGGCTTGCTATGCAAAGGGTTAAAGCTTAAGCGTTTTTTAGGTCTTAGTTAATAATGAAAAAAATGAGATACTATGGTGTTAGATGTTGATGTAGGCATATAGATCACTACAATGAGCCTACAAAAATGTTAGACAGATATGTGAATGTGTTGTCTTAGTCCTCAAATAGTATTTTTTTTTTCTTTCTATGGTTTTAGATGTTGATGTAGAGATAGAGGTCACTATAACGAACCTAGCAAACAAATGTTAGAGAGACGTGCAAATATGTTGTTTTAGAGGTCAAATAGTATTTACAATTATTAAAATGACATAAAGATGATTCATTTAAACATAAGCCTTAATCACACATTTGAAACTTTTTGGTGTACATAGTGATGACCTCTAACTAAATAATAAATGGCAATAGATCCATAAAAATAAGCATATTCCCATAGGCTCTAGAGCTAAATACTTTTTCTCAAATATAAAAGAATATAATTTTAAATCACAAATCATAACCTTTAGCACAATTATAATTCTTAGATGAAACTACCTCTTGAAACTAAATGAGTTTCATCCTCTAACCTCCAAATCCAAGAGTTTTACCCTTTAATCTAATAATGAGCACAAGTGCTAATAATAATAGACAAATGGGGGTTTGTTTAATAAATTGGTAAACCATGAAAATTGATGGAGTTTCTTGATATATAAAGAGATTGAAGGTCTAGCATAGGCCTCAAGTCCCATGCCCATGTACCCATTTCAAATGGTTTTAGAAGGAGAAAAAAGATCATATGAAAGTGCACATGTCACCTACACCTACTGGTAACATAATTATGTATGAACCCATTTCCATTATATTAGTAACCATATATATTTATATACAAAAAATGTCTAGGCAGACCCACATTTTATGATAGGCATTTGAAATTCTCCCACAATCTTATCGTATCCATTCAAGATCATTAATGGTGTCTTGGGTTGTGTAAGGTACTAGTTGGGTTTTACAATTTGAATGGTAGCCCAATTCAAAGATTCATATGTTGAAGGGTGAATTTGTAAGAGGGTTGAAAAAATTGGAGTAAAGAATTTTTATTTAAATTATTTTCAACTTGGTATGCTAGCATTAATACTTTAAAGGTCCAAAATTATGGATCTAGGAAATGGGATGTAGGGATGCCAACATGTAAGGGGAAATAATGGTCTACAAGCCTAAGGGACAACAAGGAAGTGGGGAAGCATGGAATGAGACACATGCAAATGTTTTTTAAGGGACAAGGTTGGTATAGAAATCCCTAAAGGTTTGGAAGAGGGAAGCATGACAAGGAGCAAGGACCAAGATTTTGAGATACCCAATTCAAGGAGTTTTAGGATTTAGGTTCAAAGATAATTGATGTAGGGAGGACTAAAAACATGGACTCAAAGCGAATTGATATATGAAGGACCATAGATTGAGATTCATAGATACTTGATACAAGGAGTGAGGATCAAGATTTAAAGATACTAAATTTAAAGAGAGATGATCAAGGATGTGGCTTACTTGATGCCGAAGTGATGAAGGAAACAAAAAACAAAAATTTCATGAAGGAGGTGAAGTTCAAGGTTTTAGGGTATTAAATACCCTCTAAGAATGTTGACAAGGAAAATTATAATAGCCCACAATGTAGTAGAAGTTAACACTCAAGGATACTCAATACAATAGGATTAGAAAATGACAGTGTAAAAAATCCCTTTCCATCTCGATGGTTTTTAATTGTTTTGTTATAGCTGTTGTTTATTGAATTATCCTTGTAAATTAAGCATTTGAGTATATCATAGCATAAACGTATGTGGTTATTAAAAAAATCACAATGATGATCCATGATAAATGATGTACTCTTGGTTGTAGGATGAACTAGAGTTAATATACATGTTTAATCTTCATAAGGGGTTTTACTATCAATAAGAAAGCAGTTGCAAACTGACATTTATTGGGGGAAAAAACATCATTGTATAGTGATTTTCACATTTATCTTCTATGAATGTGTTTGTTTCTTTAATAGAACACTTTTCAAGTCTTAATTTAATTAGTTTCCATTTTGTAGTTGCAAGTTTTTAGTTTTGTTGTCATTCAAGGATTTATTTGATGTAGAGGTTAGGAGACTCAAACTTTTGTTTAAGTGGCATACGATGCTCAAGGATTTAAGGGTGTTGGTTTAAGGATCTTAGGTTCCATTCATTTAAGGTTCTATGAGACTACTTTTTAGGACTGATTCCCACAATGTGACTATGTATGGTAAACTCTTTCTTGTTGGAAGCAAGTTGAGTAGATCTTAAAGGTGATCATTTGTCTTTTTCTCACCATTTTGATGATTAACTATCCTAAGTATATACTATGTTTCTTTAACCTATCTTATTGCCTTGTTGAAGACTTCCTTGTGATGATTTCCGATGTCCATGTAGCTCTCTCAAATGTTTGGTTACTTCTGGATTTTCCTCATTCAATCTTGTTTTGCATTATAAGATTGCTTTACTTTTTTCTTTTATTCTTGCAAATTTATTGTTGTGTGAGAATGCATAAGATGGAAACAAATATTTGTATACATTCATATTTTTACACATATAATGCTTGTTTTCAAGCGCGCACCAGTTTATAAAGAAGAGGTAAACTGATTATTAGATGAACAAAAAAACAGCATGAGACTATAATAGACACCACATAGTAAATCCTATAATATTATAATTGATTATCTTAGAATTAGAAATATTAACATTTTTTTTTATATTGCATGCTATGTAAACATATATGCTTGATACTGGTTATAGTCAAACTATAAACAACACTTAAAAATTATTTAATCTAATTATCAACAATCAATAATTTTTTTAGATCTCAAACGTACCATAAAATATTAAATAATTATAGTTTTTTTATTGATCAAAATTTAGCCCAATATAAAATTATCTACTTTTATAAATGAACTCTATATATAATTTATTTTTAAAAGACATACATCATTTAAGTAAAAGACTCTCATTTAGAAAAACTATGCATAACTTTTGCAAAGGAACTTGGATTATACCATATCTTGCTCAAATTAATAAATTGAATGAGAAAATCTAATTCAACTTCAAGGAAAAGCATTTGCACATTTATTTCAGTTTCATAATATTCAATACGATGAACCCAAAACAAAACATAGTTATAAAAAAAGTGGTCATAATTTGTTTGAATCTCTAAACTTCTAGAAGAGGACTTTACTTATTGGATATTGCATTATCTATTCCTCCCTTTTTCCTCTACTCTACCTTCATTGAGCTCCTTTTGTTGTGCTTGCTTTCTTATTTTGTTCATTTTCTCTATTTTCTTCTTCACATTTTGGACAATGATTACTATTGTTTATTTCAAAATTTATGGTGTTCATAGATGTATATGCATTGAAGTTAATATTCTATTTCATATTTTGAAAGTCATAGTGTTTATGAAAGTGTCATTGCTACATATATATCCAACAATCATCCTTGTCCATATAAATCCAAATGCAGGATTAGGATACTTGCTTATCCACTTCTCTAGACCATTTTAAAGTGTTCCCTTATATATTAAGATATTATAAAATTATTGAGGTGCCACAACATACAACTATAGAAGTCTTGGATTGTGATAGGTTGAATATCTATTCAATTCAACATTAATGCTCAAGGTTTAGCTAAACATTGGAAATAGAAAAGAAATCCTTTTATAGCTCATGATGATGGATAATCTAGTTTATAGGGGCTTTAGTATATGAGTCCATCCATTTCTCCCCCTCTCTTTCCCTCTTCCTCTTCCTAGACCTATATATATTTATATATATCTCTATTTACATCTCTATCTCTCCACGTTTCTGCTTCCATAGCCCCCTCTATCTCTATCTTTTTATCTCTCTATCTTTTTGTCTCTATATCTCTCCATCTCTATCGCTTTTCCTCTCTCTATATATCACTTCCTATCTCTATCTTTATATTTTTTTCTCTACCTCTATCATTCTCTCCACATCTCTCCTCTATATATTTAACATTTCCATCTCTATCTATCCCTCTCCTTCTAATATTCCTCTCCTTCTCCATCCCCATCTTCATCTTCCTCTCCATCTATAACTCATATCTCTATATCTTTACCCCACTCTCTTTCATGTGCTCTTCCCCCTCCATCTCTCTATATCTCTCCCTCTCTTTCCCTCTCTCCTTAGTGCAATCATCATGTGGTCATTGGTAATGGAGTTTAGTTATCTTCTTGACGTAGAGAATTCTTTCAATTGTGTTTTGACCCTTGTTAGTGGATATATACTTGAGGATTAAAAAACTTAAATTCACTTCAAACATTCAATTATACATTCACATTAAAAATCTATCGGCTTATCCCTTGCACACTCTTTTGGTGCAAGTGCTAGTATAGTTCCTTTTCACAATGTACTACACATTGCAAGTACCATGAAATCACACTATGAATAAGCTTATTTCCATTTTGTGATTTATGATATCTACCCAACAAATAAGAATAGCTTCTAAATGACGTTTTTGAGCTTGAAGATTTTGAGATTTTGGAGGCCAACATGGATAGTCAGAGGTTGAATGAATTGGCTTTGAACTAGGAGCTTCATCGTTAGGACTAGCAAGCCTCTAGAGTAGCTCTATCTATACTAGCATCAATCATTTGTTACATTTGATTTTCTGGAATTTTATAGTTAGTTTACATGTTGACTTTGTATTAGTTTATATTGACTTTGTATAAACTATATTGTAATTGAAGATTTGTCTATTGTAACCATGTAGGTATTATTTATCTACTATTAAGTATGCTTTATGCAATACAATGCAATAGATGATATGAATATAAACAACAAAAATCTATTTTCTACTACTCATGGGTTTAACTCTATTCTATTTGATCTCTGTAACTCTATGCTATGGAAATGACCTTAATTTTTTTTAAAAAGTAAATATTTGTTATTTTCCTTGTATTTTTTTAAGTTTTTTTTTTTAAATTTGATATTTTTGAGACTTTCCATTTTTTTTTCAAAAATTCCATACTTTTAGTTTGCTGATTTTTTCCTTATGTGCCTTATGCATTTTTTGCTATTGCTATGGTTTGTAATACTATATTGTAACAATGTTGTATTTATGCCAATTTCCGATCCCATGTTCTTTTGTTGCATCTCTTGAAAAGTTGCACCATTCTTCAATTTACTACTTTGATTTGGCTATTTGTTTTTTGACAAAAAGTGCTATAACTTTTCAATTTAATGTCTAAATTTTCCCAAGAATTTTGATATACTACATGAAACAATGGATCCATGGAAGATGAGATGAAATAGATTTAGTGTATTGGGATTTTTCCTTTTTATTGTTGCTGCATATGTTTTAGAAGTTGGGCAAATAGATGTGAAAATTGCTTTCCTTCATGGTGATTTAGAGGAGGATATTTATATGACATAGTCCAAGCACTATGTGATAAAAGGTAAAACTGATCAAGTTTGTGTATAATAGGTAAAGGGAAGCAACAAGTAAAGAGGGCTTGTTGACCTTTTCCTAATGTACAATCGGAAGGAAGATGACCCAATAGGCTCAAGTAGGATTTAAAGTGGTGCAATGATCGTTTATGATAATGATTAGGATAAGTTGGATTTTAGGGGAATATGATAGGATCATGCAAGATAGAAGGCTAAATAAGAAAATATGACAAGTTTTAGTAAACATAGATTAACAAAAAACAACTAGGAACCTGTAAGTACTTGAAACAACAACAAGATGACAGTCCTGACTAGTGGTTTGAATTTGGAGTTAAATTGTAGGGAAGAGGACACCTTGGCCATCCTATTCCTGAGAAGAGGTCACAAAAATTGTCCTGTTCCTAATGCTTTTAACTGAATTTTATTGCAAAATTTTCGTTAGATATGACTCTTCTAAGTTAAGTCCTGATACGTTCACCACTTATTCTAGCACATAGAAAAATGAAAAAATGTTGGGTTGAAGGGGTTTGCCTTGGTCAATCTTCGGTTGATGAATCAACTTTGAAATACATATGAAATTGCATGAAAGTATGTAAATGAAAAGGTAAATATTAGATCCTATTTGTAAATGTGTATACCCTCATAAACCAATATTTAGATCATGATGTCTATGAAGATGCTTGTATGCTTCTTGAATGTAGTTTTATGTTGACTTTGAATCTTGAAATGTAAGAAGGAATCAAGGATGTCTTTCAAAAATGCATAGATCCATGAATGCTCCTCTAAGATCCTCAATGTTATGCTTGATGGATGCTTGCCTTGAAGAATGGATGAATGAAATGCATGTAGATGGACAAAGGATCTTCTTGTTGTTACCCAATTTCACTTCCAATTGAATCAGGTAGAGCTGGAAAGACATTTACAACTGAAAGTTAAGGGTATATATTTTATTCTGCTAGATTGTTCATTAGAGGAGTGATATGTTATTAAGTGTGTTTGTAATACCCCTTCCATAGTTTGCTTTCAGTTTAATCGATCAAACTCTTTTAGGCAACTTTTAATTTGTGTATTAAATCTTCAAATAGATTTGATGTTATGTATATTTATGTTTATGATTTTAGTGACTCCATACTTGCATGTGAATGGTTGGTGTGTCTTGTCTTATATTTTTGTTTGATGTGCTTGATATGGTTGAGGGAAGGAGTCATAGTTACTTGCGAGATCTACACGATCGACCGATCCCACGCCATTGTCTATTATATATTTATACATGTATGTACATGCTCGTCTTTTATGCAAGATCTCAAGTACCATACATTGACTTCCCTGAATTGCTAGGATGAGCGTGCCCTATCACAATATCTCAATGGTAAGAGAGGGGAGATAATAGACATTTATTGTCGTGAAAATAGTGGACAAGTATCTTATTTACTGCCATCTGAATTCATCAAGGTGACGTGAATTCATGAATCCTCATTTGTGCTTAATTATAGTATTTTTGATGTAGTCGGTTCTTTAGGTTTGCACGCCTGTGGTTTGATGTGATTTTGTGTTAAAATAGATTATGAATTTAATTAAGGTTAATTATGTGATTGATTAAATTAAGAAAACATGGAATTATTAAATATACGGGTATTTAGTTAATGAAAATTAATTAAGTACGTATGGTTATTAAAGGGACTTAATTAAAAAGTCTAATTTTGAAAATGGAGGATTTAATTAAATATTAAATCCAAATCCAAATTTAATGTATAATTAATATAATTGCTATTTACTATGTTGAGTTGCATATTTATTATATGCTAAAAATAATAATTACTAATTAAAATGTCATTAAGTGATTTACTTGTGCATTCAATTTATTAAATAAGGAATTTCATATTAAGTTGAGTTAAAAGTTATTATTTAAAAAAGTGCATATTATTATTATTAAAATTAATTAATTATGCCAAAGGGAATTGATTAAAACAAAGTTAGGAGTTGAGTTCTAATTCCTGATTGGGAGTTGCATGCTTCAGTTTGGTCTGCCAGATTTTCTATATTAGAAATCTTTTGGTCATTATTTCACACACAAGTTTATAGGTTTTTGTCTGGTTTGAAGATTAAAGAATTTTTGAAAGCTTGGATTAGTTTGGAGTTTTGATCCAGTTTGAGTCATCACAAATTTATTGAAATCAAGGTAGGAATTGAACACCTTTGTGATTCTTCTTTCTTTTGGAAAAGACTATCTACCTCGTGTCTATCAAGAATTGTATGGAATTTGTTGTGAATTATGAATTGATCTTGATCGTAGAAGAGAATTTTGATTTGGGTTTTTTATTGTTTTGAGGAAATTGCATGGAGAATTGTTTGTTTCCTTTATGTAGAAAACTCTGGTAAAACCCAAATCTAGAAACCCTTGTGTTTAATTCAGAGGGAAATTATGCCTGTTAAAACCCTAAGTTGTTCATGGTGAAAATCTACAGACAACGGATTTAGAAAAAAGTGGAATTTAGATCTAGTAAGGGTTTGATTGAATTATTTAATAGAGAATTTAAAAGAACAAATGAAATTGAAAATCATAAAATAATTTGGATATGAAAACCCAATTGGAAAATCAAATTCAACATTTGGGAAAAGATCATTTTGGAAAATAATAACGTGCTCCATGCCATCTACTGGTGCTTCTATGTCTACGGGGACCTTGTAGTATGCTGGTATGGTCTTGACTGGGACTTTGACTACTCTTTTTGGTGGGACTGGGAATGGTGGTGGCTCGGGTTTCAAAGAAAAGAACCTTTCCCTATTTCGAACCCTATTTAGATACCTTTGGCTAAGGAAGTGGTGGAAGATATTGAGTTTGCCTCCTCTGAGTTTTCTTCTCGTGGTGTGATCTATCATTTCATGGGTTTGTGGTCGAGCCTTCCTGATTTGCATTGGTGGATCTCTGCTAATTGGGAACCTATTCTTTTTGGTACTGTTCACATTTTCCCAAAGGCCAAGGGATTTTTTATTGCTAAATTCAATAATGCTGAAGATAGAAATTTGATTTTGTGCAATCACTCTTTCACTTCGGAAAATTATTTTATGCTGGAGGTGAAACCGTGGTTCTTTGATTTTTCCCCCTCTTTTGAAATCTTTAACAAGATTCTGATTTGGGTGACACTCCCCTATTTTCCTCTTCATTTTTGGGTTGACTCCCTTTTGGAAGTGGTGGGAAAGGCTCTTGGAGACTTCTTGATGGTGGATGATGTTTCAACTGACATTATGCACTCTACTTATGTGCAAATACTGTTAGAGATGGACATCTCTAAGGGGTTACCAGAAATGATTAAGCTAGAGCACTCAAACAGTTCTTGGATACAAAATTTGGACTATGAAAGGCTTCCTTTTAGATGTAGGAAGTGCTTTAAAATGAGTACTTAGCGGCCCAATGCAGATTATAGAAGGCTAAGACAAAAAGATATGCTTCTTGGTGGAAGGGTGCTTCTTCTGAACATTATACTGTTGTTAAGAAAATACAAGAGTTTGCTGGTACTACTAGTTTTGAGGGTGTCCCTCCCGCTGATTCTATTCCTATTGGGTCTATTGACATTGCTGTTGGTAGTTTTGATGATGGGCAGTCTGCTAGTGTCACTTCTGCTGGCAATGTTCTTGTTGGGTCTACTGGTAAATCTGTTGGTAGTTTTGCTGCTACTGGCATTGCTGCTGGTAGTGCTATTGGTATTGTTGCTAGTAGTTCTGATACTGGACAGTTTGGAGGTGTCTCTTCTTTTGGTACTATTCTTGTTGGGTCTACTGGTAATTTTCTTGGTAGCTTTGCTACTACTATTTGCTTAAAATCTAGCTCTATGTTGGTCAATGTGTCTTTCGATTCTACTGTGCGGGCTATGGGTTCTAATTCTGTTGGACTTTCTACTGTTGATGGTAATTATGGTCCTGGTGTTTCTCCTTTGCATGAGGAGGCAGGCCCCTTTGTTGGTTCTTTCCATAATTCTCTTGTTGGTTCTATTGTGGTTGGCCCTTCTTCTGCTTCTTTCTTGGGGTCTCAAGCTTTGGTTTCTCAAGACTGGCAGGAGAAGGCTTCTATGGTGGAGGAGGGGTGGACCCCAGTCATTGGAAAACATCATAAAAAGTCCCCTCCTCATTTTGATATGACTTTGCACTCCCAAAATAAGGAAGGTAAAGGAAAATCCTAGTTTTTCCTTGTTTTGTTTTGGTTATGGGATCCTAGTTTCATTCCCATTGGGAAGACTGGGCTATCTATTTTTTTCCTCTTTTCTGCTAATTTCTTTTGGTCTTGAATAGTGTTGTTCTAGGAACTATTCCTTTGGTTTGTCTTGGACTGCTTCTTTGTGTCTATAGGCAGTGTTCTTTCTTAGGGACTTTGTTGAATATCTTTATGCTCTCAAATTTGTTAAGGGTTTCGGGTCCCTTCAAAACCTATTTTGCTAGTTTTAGTTTGGTCTGTTGGTGTTTGTGCTTCGAGCACTGTTCTCCATTTTTTGTTTTTGATGGGATTTATTGAATATTTGATGTAATTTCTTTGTAAGGGGTTTCAGGGTCCCCTCAAAACCCATTTTTGCATTAATCCAAAACACGGTCCTTCGTTATGGAGTTTTAGATTTTTCAAATGTGCCATTATAGCCTAATCAGGAAGATGTACATCATTCATAAGAGTGAATCTTTTCATTCACTGTTACAAACAAAGCACATCTCAATGAGATTACAATGACATAGATGATGTAGTCGCCTTGTCATGGTTAACTATGTTCCCAGGTAGGACAGTCACAAAGCCATAATAAACAAAGCTCATAAGAAGACATTGGTGGTCAATCAGTTAGAGACAAAGTTTTCATGTATGTACAGTCATGTAAAGAACTAAAATGAAGGGTACTTTGCGTCAAGGTTCAAACAAAGTGGAAAATCATTGACATAACAATGAGCCTCAAGGATAGTAAATAGGGTAATGGAGACACAATCATAAAGATGCATCATCATAGTAGCATAAGAGTCAAATATTGGGAATAGTCAATAATATGGAGAAGTCACTTTATATGGAATTAAAATAGTGAATTCTTGTATGGAGAACCATGAAAAGCCTATATAAGGATGAGTAATATCTATTGAGAATTATCAAAACCTTATAGGTCTTCTAACAATGCAAGAAATAATGATCAAAGCCATTAAGACTACACAAAGGAAATAACATTTCAAGGAGCAGATCATAAAACATTGATGACATATAATAAAGTTCCAATCCATGAATATAGTAATGATTGAGGACAATTGAGGTTACTGTTATGGCATATATGAGGACAATTGAACATCAATTAATGATACCAATAGCATGAGAGAAAAAATAGTGTAGGCACTGTTATCACAGTGTATAGTTATAAATGGAAATCTTGTTGTGCCACGAAATCAAGAAAACAACTATAGTGATGCATTGTTGTGTAATTAATGTACATGACATCTTTCAAAAGAACACCATTAAGGGCTCAACAATATACATTTAGAAAGTGCCAAATCATAATAATGGTCAAGTAAGTGTAGCTACAAGTAACTTGAGGCATGCCTAATAACAATGGTATGTAAAGACCAAGATAGTGACAACAACATAGTCTCAATAAGGGATAATGAAAACAATGTGGAACAATGCATTTAATGCAGATAGAAGCACAATCATAAAGTTTATAACAACGGTCTTTACTTTTCTAATGCAAAAGATCTCACAACAAGGGGACATCATAAACAAATGAAAGAGCAAAAATAACATCAACATAGATATGTAACATGAATAATAACAATGAAAAGAAAATTAAAAAGATATTTGTCTTATTAAGCATATCATGATAGTTGTTCCAATTCAGAAAAACAATGATTTTTAGCTGCCCAATGCACAACGAATGCAATCAAATGGAGATGACAATTATTAGAGAGACACAATGTTTGAAGATCACAATGCTTTGATTTTTAATCAACATGTCAGAAACAATGACTTCAAAACTAGTAATACTATGAACAAAGGGTTTCATGAGAACATTAATAGAAATAATTATCAAGATATTTCATGAGAGATAAGGTCACTTTTATCAATGGACATTGATACATGGTTTATTACAAAGGATGAAAAGCACCAAAAAATAGTGAGAATGCATGTGCAGTAGTAAAGTTTCTAGAAGTGCTTCACAATGAAGCAAATGAAATTAAAATAAGAGAACATGATAGTGATAACAAATGCAGATCACAAATATTAAATCAAAGGGGTCACTTTTATATCTATATTTAGTGTGCAATATAATATTGTCAAAAGCAATAAAGACATTTCAAATAATAAGCATTCATAAAACCAAAGACCACATACAAAGCCAAGACATCTTGTATAAAGATATATCTGAACATCAATGGTGAACATAATAATAATGTCAGAGCATTTCCAGTCATAGTGCTATTATAATGAGGTCATCAAGGTAAGTAATAAGACAAGAAAACACTGATAAAAAAATTGTGCAAATGTAATGAATTATAAAAATAAAGACCTCTAATGCATGTAGTAGAGCTATTCATGAAGAATAAGTGCCTAAAGTTAATGTAAGTACAATCATCCATGATAGAAATTAGATTTAAATGTTTAAGCAATGATCAATCAAGCACAATGATTTATAAAGAACACCATTATCATTAGCAAGGAAATTTTAAAAGTTTAGTACAATCATGAAACATGAAGACCATCAAATGAAAGACAGTATACAAATCATTACCAGTAAAAAAAATAGTGAATAATGGAGCTCCATGTGCCAAAAATCCACAAAGGATAGTGATTACATAAAGGTGCAAATATGTCAAAGCATGCATTGCTATTATAAGGACAATGAAACAATTACATAGATACAAATATTTAATCCTTGAAACCACATAAAGACAAGTGACATTAGATGACACCAAAGACAATAATATGTTTCATGGACAAGCATCCATTAATTAAAAAAGAAGTGATCTGAGCATGCACCATAAAGCTAGAGCATCAATCATAAAGTTAGAGCACCTAAAGGTAACTGTATCATGAGGTTTTGATGTCTATATGTGGCACACTAATTATATATGTAGGAGAATAGTTTTCAAAGGAACCATATGTCAACATAGAGAATGTTTCTATAGGAGGTCATCGAGAATACATGGACATCAAATGTCATTGTAATGTTTCATAAGAGAAGATATAGGGTTAAAGAAAGTCTTATCAATGTCAACAGAGCATGACTATTTCCATATAAGATACGACTGCTCTTAGAGTCTTATTCTCTACTCTTCAAAAGACATTTCGATATGTCAAGAGTTTTGTTCTATTTTCTAGAGGATGACACTATTATAAAGGTCAAAACCAAGGTAAAGGCACTGTTACAAGAGGCCATGAACCACACACCAAAAAGATAATCTGTATTGTTATCTTAGTGATTATGAACAAGATATTCCAATCGAAAGTACAATGAACAAAAATAAAGCATGTGGAAATCATGAAACATAGCACATTTTCATAGATATAAATAAAGTGGAAGGGATGAAACCCTTGAGATTCAATCACAACAATCAAAGAACTGATAAATGCAAAAGATGAAACGCTCTTAAGAAACCCTCAAAGAAGCACAAAGTTATTAAGTTTTCCACATTTTCAAGTGCCAATAGTAGAAATAGATGGGTACTTTAGAAGATAAGATCCATGACCCGAAAGGATGAAAAACCTCAAGAAAAATAATAGAGAGAAGAAATATTTTTCCACATCTTTCGAAAGCCATATTAGAGATAGAAGGAAATATACAAAGGGAAAAAGGAAGCCATTTCCATTATTGACAAAGAACTCAAGTAAATACACAGAAAATATTATATTCATGATTGCTTCTTTGCAAAAAATGGATAGCTCATGGTACTTTAATAAGAACACACTTGGTATAATAAAGAAAATTTGTGAAGAACTATAAGTAGAGTGCTGATCTTGAATTTTGCAACCCAGAAAGGTAATAGGATTTAGGGAAAGTTTGAGTGTTGTGGACCAAAATGCTAACACTCAAAAAAATCTTTGGGATTGAGGAGATGACTCTCCATGACAAGAGGAGATAGAAAGAGAAGAATAATGAAAATGAAACTAAACTTAAGGGGATGCACCATATCACTTCACTATTAACTCACAATCTTTCATGAATGAAAAGAAAAAATCATATAATTAGAATACAAGTAACATTTCACAATTTGGCATTGTATACAATATTCCCTTCATAGTCAAGATGAGAATGTAATAACAAGGTCCTGGACATATGTCAAAAAACTCATATCATCTCATGGGTTCATCTATAAAATCTGAGAAATAATAAATGCATTCAAAGACACCTATTTATCTATCTATTTCTGATAACATCACAAACATGGAACACTTTTAGTATTCAATTAATTTCAACTGGAAGAGTTAGTTTCAAGCATGGTCCATTACTTAAAGAAATTTCATATACAAAAATTCTAGAGCCTTATAAGATGATCACCATTCAAATTGACATAGACTTTAGGTATATTCAATATTAATTAAAACTAAAAATGCTACTCAAGCATCGTTGAACTTCAATAAACATGAAAGTAATTAGAAGTGAAGTCCGTAAATATGATATCCTAGAATTATATCATAAACAAATATCCTTTGGTAAAATTATCAGTCTTTTAACAAGAACTAAAAATCCAGCCCTCCCCTTCTTAAAGAAGCTCCGTAACCACAAAATATTCCCCAAATCAAAATATCGTCCACTCGACAGACCACCACCTAGAAGAATAATTACCACAACCATTAGAGGAGCTTCCACCAACACACTGTCAAATAAAATTCGTGAACCACTTGACACATATCCTAAAAGAATAAAAAACTAGTATCTGTGATCATCGTACACTCTTTGAGGTGCAAAAACCTTGTTTGAAAGAGGCTTGGGACATGTGTCAACATGATAGAGTTTATAGAAAGATAAACTCTTTGTGCTTTCTCCAAAACTCCAAGAAGATGACACGTGTCTATCGAGAGAAAAAACATGCTCAAGGAAGGAAAGGGGCTCATAACCAAAAGGAATTATGACCCAAAAGATTCCTACAAAAAAATACTTGTGAACCTAGGTGGTCTGTATAAAGATATACAAGATTGGCGACTTCTGGGGAACTTGCCCACAAGGTTTGAATCCCAAAGCTCTAGTTCTTGCAAAAAGAGAAGAGGGGAGGAAAGAAACATTAAAGCATGGCCTAGGTGGACTGCAAGAGAGCCCATTCTTCATTCCTCAAAATGTTATGAAGTTGAAAGTTACAAAAGGCATTGTATAATGCACTCTTCTTATGAAATGTGAAACTACTCAACCTTCCATTGGCTGTATCCAAACTAAACTAGAGGAAGGAAAGAGGGTCCAAAACTGTCCTGACTTGAGCAATCTCGGGATCGAGTCCTAAATATTTCTAAGAGAAGGAATCTCATCATTTTAGCTCCATCAGCTGCCTCACTTACCCTTCTTCTAAAGATGATCCATCTGGCCCGAAGGGTGAAGTGAGCCTAACCTCTTGAATAGGGGTAAAATGGAATCACACCTATTCAAATGTGTATGTGTGTGTATATCCACTCCTAAATCCAAATTCCCAAAGGAGAGATCCAATTTGGTCAACCAAAAGGTTAATGCATAATCAAATCAATCTATGGAGAATATGAAAGAGAGAAAATGTTAGGAATAGTCCCAAGAGATAACTAAGAGGGGGGGGGGGGGGGTGAATCAGTTATCTACAAGTTTCAATTCTTTATCCAATTAAGTATACTTAAACATAAAGCATAAACACAATGAAAGAACACTTGAACACAACACCAATATTTTGGTTACGGGGAAACCCAAATAGGTAAAAACCCCGGTGGGACTTGATACCCACTAATATTCTGTATTAGAGTATAATGATCCTTGCTAGAAGATCCTTTACCTTGTTAGGAGTAGCTTTACAATATATTAAGTACAGTAGACCTGGTTAAGGGTCAGACCCTATTAGGAGTCTTTTACAATTGTCCCTGTTAGGGGAGAGGACACACTGTCCGAGAGCTCATTGCTCAAATGGGCGAAGGCTACAACCTTCTGAATAACAGATACACAGTATATCTGGATCTTGGTGAACTACGCTTTGACCTGCTGTCTAGATCAATTTCAATGAATAGCACAAGTACTTTACTTGGTCACATAGACCTTCTTTTGATGGTTCCACCACTTGCACACTTTGCTCTGCTCTGCTTAATCAACCATGAACCACACTCAAGCAATCACAAATGACTGCCTATAAATATCTTTCCTCCAAATGATATAATCAAGTCAGCTTGTTAGAACCACCTTGAAATCATATTAGAGAAACTATAATAAACTCCAACAAAAATTCTGTTGGCTCTACTATGGGCACAACACATTCTGGGACCTGTTCATATAATATAATTGTAGATGCACGCTACACATTGTCAGCTCTACCAAAACAACTAGAACTTTCTCTGTAAACTAAATTAACTTATGCGCTCTTAACCGAACATTAATAACACTTCTCTAAGCTTAAATCCAAGGGTGCATATCCTCAAGATAGGCGCAACTCAAGAACCAATAAAATCTCTGTCGGCTCTTCTGAACAAACACAGGAAACTGCTACTTGCAAATAGCGACTGCATAACTTCACTTGCGTTCATCATTAGACTATGTGTTCATAACTGAAACATCACAACATGCCCATAAGACAACTGTACGGACAACCATACACAGAACACTGCTTGTAACTCTGTCAGGAACACTGCTGACACAAGCTGCTATATAACTATCTGTACTTATAGTTAACCTCTGTGCCCATGATATCATGCTGATATCATGTCCATGCATCATATACTAAAGGCTTATTGCATAAGACTTCCACGCATGCTACTTTCCATATGTTGTCATCAATGACAAACATACAGTCAGTATTGGCCTGTTGGCAAATCTCCAACAGAAAAATGCAATGATTCCCTATAAAGGAGTTATGCTTGACATCTGAAATAATACAAATACTAACCTCAAATTAGGAAAAGTCTAGAAAATGCCAATTTCTGATGTCTGTGTGTACTTTTGAGCAATTTTGCAACCTATTTTGGACTAGAAATACCGAGACAGAGAAAACTCAGAAATCTTTTTCCAAGATGAGCTTAGGTCGACTTTGACCCTCATAAAAGGTCAAAGGCTATATTCTTTATTTGAAGGTCGATTTTGACTTTGTTCGTAGATCTCAAAAATTCATTGAAAAGGGTATCCAAATCCGCTCTCAGATCTGAAATCCCGCACCTGTACTTGCAAGAAAATGGAGGTTTTGTTTGTATGGGGGGTTTGCCTTGGTGAAACCCTAATTTAGGAATTAACCTTGAAATTGAATTGAAATGTAGTGTGCATAAACAAAGTAATTGAAACAAATCACCTCACTTATGTTGAAGTCCTTGTAGAGGATTCAAATCCTCAAATCCACAAGTAGGAATGCTTCAATGGATGTAGGATGTCTCAAATCAATGACATTTGATCTTCAATACCAATCTTGACTTGATCTTTGCATGTGAGGAGGCTTGGATGAATGTAGAAGGATGGATCTTCAAGGGGGCTCTAAAGAGATTGAATCCTTCAATGGCTAACAATGGATCTCCTTGATGGATGAATGCTTGAACACTTGAATGCTTGAAGACTTGCTTGAACTTGAGAGCTTGAGAGATTGAGAGAGAACTTGATTATCAAAACTTGATGATGAAAATGAGAGAGGAAGGCCTCCTTTTATAGTGAACTAGGGCACAATCTTCTAGAGGGGCCACCTTGGAGAATTAAATCTCAATTAGGTCCTAACTTCTAGAAAATATACCTAGATTAAATGCAATTAGAGAATTTACCATTCCAAAACCCGAAATGGCCAACCCGAAGGCGGGAAAACAAATATCCCCGAAACTTGATACCTGAAAATCAAGGAATTTGGAAATTTGAAAGAGGGGGGAAAAATTGAGGTTGTAACTAACCTAGTCAAGATCAAGCTCGATCCTGACCTTGTGGGCTTAGATCTAGCCAGAATCAGGATAGGAGGTCTTGGGGATGCCTAGAGACCTAGAAATGATACCAGAAAGGGACAAAATGCCAGGGATAGGCATAAAATCCTATGATGATTGTGATGAAGGCTAGGAGGACCTATTTCTAAGTCCTACTTAGAAAATAGAGCCATGGAAGAGGGAAATTAAGGAGAATCCTCAGATCCTAACCCTAATTTCACCTATAACAAAGCAGAAAAGAAGTGGAAAGCGGGGAGAAAGCCAAATACATGCAAAGACCCGATCAAGGTGCTTAACATGACTCCAGACCACTTACTCGGAGGGCTAAACACTCTTATCATGGAAGTGCTTCCATTTTAAGATGATACATTAAGCCCCCACTTTAGCAAGAGTATGGACTCGATGCAAACTCTTGGTAAAGGAGATCAAGATGAAAAGATAATCTTATCAAATCCAAGGGAAAAAGGGAAACCTTAAGCCCCCAGGGACTCAAGTCTTCATCGAATCCTAGATCACAATAAGAGAGACATCTCTAGAGAGAGAAAGAAGGTGTGATTACCTCGTCCAATGAGAACCTGTCTCATTGTGAACCACACAAGAGAACGATGCAACTGGAAACATGGAATTGAACCACCTAGTGAATGTGGCTACTCACTAGTCAACCCATCAAGGATTCATCCTTAGGAATATTTTATTCCATAATAATAAAACCAAAAAAAAATAAAGAGATCCAGTCTTAAGGACACCTTCGACCTTAAGGGATCAAAATGTATGCATATTTGAAACTGGAGGGATTAAGAGATCCTAAAATATAAATCCATGCTTTGAGGATTAGTTAGTAATCCAAAAAGGGAAAAAAGGTATCTTGAAAAATATGCGCGTATCAAAAAGTGCCTGTGTGCAATAGGTGAGTAGAGCATATGCCCCCACATTAAAGTCATTGCTGACACTTGTGTGTGAGTGATTACACCTTCATGAAATAACAAGATTTAAAGAGAATTTACACTATTCAAAGCAAACTAATCTAAATAATGCACAATTAATCTAAATATCTCATGGTTCTCTAAATTGAAGTGGTAAATGAGGCTCTCAGCTGCAAATCCTCACTAGTGACACTCTAATTATGAGAATTGAACTAAGAATGATATGCAAACTAGATCTAATTATCAAATTCTAGCTCTATTTGATAAGAAAATCTCTAAAATGATCAACAATTAAGCTAAAATATCAATGAAAATGCTAAGTGAGTGGTGTGGATGCAAATTGCAAGAGCTTTGCTGCAATTCAAAGATATGGAGTGGATGAATAATGCCTCAAAATGCCTTCTATTTATAAGATTTTCCCAAGGGTAGGGGGTAGAGTGAGATAACCATGGTTAGGCTTGGGTAAGGTCAATTGGCTTTGCTTTGTCCCTAAATGGGGGGACAAACATTTAAATGGTTTCAAAAGGCTGGACCATTTCAACAAAAGTGAGTGATTTGTGTCCATTTTGTCTCCTTTTTGCTTTGTTGAGAGAATTTAGGATTTATTAAATAATTAAAGTAATTAAATTTAGCCATGAAGGGTAAGAGGTTCATTTTGATTTTTCATTTCAACAACTATGTCATTAATTGAATTTAATCAATTTCTTAGTGTTTTTCTCCTTTTCAAGCTTTATTTAATCATTTAATCATTTAATTGAATTTTCCTTTGATTTGAATTGCGTTTGTTCCATTTATTGATTTTTAGTGCTATTTTGATGATTTGATTGCACCTTTTGATTGATTTAAGCCTTTGCCAATTTTCTGTGTCTACAAATGCCCCTCTTTGAGTCGATGTGCGAAGAACACCGATTCAAAGATTCCCTTAGTATGATGATCTGATTCAGGTCCTTGTTCTGATATGCCTCTGATCGTTCTGATTGATGTACTTCCTGATGACGATGATGTGCCTCTGATGATGGTGCTGATATGATTCTGATGCCTCTGATGATGGTGCTGATATGATTCTGATGCCTCTGATATGATATGGGTCCTGATATGATGATAGGTCCTGGGTTCACTGATAAAGGTCCTGGGTTGATTGATTGCTGATATGTTGATAGGTTTGATACGATGACAGATTTGATATGATGACATATTTGATATGATGATATGATATGATTCGATACTGATATCTTGATATGATACTGCTATGATATGATATGATATGCCCCACTGATAAATGTTTTTGATGTGATGCCCATTTGATACTCTGATGCCCCCTCAGAAATAAAACATATTGAGTCCTTGATTTGAACGAGTTTAAGTAGTTGGAATATGTTTTGATTTCTGATACCGTTTGAAAGAAATAATCAAATTTGATTTATGCCCCGATTAATGAAAATGTCCTATGATAGGTTCAAAGTGCATTGTTTTAAGTGTTTATGAGGACCAATTTTACCTTAAATAGGGTAAAACCCCTCATTTTACTATTCATTTGCACCGTTCCTTCTTGAGATTTGAGCTCTGATTTTAGCCTTTTGGAGACGATGGTGGTCCCACATCGCGAGCATCGGTTTGAGAGAGCGCGCCGGTTCAGTCGGAGAGCGACCGATGGTCCTCCGGTATGTCATTCAAATTTTCCTCATGTCTGTAAAGTCGCATTTATGACCTTATTTAATGCTTTTAAAAATTTTAATTCTGCGTGCGTGAAAAGAAATGTCGCCTCCGTGCATTTTAATATCGCCTGAAAATTTTAAATGTCGCCTTTGATAAATCTTATGTCGCGTCCCTTAGGTATTTTCACGCATTTAGAAAATATAGTGTCGCCTAAGGAAAATTTAATGTCGCGTAGGTTTTAAACATTTTTAATCAGGTGTCGCGTGATAATAAGATGTCGCCTACGGAAAATCTTATACCGCCTCCGTGAAAATAAGTCACGCGGTTGAATAAAATCACGCGTTTGATCAAAGAAATGTCGCCTCTGGTAAAAGAAATGACGCCAGAAAGAAAAGTCGCGTGAGTAAAAAAAATTTGTTTATTTAAAACTTTTCTAAGACGTCTGATTGCTCGATTACGTCAACTTGATTGATATCGATCACGTCAATGAATTCAATCGAATGTTTAGTTAGGGTATTCCCTTTGTTTGACTTCAACAACGAATTAGAACATAGGTAACTATAATATCGAAGAATAAGATTAATCAATCTTCATCATGAATGATAGATCATGGATCTAAATGTCCATCCATTTTATGCCCAAATGCTTAGAGACATAAAACTAGGATCGTCCTTCCTCAATGCTTAGAGTTAGGATTGGTAAGTCTGATAGGTATATTTAAATTGATGACCATGATTGATTGTTTGATTTCCTGATAGTAAGTTACTCATGTGGTTCCCTTATTTTGATTAAACAGGAGGATGTCCCTGTGCTGTACCTTCAGACTGTACCACACTGGGTGATGGAGCTGAGGACTCAGTTGACTGACGCCGAGAGGCGAGTGATTAGGCGCTGCGGTTTACTGTGCATACTAGAGCTTCCTCGGTTCCAGATGAACCGAGGTTTGATTACGGCTGTCGCAGAGCGTTGGCACTCTGAGACAAACACATTTTGGCTACCACAGGGCGAGATGACTATTACACCGGAGGATGTTTATAGATTGCTACGGATCCCGACTCATGGAGAGATAGTATATTATGACGCAGTCTATGACGGGACATATTGTCGACGAGTATTCGGAGATCCATCTATTGGTGATGACTGTATCTTATGGCCTCAGTTTGCCTCATTTCCTGTTTTACCAGCTTTATTAGGTGCTATCATTGGTGGTGTCTTATTACCTGATCGGCGAGGTCGCGGATTTTCAGTGGGATGGGGCAGGATTATCGAGGATTTGCTACATCATCCTCGACGCTTTGACTGGGGATCTTGTGTGCTAGCACAGCTTTATCATGATCTGCATGAGGTGGTTTACAGGAGAGCAGCCTCATTATCTGCTGGGATTCATATTTTACAGTTGTGGATATGGGAGCACTTACCAGTCAGTCGTCCTATATCAGATCGAGATCGTCCTCTAGGATATCCTTTTGCATGGCAGTATACTGGTATGGTGACACAGCATCACTTGGGTCACTTGGAGTATTGGCGACGGCAGATTGATGACATGGATGAGGTCTATTGGAGACCATATGTTGAGGTCGAGGATTGGAGAGAGGATAGCTTGGAGTTACCCTATATGTTTTCTCCTCGATGGATGATCGGCAGGATTGACTCTGTTCTTGAGAGATTCTTGGCAGGGAGAGTACTACGACAGTTTGGGCGGATTCAGCCTATGCCTCAGGGATCTGCAGTATATGCTCGTTCTAGTGCAGAGCGTGTTACTTGGGGTCACATGCCTTCATATGATGATGCTATAGAGCAGATATCATTACTGGGTTATATGGATTGGGACATGAGGTTACACATCAGAGATGCCGGCGTCACACAGGAGTATCTAGCTTGGTTGATGGAGCATCCGATGCCTCGCTTTACAGACCCTGCAGAGCCAGTACCTGGGCGAGATGATGGTGAGGATGTTGGTGGTGGGAGGAGACGCAGAGGTAGACCCCGAGGTAGGGCAGTGATTAGGCTCAGAGGACGAGCGAGAGATGCACAGGTACAGGCACCACCTCCTCCTCCTCGTCCTGCAGTAGCACAGAGACAGAGGTTAGATCGTCAGGATCATGTGAGGGCTGCTAGACAGGATCCAGGGACAGGACAGGATACGAGAGCAGGAGTACAGCAGACTACTGTGGATGATCAGGACACAGGTGCACAGCAGATACCAGCAGCTTTTTCCCGTGATCGGGGAAAAGCTCCTATAGATACAGGTGATCCTCAGAGTACCTATGAGGTTGGAGAGAGTTCTAGTACTAGCCAGCTACGAGCAGATGTGGGAGCATTACGGACAGAGGTGTCACAGATGTCATCTATGATTCAGCAGTTGGTATCGGGTTTGGCTCCCTTGGTTCCTCTCCTTGTTGCTATGGTTGGTCAGACGCCTCCTCAGCAGCCTCCATCACAGCCTCCTCCACAGCCTCCTCCCAGTGGTGACGAGAGATGAGCCATGAGTGCTCTTATTGATCATTGAGATACTTGATATTGTACCATAGTCTTGTGACCTTGGTGTCACCTTTCCAGTTGTATTTTGACACTTATTTAACATTGATGCCCCTGTTGATGGGCGATTATAGAGTTGAGTTTTTATGACATCATTGTTATGAGTAGACGTGTGATATGAGAACATTTATGATCTTTCCTGCTTTTACTTGATGATATATGAGATTTCCTTTAGATGCTGCTATATGTGTTTATCTAATGCATTTATTTTTGGATGACTATTGGTTATGGATGCAACGTATCTTATGTATGATATAGATAGATGGATGCATTTCTTCTTCATGTATGGAAGCAGTTTTGATATGTTATTTCTCATGTATGCCATCTGTATGCAAATGTAAATGATTATTTACTTCTTTTCTTTGATAATATCTATGTAATGATTAATGATATGGAATGAATGCAAAAAGTATAATCTCATTTATTTTTATTTTTGTAGAAAAGATGATGTTGAAATGATGTTGTCCTTGTTGATTTAACCCTGTTAATGATGTCATGTACCCCCTTTTTGATGCGAAAATAAAACCCTTGGGAAAAAAATGCACATGCAATTAATCTAATATGAGAATGCATTTAACCTTTTTTATGAATGCAGCTAAGTGTCACTAGCTTTTTAGCAAATAAATGCCTTGAGGATATATTTTCATCATTGAGCACTTGGGACCGGAAAGTCGACACAACCACCACTGCCCACTGACATGATGATATGAATATCGCTTTTTACTTTACTGCTCATATGGTAACCTCCGTTTTGCTTTCCCATCGGTCTCATCGATACGACTATCACTGATTTCAAAAACAATCATGAGAGTACGAATACCGATTTTGTCGGATTCTATGTTGCAAGTGGATTTTGTCATTTAGATATGAAGAATCTAAATATCCAAGGTATCCGGTTGCGTAAACAAACAAAGGTTAACTCATTATTTTATAAGATAATCCTCGATGGTTCTTTGATGACCATGTCTTCAGATGAATTCTCATAAGGCAATGAATTTTCCTCCAAACAGTCACATCATAGTCAAGAAAAAATATCATGTCTCCATCATTGCCAATCTAGTCGAAACATCCTTGATGAGCTAAAAAGACTTGATACAAATTGAATGAATGTAAGTAAACAGATTTTTAACCAACTTTTCAAAAGAATCTATCTAAGTGTTTTGCATTGTTTTCTGATTTTCAACAAAATATATTTCCAAGTGTTTGATCATGACATGATTTTTGATTTTTAATCCTGAATAATAAGTCAATTTAGGCTCATGGAATTTTGTTGTGGTAGTCAACTTTTTCGTTATCAATCAAAGGTTTACACAAATCTGATCTCTCTTCTGAAAATGTTGATCTCTTTCTGCTTGTGACTGAATGTTTGTTCATATGAATCCCTTTTGAGGTACCCACTTTCCAATCCATTTATGCTGCCCCCAAGTATTTGATGTATCAACTTTGACAACTTTAGGCAATGTAAAGGATGGTGCTACAAACTGTTATGATGACTATGTACAAATGACAGATGCAATGAAGGTTTAAACAAATGGGATGATGAGATGCATTATATACACATGTGACTAGGAAGGAAATGACTTAAGGGAACCAAAAGCGCTTGTTACCAAGTTTTCACTTTTGGATATTCTCTCTTTTTTTTTTTTTTTTTTTCATTTTTTTCATTTTTTCATTTTTTTTTTTTTTTGTTTTGTTTTTCATTATCACCTTGGCGCCTATTTGCTAGGTTTTCACCAAGAGATAGTTTTTCAAATGTTTTTGCTTTCTTCAGGCTCAATTTTCCATTGTTTTTGCTTTCTTCAGGCTCAATTTTCCATTGTTTTTGATCTTTCTTCTTTTCCAATGTTTTTGGATTTTCTATTTTCAAATGTTTTTGGTATTTTCCATTTTCAATTATGTACAATAATTATGATGCTCTCTCATCTGATACTCTTTATACTCTTTCATCTGTTTTAGGTGTAGAATCTCTTCAAATGAATGCTATTTATGGGTTCTTGTAATTCTTCACCATTACAATCTGATAATTTATATGTTCCAGTTCCAAAGGATGATGCTATAACAAATGGGCCTATCCAATTAGCTTCCCACTTTCCTTTCTTTTCCCTTTCAACTTGATTTTTGGGATTTTCTCTTAGTACCAAGTCTCCTACTTGAAAAGTTCTTGGTTTGATGTGTTTGTTGTAATTGTGGGCAATCCTGTTTTGATAACCTTTTAAATGCTCATAAGCTTGAGTCTGATGTTCCTCTAACAATTCCAATTGTTGTAGTCTAGCAATCCTATAATCCTCATCAGTGATCAATCCTCTTAATGAAACCCGTAGAGATGGAATTTCAACTTCTAATGGTAGAACTGCTTCAGTTCCATAGACTAAAGAGAATGGGGTGGCTCCTGTAGGTGTTCTGATACTAGTTCTGTAAGCCCATAGTGCGGGGTTTATTTGCACGTGCCAATCTCTTCCTGATTTGTTAACTGATCTTTTTAATATTTTGAGGATATTTTTGTTTGTTGCCTCAGCTTGTCCATTGCCTTGTGGATAATAAATGGATGATGAATGATGTGTAATGTGAAATGTCCTGCAAAGTTCATCAATATCCTGATTTTTGAATTGTTTCCCATTATCCGTGATAATGGCATGTGGAATACCATAGCGGCAAATTATGTGGTTCAAAATGAACATTGAAATTTGTTTGCCGGTTGCTGTTATTAATGGAACTGCTTCCACCCATTTGGTGAAGTATTCTGTTGCTGTGATGATATACTTGTGTCCGTTTGAAGACGGAGGATATATGATCCCAATCAAGTCAAAACCCCATTGATAAAAAGGCCATGGTGTAATGAATGGGTGTAATTCTTGAGCCGGTGCATGTATCATATTACCATGATACTGACATTTGCTGCATGTCTTCACAAATTGACAAGCATCCTTTTCTAATGTTGTCCAAAAGTACCCTAGACGAAGGATTTTCTTAGCTAGATTAAAACCGCTTGAGTGTGACCCGCAAATGCCTTCGTGGACCTCGCGTAAAGCTAACTTAGACTCTTCTTCCTCTAGACATCTAAGTAACGTCCCATCAAGACCCTTACGATACAATGTGTCTGAAAGAATTAGGTAACGGGCGGCTTGGCGTATGAAGTTACGTTTTTGGGCACGAGTTTGGTCTATGGGGAGTACTTGGTCTTTAAGGTAAGTATAGATGGGTCCATACCAAGGAGAGTCATGTCCATGTAAAAGAGCAACAATTTGGGTGTCAGGAAGGTTAAATGCCGGTTTTACCAACTCTTCCACCAAGAACTCATACTTCTCATGTTGATCTGGTTTTTGTAACAATGAAGCCAAGGTAGCCATGGCATCTGCTGCTCTATTCTTTTCTCTTGGAATCTGTTCAAATGTGATCAAAGCAAAGTACTTCTTCCATCCATCAATCAAGGTTTTATATTTCATCAATGTTATGTCCTTGGTATTGTATTCATTATTAACCTGATTGATTATGAGTTGGGAATCTCCATACACTTGTAATTCTGCAATACTCCATTCTAAAGCCATTTTGATGCCAATGACTAATGCCTCATATTCCGCTATATTATTGGTGCATGGAAATAAGAGTTTATAAGACTTTGGAATGGTGTATCCTTGAGGAGTAACCAATAATATACCTGCTCCAGAACCTCCTTGTGTGTAAGATCCATCAAAATATAACTTCCATGTCTTTGCTTCTATGTTGACAATTTCTGCATCTGGAAATTCAATTTGCATGGTTTGTGTAGACTCCATTGGGTTATCTGCTAAGTGATCTGCTATCACTTGTCCTTTAATTGCTCTTCTATCAACATATTCAATGTCAAATTCACTTAGGATCATGACCCATTTTGCTATTCTACCTGTTAAGGCAGTTTTACTTAGTAAGTATTTGAGAGGATCAATCTTGGCAATTAATTTGATCTTATGCATCAACATATAATGTCTTAGTTTTTGAGATGCAAAAACCACTGCTAGACATGCTCTTTCCATGAATGAATAATTGAGTTCATATTTTATTAAGGTTCTACTAAGATAGTAGATTGCCCTTTCTTTTCCTTGCTCATCTTCTTGTGCCAGCAATATGCCTAGAGACCTTTCTGTGGCTGATATGTATAACAACAGTTCTTTACCTTTGATAGGTGACATAAGAATAGGTGGGTTTATCAAATAAGTCTTCAAAGTAGCAAAGGCCTTATCACATTCCTCATCCCACATAAATGTAGTGTCCTTGTGTAACAATCTTGTGAAGGAGTGACACTTTTCTGCTAATTGAGAGATAAATCTCCTTATTGATTGAATCTTTCCTTGGAGTGACCTCATTTGGCTAATATTTCTTGGAATCTCCATTTCTAGAATTGCTTGTACTTTTTCAGGATCAACTTCAATACCTTTTGCTGACACTATATAACCCAATAACTTGCCGGATTGGACACCAAAGGCACACTTCTTTGGGTTTAGTCTAACTTTGAATTGTTCTAACCGAATGAATATTTTTCTTAGGATTTGTAAATGCTCTTCTCTATTGTGGGATTTTGCTAGAATATCATCCACATAATCTTCTAAAAAAAGTATGCATCATGTCATGGAAAATAGTTGTCATGGCCCTTTGATATGTAGCTCCAGCATTTTTTAAACCGAAGGGCATAACATTCCAACAAAAGGTACCCCAAGGGCAAGTAAATGCTGTCTTTTCTTGGTCTTCGGGAGCAATCTTGATTTGGTTGTAGCCACTAAATCCATCCATTAATGAGTACATTGCGTGACCTGCTGTCAAATCCACTATGGTATCAATGCTTGGCAATGGAAAGTCATCTTTGGGACATGCAAGGTTTAAATCTCTGAAATCCGTACACACACGGATAGATTTATCATGTTTAGTAACTGGCACAATGTTAGAGATCCAATCAGCATATGCTATTGTTCTTATGAACCCCACCTTTAACAATTTTTCCAATTCTGCCTTGACTAGAAGAGCCACATGTGGGTGCATTTTCCTTAGTTTTTGCTTTACAGGTTTAACTCCGGGTCTAACATTCAGATGATGCATTATGAAATCAGGATCCAACCCAGGCATATCGGCATATGACCATGCAAAATTTACTTGTTGTTCTTGGAAGAATTTGATAAAGTCCTTTCTTTCCATAGATGTAAGTGATGCAGCCAAGTGTACAACCTTTGGCTCTAGTTCCGTGCCAATGTTAACTTTTTCTGTTGGCTCTATAAGAATAGATGACCGTTCTTCTTCATGTTCAGGCAAAGTATCCAATCTCTCTTCTAATGGTGCCACAGTTGGGTTTTCACCAAAAGAAACGTCTTTTATTTTCATTGTTTTTGGTTCTAAGGGTGCCACAGTTGGGTTTTCACCAATAGAACTTTTCATTTTTTTATTTTTTTTTGTTTTTTCTTTTTTTTGACTAAGAGATTGGACCCTTGTTGTTGTCATCATGTCCGTATTGAGTTCGTTGGTGAAAGAAGGTTCAACCGCATTGAGGTATTGGTTTGTGGCTTGGTTATTTGGGAAGTAAAGTAAGTCATGTGGTTCAGTTTGATCCCAATCAATGAGGTCTGGATGTATCAAAATTAAGGAATTATTGGGTAAGGTATCATCAATAGGATTTATGGACATGACTTCATTTGAGGGTTCATACATTGTATCGTTTAGGTCTATGATGTGTGCTTCCTCAAGATGATCCATGGAAGCAGGGTCAAAGTCCCCTTCGCTTGAATCCTCGTTGACCTCTACAGGAAACAATGTGGGAAAAGCCACAAGCGGGTTAAAACTAACATTTGAATTTCCCTCCTCTGAAGGTGTCCAAAATGTTTCTATCCATGCTCCACTACTAGATGCTTGTTCTATATTAGGCCTTTGAATAGAAGATTCTTCATTAATTGGAGCATCTTGTTTTGGGATTTTTGCATAAGTATGTATAACAATGACTTCTTTATCTTGACATGACTCATCTGATAAAGTATCCCATTCATAATCCCTAGAATCATCACTATCTCCTTCGGATTCTAATGCATTTATTTGAGGATGAAAATCATGCATTGGACTTGAACTTTCTCCCTTATGTTGAAAACCTACTCCGGCTTTTTCATGACTTGCCCTCCAAATAGGTTCAATAGGTTCTAATAATCCTCTATTTCTTTGGCCTAGGGGTCCTCTTCCTTTGTATCCCATCTTTTGCATAATATCAAATCCTTTCCCATATTGTTCTGTTTGTATATTAACATGCTGAATTCTTTCCATGGGAGTGTCTAGGGTACCATCCTCATCATGATAAAGCCATTGAAGGACATCATCCTCTTCCTTATCCCATGTTGCTTTGTTATCTTCCCTCACAAAATAAGAATTATACTTATGTGGAAGATGTTCTTTTGAGGGTTTTCCATGTGATTTAGGAGACATGGGCATGTCAAATAGAGAAACTGAATATTCTCCTACCCCTTTTGAACTAATCTTGCATTGTTTGTCAAATTTGTTCATCATCTCACTCATGTATTGGTAATGATCTGCTTTAGCTTGTTCTTTTTCCTCTTTAGTAGGTTTGTAAATCACTGTTTCCAATTTAGGTGCCACATATGGACTTTCCATCACATTTGGACCCTCGTAGCTCACTTTTTCCTTGCCCTTAGTTGATGTAGTTGAGCTAGCTTGAAGAGGATTTTGTGCATCTTCATTGGTGATTCTTGGAACAACTCCTTCACGATTATGTGGAATGTATAATTCATGCAAGGGTTTGAGTGCATTACAATATTGAAATGGATTTGAGTCTCCTCCAATTGTGATTTCTTCACCCATGTATGGGAACTTGATGCATTGGTGGTATGTGGAGGGGACAGCTTGCATCTCATGAATCCAAGGTCTTCCCAATAAAATGTTATAGGTTAATTTCATGTCCAACACTTGACATTTGGTTTCCTTCTTAACTGGTCCCACTTGGATGGGCAACACAATCATGCCTTTAGAAGCTCTTTCAGCCTCATCATAAGCTTTTATGGTGATTTTCTTTGTAGGGTCAATGCAAGACTCGGAGAAACCTAAGGATTTTACAAGACTCAATGTGCATATGTTAAGGCCAGCCCCTCCATCAATAAGGGCTCTTTTGACTCTATGCCTTTCGATCAAAACCTCTATATGTAGTGGAAAATTTTGAGGATGAGTTATAGACATGTCATCTTGATCTGAAAATGAAAGACAATGAGGAGCCACAAGATGTCCTACCATATTTTGAAACTTTTCTTCCCCTAAGGTAGTAGAAACATGTGTTTCTTCCAAAGCTTTTTCCAAAATCTCTTTATGATTTGGTGACAACTTCAATAACTCTAAGATTGAGATTTGTGCTGGAGTACGTTGCAATTGGTCTACCAAACTATAAGGTCTTGCTGTTGTAGGAGATTGTTTGACCACAATGTTGGATGATGGGATATTGGTGTTTTGAGGGACTATCCCTTGTAAAGTCATTCTAGAATTCTGCCCTCTTGTAATGACATTTGTTGCTTCCTTTTGAGGCTGTTCATTAATGATGATAGCATTAACAATATGATCATATGATGGCGCAAAGTTGAGATTATTGGCACTTTGTTTCTTGCCATTTGATGACTCACCTTTATCATGTTTGTAAAAAGGTTGTTTGAAGGCCGTATGATCTTCATTATTTTGGGGTCCATCAACAGTGATTATGTTGTTATCTATCAAGTCTTGCACCACATTCTTTAATTGTAAACATTCATTTGTAGGGTGCCCCCGAATCCTATGATATTCACAATGATGCTTAGCATCCCACCAACCCGGCTTGTGGTCTGGTTCATAAGGTTTAATGGCGGGTAATGTAATAACATTGTTAGCTATGAGAGTCTTTAATGCAGTTTCAAGTGATTCTCCCAAGGGTGTAAAGTGTCTTGCAGGAGTGGGTTTCAAATACTTATCATACTTGCTGTTTTGATCCTTGTTTCCTTGATTATTCTTATTGGCATTGTTGTTGTTGTTGGGAGGTGCATTATATGCTTGATTAGCATTATTCACTTGATTTGGTGTCTTTGTAAGGGCAAATGGAATCACCTTCAAGTTGCTGGATTCCACTACACCATCATTAACAATACCTTTGTTGTTATTCCTTGCAGCATAACGGCTATTGTTGTTGTACCAACTTTTATTTGGATTGTTGTTATTGTTGATATTGTTGTTGTTGGAGTTAGAGTTATTCTTATTTTCCTTGTGCAATTTCAACTCTCCACTCTTAATCAACACTTCTTCCGTTGTAATTCCGTTATCAATTAGATCTTGAAAGGTTTTGGGACATTGCATCCTTAGTCTATAATTCAGCTCGCTTCTCAAACCGTTAATAAAGATATCCATTTTTTCTTTTTCCGGTACACTTCTTGGATATCTAGCAAATGCAGTCCTCCATCTTTGCAAGAATGTGAGAAAGGCTTCTCCATCTTGTTGCTTCGTGTTACATAACGTTATCATGGTGACCTCATGTTTGATGTTATAAGAGTAATGAGTCACGAATTTAGATGCTAACTCTTCAAAGGATTTTATGCCGGATGGTAATTTTGAAAACCAATCCATGGCTGTTCCTCCCAAGCTTCTTGGAAATAGTCTCATTAAATAGGTTGATTCATGCATGAATTCAAGACTTAATGCACAAAATCCCCGAAGATGGTCATGTGGGTCGGATGTTCCTTCATATCTCTCATATTTAGGAAATGTTACATTAATGGGAAAAGGCACCATGACCAAACTCTTATCAAATGGAAAAGGGCATAATGTTTCAATAGAGAAAGGCTTAGGAGCCCCATTTTGTTTCAAATTGTCAATTTCCATTTGTAATGCCTTGAATTGTTTCCTCATTGCTTCCATAGGGTCTTCTATTTCCTTGGGCTTTAATTGTTCTATGTCAAAATCTTTAGGTAGCTTTACCCCCGTTTGTATTAAGTCCATGAAGTGTTTTTCTTTATCCATAAGCATGGTCTTTTTCATTAGTTCTATGAAATAAGGACATTGTCTTGCCTCTAATGCTCTTTCAATCGTGGCTTCTTCTGCAGTTGGGGGTAAGTTTGTATTATGAGGAGGCAATAAGTTGTTGCCTTGTGAATTTGCCTCTTGAGAATTAGGGTCTCTTCCTCCATTATTAGAATTTCCTTGATTGTTGTTAAGATCCATACCTCCATTCATGTTGTTCCCTTGGTTGTTATTGGGATCTATGCCCCCATTCATGTTGTTCCCTTGGTTAGTGGGATCGATATTTCCTAGGGTACCACTAAACATGTTGTTAATGTCCTTTGCCTTAGTGGGATTTTCAGTCACTTGTGAAGTAATGAAAGTGTTCTTTGGAAATGGGAGCTCTTCTCCGTTGTAGGTCCCGTCTGTTTGTAATGCTCTCCTTATAGAAAATGACCTTGTAATAACAGGCATGAACAAACTTTAAGGGTATGTTGACTTTCTTCTCTTGATAAGCTATTTTTGGAATAAGGTAAAAGTTTTTGATCAATTTTAAATGGTTTAAAATTTTAATGGTGTTTTGATCAATAACTTTGGAATATCTTGTTTGAAAATAAAAACAATCTCAACACACACATCAATTGGGTACCATATCCCTAGAATGCTCTAATGTGTATATTTTTGAACGTTTTCACAGGTTTAACACAAGAATAGCTTCCACACAATCTACCTAGCACATAATTGGTTCGTAAACATGGCTCTAATAGGTAGTTTTGCTATTTTACCGTTATGTAGTAAGTTTTCCGTTCAAAAGAGATCTTAGCTTTTCATCCCCCAACTATGTTAAGGGGCTTCCCACACGCACAAAAGCACGATTTTGCGCAATCCGTTAGGACTACTAGAGGAAGTTCGAAAGAGCTAAAATCCTTTTGTCGTGTACCCCATTAAGGATACCCGCGTTTCATTTTATAGTGGGTCGGATTCTTGCGGCAAAAGCAAGTGTATCCCACTTTGGGCTGTCCCTCTCACCGGCCCTTCTAAGGCAATCTCGGGAGGCGAGCCCACTAAGTTTTAAACATATTCATTGAAAAGCATGAAAAATGGATTTGGTAGAGCAAGTTTGGGAATTTGATTCACTCAAAGAGTGAAGAGCATATCCCTATTGCTTTTCCCTTATCCCAAACACTCACAATCAAATTGGTTCTTTTTCAACCCCGTGACAAAGGGGTTCTTAGAATTGAAGTGTTTATTTTTTTCCTTTTTTATGATTAAACTATGTTTTTGAACTTTGAAAATGCCACAATTTAAGGGAAGTGCAAGCTTGGTGAGAAAAATACCTCAAACGATGCTAGCAAAGGCTAGGCGCATTTTTAAGTAGTAGATTTTTGTTTTCTCTCCAAATCCTTCTCTTACCTTGGCAAAATGTTCCCTCCACCAACAAGTTAGTCAGCACAATACAAACAAAGTGAGGGAAAACCAAAATCAAAGCTAAAAATGATGTAATTGATTATGCTTTTGATTTTTTTTTTTTTTACCAAGATACTTGCAAAATTCTTACAAATTTAAGGACTAAATTCCCAATTCAATGAAACATATTTTCGTTTGTAAGCATCTACAACAGCAATATATTTGGCATGCAATTCTACTTCTTTCTCTAAATTATTATTGAGAACAAAGGTAGAATGTACCCGGTTTTCTTTCCTTATCCTCTTAGAGATCAATTTCTCCTCTAAGTTGTATCTTCTCTCTAGTTTTTGCACTTTCTTATGACAGACCATGCTCCTGATACAAAAAAAAAATGACAGTAAAGTTAGCATACAATCCTTATTTTGACAAAATAGTGAAAATACTGCCAGGCGACATTGTCCAGACTACAGGCGAGATTAAATTTAATAAAGGCGTGACTACTTTAACCGCGAGCGTCACCAAAAGGGGCTCAAGCGAGATTAAAATAGACAAGTGCGATATCAAATTCAACAAACGCGTGAAATCTTTCTTACAGGCGACAACAGCAATTACACTAACAGAAAAAAGATGCTATACCAGGCGACATATCTTTTACCAAAGGCGATATCTAATTTAACAAAGACGTAATCAATTTAACCGCGAGCGTCACCAAAAGGGGCTCAAGCGAGATTAAAATGATTACGTGCGATATCAAATTAAATGAACGCGCAAACTCTTTAACCAAAAGCGACAAAGTAATTCAGTCAAGCGACATCTTATTAAATGAAAGTGAAATTTCAAATAATAAAAGCGACAAATAAAAAGCAAAGTGCGGCAAACTCCCTTTACACCAGGCGTGAACTAATTCGTCGACCGCGGCTTTTAATTCGTTGTAGGCGACATTGAAATAGCCAAAGGCATCATATCTTTGTGCAGAAGGCGATAATCTGATGTCCGCAGGCGTGATTTCTTTATCCAGAAGCGTGACTCTGCTTGTAAGAAGCGTGAGCGTTCAGACTCCAAGCGACATCTAAATTTCCGCGAGCGACATCTCTTTACTGTAGGCGTGATTTCTTTACTGATAGGCGTGATTTCTTTCCTGTAACCTGCAAACAGTGAGCAAAATCATGCAATTCTAGCCTAAATTTGCAAATAACGTGGAAATTTTGATAAATTTGAGGCCTAGAGCCCCACGGTGGGCGCCATTTGTGTGTGAGTGATTACACCTTCATGAAATAACAAGATTTAAAGAGAATTTACACTATTCAAAGCAAACTAATCTAAATAATGCACAATTAATCTAAATATCTCATGGTTCTCTAAATTGAAGTGGTAAATGAGGCTCTCAGCTGCAAATCCTCACTAGTGACACTCTAATTATGAGAATTGAACTAAGAATGATATGCAAACTAGATCTAATTATCAAATTCTAGCTCTATTTGATAAGAAAATCTCTAAAATGATCAACAATTAAGCTAAAATATCAATGAAAATGCTAAGTGAGTGGTGTGGATGCAAATTGCAAGAGCTTTGCTGCAATTCAAAGATATGGAGTGGATGAATAATGCCTCAAAATGCCTTCTATTTATAAGATTTTCCCAAGGGTAGGGGGTAGAGTGAGATAACCATGGTTAGGCTTGGGTAAGGTCAATTGGCTTTGCTTTGTCCCTAAATGGGGGGACAAACATTTAAATGGTTTCAAAAGGCTGGACCATTTCAACAAAAGTGAGTGATTTGTGTCCATTTTGTCTCCTTTTTGCTTTGTTGAGAGAATTTAGGATTTATTAAATAATTAAAGTAATTAAATTTAGCCATGAAGGGTAAGAGGTTCATTTTGATTTTTCATTTCAACAACTATGTCATTAATTGAATTTAATCAATTTCTTAGTGTTTTTCTCCTTTTCAAGCTTTATTTAATCATTTAATCATTTAATTGAATTTTCCTTTGATTTGAATTGCGTTTGTTCCATTTATTGATTTTTAGTGCTATTTTGATGATTTGATTGCACCTTTTGATTGATTTAAGCCTTTGCCAATTTTCTGTGTCTACAACACTTTAACAAGAGCAATGACTTTAACAAAAACATAAACAACTCCACTGATTATGTTTCCACGTCAAGATGCCCCCAGACAAAGACAAATCAAGGGAAATATCACAGAAACATACAGAGAACACAGAAGAGATCTACCTACCATGGGGTCAGTATGATCATAAGATAATATATATATGATATTATTGCAAATGAATTGACATCATTCCCCAAAGAAAGTAGAACTACGATCACAAAGGAGGAAATATCACATAAGATATATGAAGGAGAATCTTTTCAGACCATGACATGGAGACCAAAAAGAATTAGTGCTACCATATCTCGAATCCAAGCAGATGACACAAGGAAACATTTATGAACAATAGCACAATTACAGCATAATATTGAACAACACAGAAGAATAGAGATACATATAGAAGAATTTGAACAACAGTTTCGATTCTTTCATCACCTTGCACCAACTGAGTAAAAAGGATCATATAAAAGAATCTAACAAGATTTAGCAAACACATTACAGGAGAAGCACAGTACAACAGACAAACACACAACAAAGCCACCAAGAAGGACAAGCCCATCAAGCTTGCCGCCTACTCTCCCCATCTTGTTGTATATCATTTAGGGAAGGTGGGTAACTCACAAGAGGGACTATATCCAACGTAGTAGGAATGATAGCCAGTTCCAAACAAGGATCCTCTTGAGAATCACAATGTTTGACACTAGGTGTAAGAGTTAATTATGATGAAAGCATATTAGGTAAATCAATGTCAATGTCAATAGTCTCATATTCATCATTAACATCATCAGTATCATCAAGAGTATCTTCTTCATCCAAATTAATCAAAATAAGATCTAAGATACAAATAGAATCATCATAATCATGCATGTGAACATCATTATTAGTAACAACCTTTTCTAACACATCATGCATAGGTTTATCTGAGGAAGTTAGAGATCCTTGAAGAATAGAATTACAAGCTTTAGCATGAACACGATGCTTTTTACGACGTTCATTAGCATATCGATTACATTTTGATTTATTTGAAATATGTTGAGAACTAGGAGGAACAATCATAGGATCCTTCACAGGTTCTTTAGGAAGATCAATATGATTATTAACAATAGGAGAAACAATCACATGATCTTTGATAGGTTCAATAGAAGGAACTTGATTAACAGAACTAGAAGTCATAGTTAAAGGAGGTATAGAAGGTGTAGGCAAAAGACCATGATTAAGATCCATACGAGGTATGCTTAATTCAAGAATCTTACAATGTTTATAGGCTTGATATGATCGAAAAAGATTATCAGGTTGAGGAGGACATGAATTAGGTAATGAAGGCCAAAAGAAATCAAAAGAAACACAATCTCTAGGCCTAGAAGGTTGATATAAAATATGATTAATTATCTTTATTTCATCATCATGAATGAACTTAAGACACTTATGGATAGGTGAAGCAACAACATGCATGGTAGTCAATCAAGGCAAACCTAGCTTAACTTGAAATTGATCAGAAGTAAGAACCACAACAAATGTAGTGTTCACAATTTTTCCACAAAGTTCAACCGGTAAAGTAATAGAACCAAATGATGGATAAAGAAAACTATTACAAGTTTGAATCCACACATCTGATGTATCATAAGAATCACGTTGTAAGCTTTTCATAAAAAGATTTTCTTCAGTAATAATATTAACTAAGGATGTAGGATCAACGAGACAACCACAAGTAGGTATCTGAGAAATCCTAGTAGCAATGTAAAGGGGACCATCAGGAGCCTTAATAGTCTTAGAGTCATCAAAGGTAATCAAAAGTTCCTGAGGTATTTTATTCTTAGGTTGTTGTCAAGGTTTAGGTTGAGTTTTTAGTTTAGGATTAGGTTGTGTTTTCAGTTTAGGTTTAGGTTTTGGTTGAGGTTGAGATTGAACTTGAGGTTGAGGTTGAGGTTGAGGTGGAGATACAAATTGACCAACATGCTCCACTTGATTAACAACATGATTGAGATCATCCATCTTTGAATCATACATAATTTCCATAGCAGATGGTTGAGCAATTGTATTAGTGTCATGAGTAGGTAAAGGGTTCGTATAGATTTGAAGGTTTTGATTAAGAGAGACAGATTTGTTCCCACTACCATCAAGATTATCAACAGATAAAGCCTTAGAATCAATTAAGTCTTGAACCTTATGTTTTAGAGAATAGCATTTCTCAGTATCATGACCATTCTGACAATGATATTGACAAAAAGCATTTTGATCAAAAGATTTAGAAGAAATTGTAACAGGTAAAAGAGGATGAATAGGAGGTAAAGTAATCATATTAGCAGCTAACAACCTATTCATAATAGCATGTAAAGATTCAAAAAGAGGAGTAAACGTACGATTTAATAAAAAAGTAGTGGATGCAGAAGTGGCATTGCGAGATGCAACAACAACTTGATCATCAACTGCATTCATTTGTTTGTTTATCTTGACATAGTTGTTGAATTTTTGAAATTTATTTGGATTAGGAGCAGGATCACTCTTATCAACTTGAACAGGAGCCATTGGAGTTGTTCTCTCAAATTGAATCACTTGTAATTGATAATGATGAAGCACTGGACAAAGTTGTTGAAAAGAGGTAAATTCAGTAAGCAAAATCTTATCTCTAATATCCTTTTGCAAATTTGAAATAAAAATACATTGAATATCAGGAACAGGATAGGAAATTTGAGCATACAAATGCTTAAATCTACCAATAAATTTAGTTAATTTTTCTTTAGCACTTTGTTTACAATGCATTAAATCAATCAAAGACACTTGCAGGCCAATGTTGTTTTGAAATTGTTGAATAAAGGCATTAGCATGTTGTGGAAAGGAATCAATAGAATAAGGAGGCAAGGAACAATACCATTGTAAGGCCTTGTCATGGAAGGTTCTAGCAAATAGTTTGGATAAAATCCTATGGTCATGAGCATAATCACTGCAAAGGATTTGAAATGTTTTAACATGATGAACATGATCTCCTTTTCCATTATAATTCTCAAGATGAGGCATCTCACCTTGCTAAGGAATAGGAGTACGAATAATGTCTCAGGACAAGGGACTTCCCATGTCACATGTAGGAATACTAAACTTGTTTTGAGTTAAGGAAGCAAGTTGTTATTTTAAGGATGATAAAGTTTAAGCTAAACTAATGATTATTGAATCATTAGAGGAAATAGGAGTAGCAACATTAGACACACTCGGTAAAGTGCAAGAAGCTGCAAGAATAGAAGATACAACTGGAGGAACACTAGGAACTACAGTTGGAAGTGGATTGGAATAAGTAAAAGGAACATTATGATATGAAGGTTGTGATGTAGGAAGGGACACAAGAGGAACACTCATAGGAAGAGAGGGAATCGTCACAGTCACCAAAGGAGTATAGGTAGGAATACTAGGTAAAGGATTAGAAGGAGGTTCAACACTAGTGATAGGAGGAATCAACCCTAAATATTGAGCTTCTTGAACTAAAGGTTTAACATTTGAATGCACAAGGTGAGTAATACCACGTAAGAGGTTAAAACCTTGATCACTATCATGGAGAACTTTCTTAAGAGCCTCTATAGCTTGAATGGAATCTTGATTATGTTTTTCTTGAATAAGCCAATTACCCATTTTATCAAGTTCAGTGGAAAGTTTTTGGACTTGTTTAGGAGGAACTCTTAAAGCGCCATCCTCATCATGAGATGAGTGAGAAGAGTTTTTCTCCATAGTAGGATTGGAATCATGAAGAATCAAGTTATCATCCGAGATCCTAAGGAAAAGAGAGGAAGATTCAGGATCAAAAGCACCCATGAGTTTATGACTTTTTCTAACCGAAATGTTATAAGTAGGACTAGTGGTAGTAAAGCTCATAAACCAATGTAATGCAAATGAACTAAACTAAGAACACATAAAGCATGAATATTTTTGTATTTTTGAAATCTAGTTAGCATGCTAGATCTAACACAAAGGAGAAATCTAATACTAACAAGAGAAAAGAAATCTAACACCAAAAATAAAGAGAGTAAGCACGTTGGGTTCACCAAAATGAATATGGGTAAATAGAATCACACCTATTCAAATGTGTATGTGTGTGTAAATGTATGGGGGAAATATGAGATCCACTCCTAAATCCAAATTCCCAAAGGAGAGATCCAATTTGATCAACCAAAAGGTTAATGCACAATCGAATCAATCTATGAAGAATATGAAAGAGAGAGAAAAACCCAATGATTCCCTATAAAATAGTTATGCTTGAAATCTGAAATAATACAAATACTAACCTCAAATTAGGGCAAATTTGGAAAATGCCAATTTATAATGTCTATATGTACTTTTAGGCAATTCTGCAACCTATTTCAGACTGGAAATGCCAAGACGGAGAAAACCCATAAATCTTTTTCCAAGATGAGCTTAGGTCGACTTTGACCCTCATAAAAGGTCAAAGGCTCAATTTTTTATTTGAAGGTTGATTTTGACTTTGTTCGTAGATCTTAGAAATTCACCGAAAAGGGTATCCAAATCCTCTCTCAGATCTAAAATCCCACACCTGTACCTATAAGAAAATGGGGGTTTTGTTTGTATGGGGGGTTTGCCTTGGTCAAACCCCAATTTAAGAATTAACCTTGAAATTGAATTGAAATGTAGTGTGCATAAATAAAGTAATTGAAACAAATCACCTCGCTTATGTTGAAGTCCTTGTAGAGTATTCGAATCCTCACATTGACAAGTAGGAATGCTTCAATGGATGTAGGATGTCTTAAATCAATGGCATTTGATTTTCAACACCAATCTTGACTTGATCTTTGCATATGAGGAGGCTTGGATGAATGTAGAAGGATGGATCTTCAAGGGGGCTCCAAAGAGATTGAATCCTTCAATGGCTAACAGTGGATCTCCTTGATGGATAAATGCTTGAACACTTGAATGCTTGAAGGATTTCTTGAGCTTGAGAGCTTGAGAGATTAAGAGAGAACTTGATTGCCAAAATTTGATTATAAAAACCAGAGAGGAAGGCCTCCTTTTATAGTGAACTAGGGCACAATCCTCTAGAGGGGCCACCTTGGAGAATTAAATCCAAATTAGGTCCCAACCTTTAGAAAATATACTTAGATTAAATTCAATTAAAGGATTTACCATTCTGAAATCTGAAATAGCCAACCCGGAGGTGGAAAAATAAATATCCCTGAAACTCGATACCTGGAAATCAAGGAATTTGGAAATTTGAAAGAGGGGGACAAAATCAAGGTTGTAACTAACCTAGTTAGGATTGAGCTTGATCCTGACCTAGTTAGGTTCAAGCTCGATCCTAACCTAGTCGAGATCAACCTTGATTTTGACCTTGTGGGCTCAGATCCAACTAGAATCAGGAGAGGAGGTCCCGTGGATGCTTGAAGACCTAGAAATGATACCAAAAAGGGACAAAATGCCAGGGATAGGCATAAAATTCTATGATGACTGTGATGAAGGCTAGGAGGACCTATTTCTAAGTCCTACCTAGAAAATAGAGCCATGAAAGAGGGAAATTAAAGAGAATCCTCGAGATCCTAACCCTAATTTCATCTATAATGAAGAAGAAAAGAAGTGGAAAGCGGGGAGAAAGTCAAATACATACAAAGACCTAATCAAGGCACTTAGCATGATCCCAGACCACTTACTCAAAGGGCTAAACACTCTTATCATGGAAGTGCTTCCATTTTAAGATGATACACCTCTATAAATGCATTGATCTTTACTCTTTTCAGAACAATTGAAGCCTTTAGCTACTTTAGGAGCTCTTTGGCATAAGCGATTTCTCCCCTGCATTAGATGAATTTTCTAGCTTGTACCATTGTAAGTTGTCTATCTACGATCCTAACTAATGATAGAGTTCCATCATCAAATTGATATATTTTTTCAATTAAACTCCTCACCTCATATATACTGGGAGCTATCTGTATGCACCCTAAAATGGTCGCCTAGACTATGGGCCCCCACTCTTCAATTTATCAATTTCTTGAATCAATGCCTTGCAATATTTTCAATTCAAATTAAGTTCCTTGATCAAATCGTAATTAATTCAATTATTTCAATATTTCCTAAAGTTTGATCATTTATCCTAAGTCTCATTTAATTAAAAGAACATGCTCCCTTTTAATTAAATAAAAATTCCTTTTTAATTAAATAAAAAATCTTTTAATTAAATAATAGAAATCACTTTGTTAAAAATAATAAAATAAAAATAAAAAGAAAAGTGCACTTTCCAATGAGATAGAATCTTTTGACTTTTTGAAAAAGGTTTTTTTGCCTCTTTATCTCAACCACTCATTATTTTGCCTCTTAATCATGCCTATTAGTTTTGCCTCTTGAGAATCTTGAGCACATGGATCAACCAAGATTTAATCTCCACCATTGCTCATTCTTTTTGCCTCTTAATCTTGACAGTCAATTCATTTCTAAATATTTTATAAGGAATCCCCTCCTCATTTTTATGCTATTGTTATGCTACAGGTTTGGAGAGCGATTTTGGAGGAGAATTTGAGCACTTGAGCTTGAACATTGCAACTTCTCTTTTCTTTTCTTCTTCTCTCATGCCTCCATGACAATCTATTTAGATTACTCTTGCACTTGCATGTTAGATTAGATTCATATTTCATTTCATAGAATAATCTTGCATGCATATTTCCTTTCATAGATTAGTTCGCTTTCATGCATTGTTATCATATAGAATAGCTTCCATTTTCATTTGCATGCATATTTAATGATCATGGAGACTAGCACTCTTGCTTTTCCTCTTTGAATATCTCATTTTATGGTGTACTTACATGGGCACAAACTAGGTCTAAACTAAGGGCCTCCATTATAAACCCTCGCAGTCCATGAATAAAGAGCTATGAGTCACCATTTGAGATCTCATTCATGAGCAATCTTGGATATCATGACTCATAGAAGTGTGTCAACATTTTAGCACACATTTTTGTCGCCCATCGTGGGGTTGATGCTCCTAATTTTTTTTTAATTTTATTCAAATTTTCTAATCTTTACATAGTTATTTTATTGAAGTTTTCCAAGCCTAATCCTTGTGCAGATTTTCTTGAAGACAAAAACCTATGATTTTTTGAAAGATTTGATCATATCTTTTAAACGGTTGGTAGTTTGGGTCTGAATTTTTTTTGTAGGTGGGGGATCATCATAGTATGTCTCAGTCTGAAGCTCAGATTTTTTTGATCATTTTCCTACGAGTTATGATTTTCAATGAAAATTCATTTTTGGTCGCAAATCTTTGTATTTTAAATTTTTTTTTACATTTTCGAAAAGGTCTGATAATTTACAGATCACATGTTCTTTGTGTTTTTTATTGTGATGCACGAATATGACTCAAAAATTTAATCTTTGAAAATTAGTCTATTTTGATAAATTAGGTCCCTAGGGCACAACTTAAGGATTTTTTCTAAAATTTTTACATTTTTGGAAAGCTCTCTTTTTTTAGCAGGAGTTTTGCATTTCTATTTTTGTGGCCGAAATCATATAAAAAAATCAGATCTTGTTGACTAGGTCAAATACAAAAAAAATAAAATTTTGTGATGAGTATGCACTTATTTTTCACATGGTTGAATGCATGATATGAGTTGTCATTTAGATTATTTGTTGGTTATTATTGCTCCTAACAATTAATTTTTAGATCTAACCCTAGGGTTTGCATAAGTTGAATATACGTTGCATATCTTGTTTGCTTGTCTTGCTCGTTGGAGAGTTCGTGGCTTGCTTGCACATAAAAGCTCAACAAAAATAAAAATAAGGTAAAATCTACTAAGCGCGTTGCTTTGAACTTGAGGTATTTTGTTACATTTCTATAACATTTGAATTTTAGAAATAAAAATGAACCTCTCATGTGTTTGACTTGAGTGTTTCTTTCTTTCATAGATCGCATTTTCAATTTTTGCTCTAAAGGAAAGAATGAATCTAGATTTTCTTTCTTGCATATATGTTTCACATAGTAATTTGGCCATATGAACACTATTTGTGGCGTTATTGAGAGAGTGGAATTCATTTGCTTGTCTTACATGCGAAGCTCTTCTTGATGATAGAACCCCTTGTAGGTAGGGAAGGACTTGTTATCATCTTATTGTCCTACTTGGTTTAGTCGTCAACACTTGATGGTACATTCTCTCTTGGTTCTATTTAGAGAGATCGGTAGTCATTATTGTTGGCATACAAACCTTGGTGAGGTGATTTCAGCTTAGCGTGCCAATTAATTTGCTTGCTATGTTTTGGTGAGGCGAAGATGCTAGAGGAGTATGCTCTGTTCCCTTTTAGAAACATCAGAAACTTAGAACCCTTAAATCCAAGCTAAGTCCCCATGTGGTCCATATTGTGAGTCTTCCTTGTTAGAGAGGGTTAACCGTAGTGGACACTCCCTTTATGGGTAAACCATGTGGACAGAACCTCAAGCGGTATTAGCCATTCCTGCCATGGAGCAACAACCACTATATAAATATCCTTGTGGAAGAAATCTCCATAGGTGTGGTCTCTTGTTGGGCTGTTAGGTCTCCTCAGTAGCTCTCGATTGATTAAATTTTCAGACTATGTCAAAACCTCGATGTGCCGGGATTGGATTTCGCCCACTTGAGATTGCAAGAGTTGTAGAGTTGACCATTACTATGAACCATAGTGCAATCAAAATTTTCTTTTTTAGGACTATGTGCATGACTGAAAAACACTTTGAGAACATACACAAGTAGAGTACTTAGGGAGTAGAATACTACGTCACTATTCTTGTTTATGCGCAAGGTTTCTTTGTCCCTTGCTCATTGTTTGAAGACAATTTTTTGCTTTTACCCCCTAATTGATTTCTTGTGTGCTTGGTTAATGATAAGAATCTGTTAGTGCATCTGATTGGTCAATTAAAACAAATAAAAATTGAGTTCTCAAGTCAAAAAACCAATTTTTTACAACTTGCTTGATTTGCTATCCTGTCATTTCCAGTCTTCCTCGGTCGATCCGAGTCAGATCGGGTCACTTATCCCATTGTTAGAAGCCTGTTTGCACCTTGGATTCTTGCATTTTGACCTCTTGAACTAGTAATATTTGATTTCACGAGTGACCTTGCTTTGTATTGGTGAGCTAGAAACTGTCCTTGTTGAGAAGATAAACCTTTGGATCCTTTGCTAACACACTTGGAGAGTTTAGTAATCTCTTGTCCATTCACTTCCATACAAATTCAAATTCAATCAATATAACTTGGGTAAATCATCCTCTTGATCCATATGTGTTAGGGTATTCACCCATTGAGTGGGCACCTCTGTGGCATTATTGGTTTATGCCTCTTGCAAAATTCTATCTTATCACCTCTCTTATGGAAAAGTGAGTACTTTTACTATCCTGGTTTGGTACCAATGTTTCTTAGGGTCATCTTATCACCTAATACCTTTTCTTTCATGTTAGTTATAAAAAGATATCAATTAAATCAAGGAAAGTGACCTCAAGTAGTCTTTAACCAATTATCCTTAGTTCAAACTCGCCAAAAACATAAGAGAAAAGAGCCCATATTTGATCAATCACCCAGGAACAACTCAAAAGTTTGGTTTGATCCCAAGAGTAACCGTAGTGAGTTTAGTACAACCTTAACATCTTCTCGCTCAGATATGGATATGAGTTACAATGACTTGACGAGAGAGGGAAGAAATGGATAAATGCCTTGATGACATATTTGAAAAACATAGAGATAACATTTCGTTTGGCAATTCCTCTCGTGAACATCGATTAGTCTCACCCCTTATCTCAACTAGATATTTGGAAGCACACCAAAGGGCTGAAAGAGATAAGAGGCAAGCCTATCAAGAAGAACAATCACAACATGAGAACCAAGATGATGAACTTTATGACACTCATGTGAATGCAACATACACCAATGATTTGTTTAGACATTCAAGACCAAGTTCACCACTCAAGACAACTTCAAGATACATGAGTGAAAGACTTAAGAGAATTGAGCGTGAAAGGAAAACCTTCCTGGATGAACAAGCTGAAAAGGAAGAGCAGTTTAGACTCCTAGATTTGAAGTGTAGTACCCTGCCCCTAGTCCGATTTTATAAATGTTATAATTATTTTAGGAAGATTATATATATGTTAGGAGATCATTGATACTTATGATTTTATTGACCCCATACTTGCATGTGTATGGTTGATGTGTTTGTTTTATATTTTTGTTTGATGTGCCTGATGTGGTTGAGGAACATAGTCGTAGTTATTTTCTTGCGAGATCCACACAATAGGCCGATCCCCGCCATTGTCTGTTATATATTTATATGCATGTACATGTGGGTTTTGTATGCAGGTTTGCAGGTACCGGGCATCGACTTCCCTGAATTGTCAGGATGAGTGTGCCCTATTGCAATATCTCAAATGGTAATAAAGAGGAGATAACATGGGTCCAAATCCTAACATAAGCCATATTATTGTCCTGAAATAGTGGACAAGATTATGTTTTTCCTACCCTTTCTAAACTCATCCAATTGACGTGAGTTTATATCCTGGTTCTTGCATATGAGTGTGGGTGTTTAGGTCTTATTGGTGCTTCTGATTTTGGTTGATGGCGTGTTTTCTATAATTAGATTATTTAATTTTTTTTTTGTTCGGTGATTAGATTATTTAATTTGATTAAATAGTGCAATTTTAATAAATGGAATCTTTTCTATTTTTAGCTATGAGAGATTGTTTAATTTATTGAAATTACTTAAATGCAAATTGGTAAGTTTAGTTTATTATGTGGTAGAAGTATTTAATTAATGAGGATCAATTAAATATCTCCACCTTAGAAATTATTTAATTGTAAATCTAACATTTGTTCAATTGTAATGTATTTATTAATTTAAGATTAATTAAGCATGTGGAAATTATTTTAGACTCAATGTTTTATTTTATTTTAATTGAATGCATTAAAGTTGCACAATCAGTAATTGTTTAAATTAAATTAAAGGTATTAGTTAATTTTGGTTAAGTGTTCTCAACAAAAGGAAAAGTGAAAATAGACTTGAGTTCAACTGAAATTGAATTGCAAATCAAAGTCTAAATTCATGCAAGACCTTTTGGAGAGTTGAGTTCCAAACCCTAGCATGTGGAATGTGAATTCCTACATGTAGGAGTTTTGGCCATATTTTAGAGGACACGGGTCTGGAGGAAAATTTGGTAGGTAGAATGAAGGATTTTTGTGGAGAATTCAATTTTTGGAAAGCTTGGAAGTTCTTGGGATTGGTCTTCAGATCTGGTATTCGTTCGGGTGTTTTCTTCGATTATGAGGTAGGGTTTGAATTTCCTTATGATTATGTTTTGTTAATTTCAGAAAAAGAATTGTCTTCATCACGCTTGTTTATAATTGTCTGTCTGCATCTCTAGTCTATTCCATGTATATTTCTCTCTCCCTTTTCGGATTCTGAAATGTACTGTATGAGAGACTTGGTAGCGTACATTCATTGTTCTCAAATTCTGGATTAGATTTGTTAAGGTCTGAGTTTTGTGAATTTTCTGGTTAAATTATTAGTCATTAGGGTTTCAATCCCTTAAAAGTATTATATTGGATTAAAATTAAGTGGAGAAAATACCCTGTTTGTAGAAATGAATTATGTTGAATTTTGGACGAATCAGTTATAATATATATATACATATATATATATATATACATATATATATATATATACATATATATATATATATATACATATATATATATATATACATATATATATATATATATACATATATATATATATATATATATATATATATATATATATATAAAATTTATAAGACAATATATTTATATATATAAATATATATTAATGCTGGCTCTTATTTAAAATAAAATAAAGTTGAATTTAATAAGTTAAAATTTAATTTAATTATTGAAAATTTATTATAAAATGAAATTAAAAAAAAAAATATATATTTATCGAAACTGGTATTTAGAAGTATTTTCTTTTGAATTCTTTTTTTTTTTTTTAAAATAATAATAATAATTAATGGTAGACTTTATTGGAGGGGGGTGGACGTACCCTGTACCCCCCTGACCCTTGTACTAGCCACACGAGACTCTACGGACTGCCAGCTGCAGTCTAAGGGACTGCCACATGGTATCCCCTTGGGAGCCGTGTGATAGCCTCTGGCTGCCATGGCAACCATAGGGTCTACCGTGCGCAGCCCCATGGGATTGACACAACAGGTACCCTAGTACCATGCGTGGGCCCTACGATAGTTTTCATCCCCCTTTTTAATATATGAAATTCATTTTTTTAATTTGTAAAGTTGTTTTTTAATTAATTTTAATATATTATTTAAAATTTAGAAAGTTAATGATTATTTTAATATTAAGATTTATATTATATTAATTAAAATATATTATTTATTTTTATTTAAAAGGAATTTTGTTTTAGTGTGTGAAGTTATAAAAGACTATTTGGATTGATTTTGTTTTTATTGTAATTAATTTGAATAAATTTATTTATAAGATGATATTTTTTAAAAATCAATTCTTGTGAATGGAATTATTAAATGAATATCAATTAGGAAAATTTTATGATAAAGTTATTTTATTAGTAAACTTGGGTTAATTTGTTTAATAATTTTGTGTGTGCATTTTAGTAGACCTATATTTTATATTTATTGTAAATATAGGCGAGAGGATGCATCTTGTTTACGGGCTATTCTTAAATTGTTTATCTTGCATGTGGTAATTAGACGATTAATGATTTTTGCATGATTATTTGTTATGAAATATGGGACTTGGTTGTGTTAAGGAAATTAGTCTTGTGTTAAGTTTTTATGTGGGTGATTAGCCATGTAAATGTTTGTTATGTGTATCTGATTGGTTAGATTAGTAAAGATTTTTGATGATGTCATGATGTCTTGAATCAAATGTGGATGTTATTAGTCTATTTTAATTAAGATTTGATAGATCTTTTATTACCCTATGTGGTGGTTTTGAGGGGTTAGATTGTCAGATAGTGGGAATGTAAAAATAGGTGCATCTTAGGGGAGTGGCTTACAATAGGGGTCTGGGACCCAAAGTGGTCAGTACCAAGGTAACCTATCGTAAGTTTGTTAAAAAGTGATAACATAGTAATTAAATTTGTAGAGTTCATTAAAAAGATAACTTAGAGATTATGCCTCGCCTATGCCTTGAGCGCTTGTTTAGGCTAAGGATGGGAATGAGATGATACGTAGAGAGTAGGTATGATTAGAATTCTTTATGTTCTTGAGAGGGTATTCTAGTTCCACATGGGTCATATTGAGGGTTCGGGGCCCAGAGTGGCCAGTCCAGGGTAATTCAATGCTTGAGGGTTCGGGGTCCAGTGTGACAAGTCCAGGGTAACTCAAGTAGATGGGCATGTGATGACACTACCATAGTTGTTGCCTAACTCTCCATAGTTTTCTGCTTATTCCTCTGGTGGTGTGTCCTTGTTGTCTCATTATTACTTGGTGGTTTATTTTGTATTCTTTGGTGTTTTGGTAAGTGTTGGTATTTTGATGTTTATTATATTCTCTTTATCATTAGTGGTGGTACCTTTTGAGATAGAAAGCCTTCAGGACCCTTTCCTTATCTTGTTTTGTTGAGGATTGTTATCCGAGTGGGATCTGTTGTTATCTCCTTAGCACAGTGGGAGTGGACTATTTAGGTTCATGAGGTCGGGTGGTAGTGATTCTTTTACCATTTGAGATTTTGACGTTCGTGCGCTAGTGCTGGATGATCCCTAAGCTATTTTTCCTTCTTGATCTTCATTGATGAAGTTGTGTCCTTATCTTCTTCTTATTCTTCTTTGTAATCTTGTATCATTGTATTAGTTATTCAGATATATCATGTTGTACTTTACTTTAGATTATTGTATTACATACCCTTTGACATGTGCAGTGGATGTAGGTTATTATAGATACCTTATGGTACCAATTGTATCTATGTTATCTTATATGTGATGTTTCATTTACCTTTCATTTGTTTATAAGAGTTTTGTAATTATTTCTAATCTAAAATAATTAATTAATATTTATGTAATATTCGTCAAGGAATCCTGGAGAGTTGTAATCTATGTGATTTGTATATTTCATTGTATTGCTTTTGCATTGTAAAAATTTGATGTTGTTGTTTGTTAACACTTTAATTTTTTTTTTTTCAAACTTAGTCGCATGTTTAGGTTAAGTTCTCTCGGGTTTCCTGGCAGGGCATTACACTTGGTATCAGAGCACCAAGTTCTACATTGGGAACTCTGGGAAGTTGTGTGCCCATTAGATGTCTAAACTGTCAAAACTTGAAACCAAACATAGACATATAACTCTTCTATATTTGAGAGCCATTAAATTACAACTAAATATTTATGTTTTTTTTCTTCTCTTAAATGTCTTTGAGATATCACTTTGTCTGGTGATTTCCATAGGCGATTTGACTATTTATTATGTTTGGGCACCCTCTCTAATGCATCTAGGGTGAAGTACCTTTGGATGTCATGAAGCGATTACTCCCTTGAGTGTGGCTACCACTAGTCACCTTGTTATGTGGATGTTTTATGATTGATAATTTATTTTTAGTTGATTGATGAATTGTTCATGCTGTGTATGGGCTAGCATTAATTTTTTTAGATTTTATTATGTGTGGACTAGTCACCTGAATCTCTTTTCACTATCTATTTTGTGGCACTAGTCACATTTGACTTACTGTTGAATTACCATGATACTTTTATGATTTAATGTTGGACTTGTGATTCCCCCACTTGGGTTTTACCTTTTTGAGTTTTGTGGCGGCTAAACTGAATGTTTGGTATTGTTGGCCCTATTATGTGATAATTATTATTTCTATCATGTTCATCATGGACCCCTGATAGTATGTATAAGGGAGGACATCACAGAGATGGTACTATATTTTCTGTGTGAAATTATAACCATTATGTATCATATATGATTGCATAAGTGTTGCACTAACTATATTAACATGAACTTCTCAACTTATTATTTGATGAAGATACGAATGTGTGCTTTATGCAACTAATTACTAGATGTTTTCTATAATAATGAGTGAATAAGGTTTAGATCTATTTTGAATTGATAATGAATGATTGATCAATGTAATCTTTGATTTATTCTTAAATAGAATTGTATTGTCCTTAATGACTATATATCATGTTCTTATTTTATGGCTTGTTTTTAGATGTTGTGTTTTGTTTTTAGTAAATGCTTTGTGCTTGGGGAATATATATCCTTATCTATTTTAGGCTTCCAAGAATAAGCCTAATCCTAGGGGGGGTGGATGTAGTACCTCGCCCCTAGTCTGATTTTATAAATGTTATGATTATTTTAGGATGATTATATATATGTTAGGAGATCATTGATGCTTATGATTTTATTGAACCCATACTTGCATGTGTATGGTTGATGTATTTGTTTTATATTTCTACTTGATGTGGTTGAACAATGAAGTCGTAGTTACTTGCTTGTGAGATCTACACAATCGGCCAATCCTCACCATTGTCTGTTATATATTTATATGCATGTACATGCGGTTTTGTATGCAAGTTTGCAGGTACCGGGCATCGACTTCCCTGAATTGTCAAGATGAGCGTGCCCTATTGCAATACCTCAAATGGTAAGAGAGGGGAGATAACACGGGTCCAAATCCTAACTTAAGCCATATTATTGTTTTGAAATAGTGGACAAGATTATGTTTTTCCTACCCTTTCTAAACTCATCTAGTTGACGTGAGTTTATATTTCGATTCTTGCATATGAATGTGTGTCTTTAGGTCTTTGTGGTGCTTTTGATTTTGGTTGATGACATGTTTTCTTTAATTAGATTATTTAATTTGATTAAATAGTGCAATTTTAATAAATGGAATCTTTTCTATTTTTAGCTATGAGAGATTATTTAATTTATTGAAATTACTTAAATGAAAATTGGTAAGTTTAGTTTATTATGTGGTAGAAATATTTAATTAATGAGGATTAATTAAATATCTTCACCTTAGAAATTATTTAATTGTAAATCTAAGATTTGTTCAATTGTAATATATTTATTAATTTAAGAGTAATTGAGCATGTGGGAATTATTTTTATTTTATTTTAATTGAATGCATTAAAGTTGCATAATCAGTAATTATTTAAATTAAATTAAAGGTATTAGTTAATTTTGGTTAAGTGTTCTCAATAAAAGGCAAAGTGAAAATAAATTTGAGTTCAACTGAAATTGAATTGCAAATCAAAGTCTAAATTCATGCAAGCCCTTTTGGAGAGTTGAGTTCCAAACCCTAGCATGTGGAATGGGAATTCCTACATGTAGGAGTTTTGGCCCTATTTGGAGGACACAGGTTTGGAGGAAAATTTGGCAAGCAAAATGAAAGTTTTTTGTGGAGAATTCAATTTTTGGAAAGCTTGGAAGTTCTTGGGATTGGTCTTCAGATTTGGTCTTCGTTCGGGTGTTTTCTTCGGTTATGAGGTAGGGTTTGAATTTCCTTATGATTATGTTTTGTTAATTTCAGAAAAAAAATTGTCTTCATCGTGCCTGTTTATAATTGTCTGTCTGGATCTCTAATCTATTCCATGCATATTTCTCTCTCTCCCTCTCTGTATTATGAAATGGACTGTATGAGAGACTTGGTAGTGTACATTCATTGTTCTCAAATTCTAGATTAGATTTGTTAAGGTCTGAGTTTTGTGAATTTTTTAGTTAAATTATTAGTCATTAGGGTTTCAATCCCTTAAAGGTATTATATTAGATTAAAATTAAGTGGAGAAAATACCCTATTTGTAGCAATGAATTATGTTGAATTCTGGAAGAATTGGTTATACAATATATAAATATAAACATATTTATTGTTTATAAGACACTATATTTATATATATAAATATATATTAATGCTGGCTCTTATTTAAAATAAAATAAAGTTGAATTTAATAAGTTAAAATTAAATTTAATTATTAAAAATTTATTATAAAATGAAATTAAAAAAATAATATATATTTATTGAAACTAGTATTTAGAAGTATTTTCTTTTGAAAAGTTTTAAAAAAATAAAATAAAATAATAATAATTAAGGGCAGACTTTATTGGAGGGGGGGTGAACGTACCCTGTACCCCCTTTGACCCTTGTACCAGCCACACAGGACTCTGCAAACTACCAGCTATAGTCCAAGGGACTGTCGCACGGTATCCTCTTGGGGGCCATGCGACAGCCCCTGGTTGCCAAGGTAGCCACAGGGTCTACTATGTGCAGCCCCATGGGGCTGACATGACAAGTACCCTGGTATTGTGTGTGGGCCCTACGATAGTTTTCCTCCTCCTTTTTGATATATGAAATTTATTTTTTTAATTTTCAAAGTTATTTTTTTATTAATTTTAATATATTATTTAAAATTTAGAAAGTAAATGATTCTTTTAATATTAAGATTTGTATTATATTAATTAAAATATAATATTTATTTTTATTTAAAAGAAATTTTGTTTTAGTATGTGAAGTTATGAAAGGTTATTGTAGAAGTTGAGAAATCCAACTTCACAGTTCACCAAGAACACTTGCATGCAAATGACCTATTGCTGGAAGGAAGAAGAAGACACAAAAAGAAAAGCTTGGAAAATCTTAGCAGTGTGAAAGAAATTGTATTCCAATCTAATGAAAAAAGAATTACAAAGTTCAACCTATAAAGGTGAACAAAACCCTAAAATTAGAAAAGCTAGGTTGCACATTATGATTAATAAAGATATTAATTATAATGTACCTAAGAGATAGCTTAAGTTAAAAAGAGGAATAAAACTAACTAATTACTCTAACACCCCCCTTTAAGTGAAGCTCATGAAGTAAGCTAACCTAGCATAGCTATGAAAGAAGGAAATGGGTCCCGGCAACAAGGCCTGATCAGGTACCCAATACAAGAAAATCTCTGTAAACTTGAGACAAAGGAGAAAACCAAGTGGGAAAAAATCCTCTCCAAAAAGAGATATAAAAGCAAGAAAAAGACAAAAAAGACTTCAAGAGATTCTCTCAAAGCCATAAGTACAATGCGTGTTGCCAACCCCCCCCTGTGAGAGAGGGTCAAGGCTCTAAAGCCCCCCCAGAATGAAAGAACCCCTTGATCAATGAACAAACCACTATGATGCCAATACAAAGGAGTGAAAGGCAGTAAGCACTAAAGAGGTAACCTCAAAAGATGAGGTGCCACCAGAAGGTCGAGCTCATGCTCAAAGGAGTAGACACGAGGATCCTGAAAGGGAACCCCTAATGTAGGTGGAATGACAAGTGTCCTGACACTATCAGTAGAGAGGAGATGCGTGTCCTTTGTAGAATCCTCAACAACTACACCTGGTGGCTCGATGAATGGAGTTGGAGGGTTTGGCAGTGATGAAGAAGAGTCCTGTTGAAGAGAAGAAACCTCAAGAAGATGAGGTGAGGCAGCCACATAAGTGGTCTCAAGAACAACACAGAGGTTCAAGTGACTTGATTGTCCCACATGATGCTCTTGCATAAGAGGAGAGCTGTGCTCTAATAATGGAGATGGTGGACCAAAGTGTGAGAAGGTATAGAGACATGTAGAATGACCAACTGTCCCTATAGTAATAATGCCACCTGTCACACTATCCCAGATGAAGACTGAATCTGGCGTGAACTCAACTGTCTTCCCTAACCCACTAAGTGTAATCTAATAAATCGAGAGGAGGTTTGCAGATAGAGATGGAACATATAATACATTATTGAATGTGCCATCCTGAATGTGTATAGAACCTTTCCTGTAGACTGGCATAACAGTGTTATTCCCCATGAGAATGTGAGGAATAAGAGAAGCCTTAATAGAAGAGATCTTTGGAGAAGATGCCATATGGTGAGAAGCACTTGAATCTAGTATCTAAGGGACTTGTGAAGGGGATGCAACAGAAGCCCATAATGCATGACCCTATCCAAAATCCTATCCAGATGTTGAAGATGAGGTAGAAGACTGAAAAGCAGACCCCTGTGAGGTGGAAGAGGATGGAGAGGAAATAGTGCTCTTCTGAAGGAGAGCTAGCAAATTTGCAATCTATTTCTCATAGCCATAAAATCTCTTCTAAAAATAATGTGACTCATCATGAGGTCCCTTTTGACAATAGGAACATGTAGGGCTCTCAGTCTTCTGTTTCTCCTTCTTAGAAGAAGATGGTGGGCCAGTAGAGTGTTGAGAAGAGGAATCAGTTATCTGCTTCAGCTTTTGCTTCTATGTATCCTGAGGTTTCTTGGCAAGCAATGTCTATGACTGTGAACCTGTAAGTGAATCCATCTGGTTGAGCTTGAACTGCTCACGAGTCAACCTGTCACAAAAAGTCTCAAAAGAGGGCATAACATGACGTGCACCCAGTGCATCCATAGTGGAGTAGAAGGTAGAAGTGAAAATATGATAAGAGCCATGAAGCTTTGAGAGTATAAGAAAGATACACTCATCATTTGACTTCATCTTTCCAGCAACCTTTAAAATGGATCAAAGAGACTTGAACTTCATCAAGAATTCCTCAATGTTGGTGAATGATTCAGGTACCAAGGAGGTGAACTCTGCATCTATCTGGAGAACCCTGAACTGATTCATTGTGCCAAACAAGGTGGAAAACTTGTTCCACATATCCCTGGGTGTGGTCAAACCATCTAGGTGGAACAACAACCCATCTGAAATGTTCATTGCAATGAGGCCCATTGCCTCATCCATCCTGTTTCTCTGCATAAGAGCCTCATAAGGCCTTTGTAGAACTGGCTGAGCTACATCAAGGCATGACCATATACCTTTTGACATAAGCAATCTGGTCATCTATCTTTTCCAAGTGTGAAAGTTGTGAGGTGTAAGGTGAGCGATAGAAGAGTCCTCCATTGAGAGAAAGAAGACAGAAGTAGAAGGGTCTTTTTGAAGTAAATTAAAGAAAGTAAAGAGCAAACCCCCCAAAAAGTATAATACTATCCCCCGTACACAATAAAGTACTATGAAAGCATAAGAAATGAGAAAAAAACCTGAGTTCTAAAAGTAGAACATGAGCACAGAAGAAGGGGTGACTTTGACTACAAAAAAATGGTAATCAAATGAAAAAATCAAGAAGTGAGACTTACACAAGAGTGACGGGCTTGAAAAGACCTTTCCGACGATATATCATATGTCAAATTTTGAGTTCATATGAGCCCTGTAGGACCAAAAAAGCCCAGGTACCCCCAAAAATGCAAGCACACTGGAAAAACACAGTCCCGAGAAAAAGTTTGACGATCGTATGGCCATCATGGGATGTTCGGAGGTGGCCGGTGGTGGCATGATGATCGGAGGTGGGCTGCACTGTGGTGGCGCAATGGCGTGCGAGCAGCGGCGCAGTGGTGCCTTTGAATTTTAACAAGAGGCGTTATTTTTTAACGCTATTTTTAATTTTTTTAAGAAAAAAAAATTAATTTTTTTCTCAATATTCATGCTTGTATGGCCCTAAGAGGGAGAAAATTTTTCCCAGAGGTCACAGTGGCCAAAAAATGTAAATTTTATATGATTTTTGACTCTCCCGGGCCTTTTGAGCGCAATGGTGGCATCCTTTTTTTCTCAAAATGCTCCAATTTTTTTTTTTGTAGGCAAAAAATAAATAAAAAATAAAATCCTGTAAAGAATACCAGATTTGAAAAAACTTGAAACCCTTAACCTCAAAAACTGCTTCAAAAACACCAGAACAGGCAGCAACAGGGAAGCTCTGATACCATGTAGAAGTTGAGAAATCCAATTTCACAGTTCACCAAGAACACCTGCATGCAAATGACCTGTTGCTGGAAGGAAGCAGAAGACACAAAAAGAAAAGCTTGGAAAATCTCAGCGATTTGAGAGAAATTGTATTACAATCTAATGAAAAAAGAATTACAAAGTTCAACCTATAAAGGTGAACAAAGCCCTAAAACTAGAAAAGCTATGTTGCACATTATAATTAATAAAGATATTAATTATAATGTACCTAAGATATAGCTTAAGTAAAAAAGAGTAATAAAACTAACTAATTACTCTAATAGTTATTTGGATTGATTTTGTTTTTATTGTAATTAATTTGAATAAATTTGTTTATAAGCTGATATTTTTTTAAAAATCAATTCTTATGAATGGAATTATTAAATAAATATCAATTAGGAAATTTTTATGATAAAGTTGTTTTATTAGTAAATTTGGGTTAATTTGTTTAATAATTTTGTGTGTGCATTTTAGTAGACCTATATTTTATATTTATTGTAAATATAGGTGAGAGGATGCATCTTGTTTACGAGCTATTCTTAAATCTGTTTATCTTGCATATGGTAATTAGACGATTAATGATTTTTGCATGATTATTTGTTATGAAATATGGGACTTGGTTGTATTAAGGAAATTAGTCTTGTGTTAAGTTTTTATATGGAGGATTAGCCATGTAAGTGTTTGTTATGTGTATCTGATTGGTTAGATTAGTAAAGCTTTTTGATGATGTCATGATGTCTTGAATCAAACGTGGATGTTATTAGTCTATTTTAATTAAGATCTGAATGAACTTTTATTGCCCTATGTGGTGGTTTTGAGGGGTTAGACTGTCAGATAGTGGGAATGTAAAAATAGGTGCATCTTAGGGGAGTGGCTTACAATAGGGGTCTAGGACCCAAAGTGGTCAGTACCAGGGTAACCTATTGTAAGTTTGTTAAAAAGTGATAACATAGTAATTAAATTTGTAGAGTTCATTAAAAAGATAACTTAGAGATTATGCCTCGCCTATGCCTTGAGTGCTTGTTTAGGCTAAGGATGGGAATGTGATGATACCTAGAGGGTAGGTATGATTAGAATTTCTCATGTTCTTGAGAGGGTATTCTAGTTCTACATGGGTCGTAGTGAGGGTCTAGGGCTTAGAGTGGCCAGTCCAGGGTAACTCAATGCTTGAGGGTCTAGGGTCCGGTGTGACTAGCCAAGGTAACTCAAGTAGATGGCCATGTGATGACACTCCCATAGTTATTACCTAACTCTCCTCCATATTTTTTTGCTTATTCCTCTAGTGGTGTGTCCTTGTTGTCTCATTATTACCTGGTGGTTTATTTTGTATTCTTTGGTGTTTTGGTAAGTGTTGGTATTTTGATGTTTATTATATTCTCTTTATCATTAGTGGTGGTACCTTTTGAGATAGAAAGCCTTCAAGACCCTTTCCTTGGCTTGTTCTATTGAGGATTTTTATCCGAGTGGGATTTGTTGTTATCTCCTCAACACAGTGGGAGTGGACTATTTAGGTTCACGAGGTTGGGTGGTAGTGATTCTTTTACCATTTGAGATTCTGACATTCATGTGCCAGTGCTGGATGATCCCTATAGTAGTTGTTCCTTCTTGATTTTCATTGATGGAGTTGTGTCCTTCTTCTTCTTCTTTGTGATCTTGTATCATTGTATTAGTTATTCAGATATATCATGTTGTACATTATCTTGGATTATTGCATTACATACCTTGTGACATGTGTAGTGGATGTAGGTTATTATGGGGACCTTATGGTACTAGTTGTATCTATGTTATCTTATATGTGATGTTGCATTTACCTTTCATTTGTTTATAAGAGTTTTGTAATTATTTATAATCTAAAATAATTAATTAATGTTTATGTAATCTTCGTCAAGGAATCTTGGAGAGTTTTAATCTATGTGAGTTGTATATTTCATTGTATTGCTTTCACATTGTAAGACTTTGATGTTGTTATTTTTTAACACTTAAAAAAAAATTACTTTGCAAACTTAGTCGGATGTTTAGGTTAAGTTCTCTTGGGTTCCCTGGCGGGGCATTACACAAACAAGCCTTTTTGGAGATAGAAAAGAGAGCCTTCCAAGAAGAGAAAGATAGAATCTTGGCCCAAGAACTTAATGATCAATTTAAAAACATGTGGGTCAGTGGTGGAAACAAATATCCTCCATCCACTCCTAAGAATCCATGAAGTGGAAGACATTCGAGAATGCCTTCATGATCTCCTAGTCCTAGAGGAAGAAGGGATTCACAACATGATCATTATAGGAGGTGAACTATTGGCAAGTTGGATATACTAATGTATATGACTTAATATAGTGTTTTCATTATGGAAACAAAGTCATATAGTATTTTGGAGTTAGTGCACTTAATGAGAAGATCAAAAATCAGTTAAGTGTTGAAGACTGGATAGTGTACAGAGTTCTTGCAGCTCAGAGCATCATCGCACATGCGTACGATCGAGTTATTGTGTGTGCCCTAGAAGATAAGTTAGTTAGACTATATTCATACTTAGTCTATGAGCGCATGATTAGATATGCAAGTATGAGGAAGATACAAATAGATGAAGTTACATAGCCAGTGAGTGCCAGTGAAGAACAGAGTAAGCAACCGACTGTTATCATTTTGAGTTGTGGTTATATTCTAATGATGTAAAGGCTATAGACCTATTGTAATTAGGTTTTCGACATGTATATATATTTTTTTGTAAAAACGCTTGAGCCAATTCATTTGGAAGCATTGTATGTAATAGGTTTAAGGGTTGACCTAGTTGTTTATTTTGTATGCACATATAAATATGAGATGCACCCATTGTAATTAGTATGGATGTTGATATAGAGTTGTGATAAGTAGAGAAGAAGTATGAGAAGAGTCTATAAGATGTATTAGAGCTTTGCAAGAGGTCAAAGCATCAATGCATCAAAGGAAGTGATCTGACAAGCGGTGTCACAGTGACAGTTCATCTAGCAGATATAGTGTGTATTTGAGATCAGAAAGTTGTAGCCTTCACCGCTTGAGTAGTGAGCTCTAGGATAGTGTGTCCACTCCCCTAAAAGGGACTATTGTAAAAAATCCTAATAGGGTCTGACCCTTAACAAGGTCTACTGTACTTAATACATTGTAAAGAAACTCCTAATAGGGTTAAGTATCTTCTAACAAGGATCACTAAACACTAGTACATAATATTAATGGGTGTCAATTCCCACCGGGGTTTTTACCTATTTAGGTTTCCCCGTAACCATATTGGTGTTATGTGTTGATTTCATGTTTCATGTTTATGTGGATGTTCATTTCAGTACTTAAGCATTTAAATTTAGTTTAAAACTTAAAGTAAAAGATAAATATATAGTGAACACTGATTCACTCCCCCCTCTTAGTGTTCCCATTCCTAACATGAACACCTCTTGGGAACTCAATAAAACCTTCACAACATGCTCACCATGGTTCACAATATTGGGGAAGTAGCTCAAGTTTTGACCTCAACTCCCAATACTTCATGAAGATACAACAAGAACCACTCTTCTAGCAGTATGTGGAGAGATACTTAGAACAAAACAAAGACAAGTTCCCATAGAGTTTAATCAACAAGGGTGCTAGAGTCTCCTACAATGTTGATGTGGAAAAGAAGATTAAGAAGGAAGGTCCATCCCAAGAACAAGAGATCAAACAAATTAAGAGTATGATGGAAAATATGTTGGCACCCAAGAGCTAATTCTCACTTGATTCAATTTGTCCTAATCCTTTTGACAAAAGTGTTAACATGAAAGACTTCCCTAAAAAGGTTGAGATCTCTCACTGTGACAAGTATGATGAGAATGGAGACCCACATGATCACGTGCATCAATTCTATACCATGAGTTTTGAGCTCCATCAAGATGAATTGTACCTTATGAGATTGTTCCCAAGGAGTCTTAAGGGTCAAGCGATGGAATGGTTCACCAACATAACTCCCTCGTTAAGACTTTCAAAGAGCTCATCCATAGATTTGTCCAAAAATTTGCATAAAACCTTTCAAGATCTATCACCATGTTGGACTTATGCAACTTAAAGCAAAATCAAGGGGATTCCTTTGTCACTTTCTTGCAAAGGTGGAGATGACAATGCTCTCGCTACTCTAGGACCATTCCTGAAAATGAGAATATTGACATCCTTGTTAGCAACTTGGTTCCCAAAATGTGGTATGAAGTTAGGAAGATGGTTTTTGATTTCTTTGACACCATGGTTGAAACCACATGTAGGATTGAGGATATTTTGAGAGAACAAGGAATTTTGACCAAACATGGAAACAATAACAACAACAATAGTCAAAATAATAACTCTAACAAGGATAAAGGAAAGAACTCACATTGGAATAGGAACAAACAAGTGGTCAATGATGGAGTTGTGGACTCCTCTCAACCCAAAGATCAAGTTGTTCTCCACTTTTCTAGTGCTTTTCAAGCCATGAAACTCAATGCATCTAATCAACAAGAGAGCAAGCAAAGATATCAAGATAAGCCTAAGAAAGAGAGATGTCAATTTTCAAAACTTGGTGATTCATATGAGGATGTCTTAAAAACACTCATTGCCAACAACCTTGTGCATCCTAAAGATCCCACAAAGCATTATATACCTAATTTTAAGTCACATTGGTGGGATGAGAAAGCCTTTTGCAAGTTTCACAATGGCATTAGACATGATATTGAAAACTACTAGAAACTTAAACATATCATCCAAGATCTCATTGAGAATGAAAAACTCAAGGTAGATGGATTGAACACCAACACTGATCATAAGGCATTTAGAGAACATTTTCCCAAGTATGAGAAGGGGGAAACCTCTAAAACTAAGAATGGAAAGGCTGAGGTCAATTACACTTACACAAATGCAGAAAATGTCATCAACATGCTTGAAGTTGTAGAACAGAATGTCAACATGATGAGGAATAAAAATTCCTATGGTTATGATCTAGACATGGAATCTCCTCCTATCTTTTATGAAGAACCCATCCTAGTGCTAAGGGGTCCTCACTCTAGAGTGTCGTCTCAAATTCTCAATGCTGTCACATGAAGCCAAGGTCCCCTTGTCATTAGAGGACCTAGTTCAAGTCAACCAAGTAAACCAAAGAAAGTGACATCTAAGAATGTCACCTCAAAACTAGTAGTCAATCCTAAGCTGAGCTATAATATTTTTGATCAATTGAAAAGAACCCCAGCTCAGATTTCAATCTTTAAGCTTTTAGAGTTGTCCCCAAGACACAAGCAAGTCCTCGAGGATGCTTTGCACGCAACGAATGTCCCCAACAACTTAAATGTTGATCAATTCTAGAACATGGTTAACCATATTGCTAGCCCTCATTACCTTACCTTTTCAGAGGATGATGATAAATCTTTGAGCCACCCACACAATCTCGCTCTTCATATTGAGGTCATGATTCACAAAACCCATGTTAGGGGCATGTTGATAGATGAGAGTGCTAGGCTTAATATTTGTTCCTTAAGTATTTTGAAGACATTGGGTTATTATAAACAAGTCATAGATACCAGAAAAAAAGTTAACTATCAAAGCCTATGATGAGGTAGAAAGAAGTTCCAAGGGGTTGGCCATCCTTCCTGTTAGGATTGGCTGTCTTGAAAATGATGTTTTGTTCCAAATAGTTGATGCTGGCCCCCTTGCATACAATATCTTACTTGCTAGACTGTGGATTCATGATATGCAAGCAGTGCCATCTACCTATCATTAGTGTGTTAAGTTCCCCTACAATGCAACAAAGATTTGTATACATGGGGATAACACTTTATCTATTAACTCAGTTTCAATGTGTGCTCATGTTCCCCTCAATAGAGAAGTAGAAGACTTCAATGCAACTTTAGCTGATTGTAAAGACAAGTTCAAGTCAGTAGACCTTGGCATGGGGACTGTGTGGTGGTGTCAGAACCAAAAAAAGTAAAAAGAAATGATGTATCCAAGGGTGAAAACCTCTCTGAGGTGCCTAAGGATAAGGTACTTGATCATCTCCCTAGATACTTTCAAGATAGATCTTCAGTGCTTATCAAACCAACACAAATAGTCAATTTGGGTGTAGATGAGGCTCCACAGATAGTACACTTTGCTCAGTCCTTATCACCACAAGAAAAAGAAGCTTACACTAAATTCTTACAGAAAAAGAAGATCAAGTTTTCATGGACTTATTCAGATATGCTAGGGTTTGACAATAATCTTATCATGCATCACTTGTCCATTGCTCCGGGTGTCAAACTAGTTAAACAAAAATTGAGAAAGATGCACCCTCACATTGCTCTCCTAGTCAAAGTAGAATTAGAGAAAATCCTTGGTGCAAGATTCATAAGAGCTATTGATTGTTAGGATTGAGTAATACTGAGAGGGGGGGTGAATTAGTATTACAAAACTTTTCTTTCAACTTTAAACAATTATAAATAATCCAAAGTAATGTGGAAATGAAAAGAACATATAAGCATAACACATTACTCATGACACCATGATTTGTTCTTGAGGAAACCCTAATTAAAGGGAAACCCCGATGGGGATGGTACCCACAAATATATACTAAAGTATAATTTCCCTATTAAGAGAACTAGCCCTATGAGGAGCTGATTGTTACATAGTACATTCCTTGCTAAAGGATTACAAAAAACTTGTTAGGGTCATACAAAAAACTTGATTAAAGGTGGTGAGCACACTACTCTTACAATCAATTCTGTCTCAGAAATAATTCACAAAAAGGAACAATACAAGCACTTATCTTGCTTAGATAGTTCCAGTTATAGCTTTGCCTTCTACTGATCTCACATATGACTTCTGCTATCCTCTTTGCAAACTTATCAACTTGTATTTCACTTCTTTCACAAGAGTAGTTTGTACTTATACAAAATTAGCCTTCCAGTCAGCTCCACAAAAGTCATACTTAACATAGAAAAAACTTGTGTAAATAAGATATATGGAGTCGACACTCTTATATAATAAAAGAGTCAACACTATACATTATTCACATGACTTCGCACATTATCATATCCATCATGCTTCCCTTAATCATCGCAACTGTTCATATACCCTGATATACTATTTTACTGTCTTCGCATACCTTCTGAACACTATATCTCATACATCATCTAGCCAAAACTCATGTGATCTAAACTAAAGCATTTACATATATCAAAATACCACCAGTTAACTTCGCAAGCCATAATACCGTGTATGTCTCCATCACTATCCAAAATTGTGGCACTGTACCCTATTTTCCTGATTCTGGACTTAGTCATTTTCATGATTGTGAATCCAGTGGCACTCTCCAGAACATGTGATCATACTTATCATAAGTGTTGCCATAAATGACAAACCTTAGAGGATTTCCAGTGCTCCAACTCATCACTTGCCAACATTGACTATGCTGAATGGATATCAAACATTGTACTAGTTTCCAAACATGAAAAATCCATTTGAATTTGCACAGATATTAGAGATGTCAATAGAGCTTGCCCAAAGGATGACTTTACACTTCCCAATATAGAAATTCTAGTGGATATAAATGTGGGTTATGCAATTTATTCCTTGATGGATAGTTTTTCTGGATACAATCATATTGAGATAGCTCCCAAAGATCAAGAAAAGACTGCATTCATTTGTGCATGGGGTACCTATTGTTGGAACATTATGCCTTTTGGATTAAAAAACATAGGAGCCACCTATCAATGAGCTATGACAACCATTTTTCATGACATGATGCATAAAAATATGGAAGATTATGTGGATGACACCTTGGCCAAGTCTAAGAAAAGAGACACACACTTAGATGATTTAGAAGTCATTCTAGATCGCATGGAACAATTTCAACTAAGGTTAAATCCTAAAAAGTGTGCATTTGGTGTCACCTCTGGAAAACTACTAGGATTTATCATTTCAGAAAAAGGAATAGAGGTAGACCCTAAAAAAGTCCAAGCAATCATAGATATGCCACCTCCTCGAAACATTAGTCAAATGAGGAGTCTTCAAGGACATCTTCAATCCATAAGGAGGTTCATTTCACAGTTGGCAGATAGAGCTCAACCTTTCAACAAGAACTTACACAAAGGAGTCAAATGTGTTTGGAATGAGGATTGTCAAAAGAGCATAGATCAAATCAAGAAATACTTGGCAAATCCTCCCATTTTAATGCCTCCTATCCTAGGGAGACCACTTATTCTATACATTTTAGTGACAAAATCTTCCTTGGGGCATTACTAGCTCAACTTGATGAACATGGGAAAGAAAGAGCAATATACTACATTAGTCGCACTCTTGTGTCATATGAGGTTAACTACACTAGCATTGAGAAATCTTGCCTTGTAGTTGTGTTTGCTTCCCAAAAGCTATGACATTACATGCTTGCACACACTATACACCTCATAGCAAAAATAGATCCACTCAAGTATTTACTAGGTAAGGCTACCCTCACAGGTAGACTTACTAAATAGATGATGATCCTTTGAGAGTTTGACATACACTAATAAATTTGGCATCAATTTGCGATGGCTATGTGTCGCAATTGTGACAGCCATGTGTTGCTATTGTGACAGTAATAGACATCGCTATTTTTTAGTCGCAAAATACGACGTCTTTCCATTTCTGTCGCAATTACGACTTCAATCCATCGCTATGAAGCCTCTTCAATCTGACATCAACCCCATTACAAGTCCTTATATTAGTGTCACAATGGCGACAAACACCCACGCAACTGCAACGACTTGTCGCATGGTCGCATGTGCTTGGGAAGCCGCAAGTGCGATGAATACCCACGCAACTACGATGGCTTGTCGCATGGTCGCATGCGCTTGGGAAGCCGCATGCGATCATGCGATAACCATCGCAAGTGCGACGAACACTTGAAGCAAATGTGATGGGAGTGGGTGTCGCCTATATAACACCCCCGTTGTAATTCGCTATGTGTGCATCGCAATTGTGACGAATACAAATAAAATGATTTTTTTTTTGGGACAAATTACCTTGTTCTGGGTACAAATTACCCCCGTCGCAATTCGCCTATGATTAAAGAGTCTAGTGGAAAGACCGAGTGTTAGTTCTCTTTGACTATGAAGAAAGTCTGTGAAGTTGGAGTTTATTTGAGAACCTTGTTCTCGAAGAACACTCTGTCTGGTATATGAAATATGACAGAGTGATTTTTTTGAGGAGCCTTTGGAACACTTGAATCTCTATGCTAGGTATATACCAAGATTGGTGAGTGACTGGTTTGTCACAGGAATAGATTTGAAATTGGGAAGGACTGGAAAAAAGTAGAAAGTTTGACAAGTGATGAAACTGTCAAAGAACATACAGAAAATAAACTGGCATAGTTGGTGGGAAAGGAGGTACACAAGGTATACAAGAACTTGTCATCACTAATAGAACAATAGACTATGAATAACATTGTGAGGAGTTACGGGTAAATAATGTGTTGAATGTTTACAAAAGACTTGTTCATTCAATAGTGTAGAGCTTTGGTAAGGAGTGCCCTAGCATAAGCAGGGGTAGGAGAGTTTGAATTCTCACACAAAGTTTACTTGAAAACACTATTTTTCACTGTGGATACCAAGGCTCTACATCACATATATCAGATATAAATGGCACATGAATTAGGGGCTAACCTGCCATGTAGATGGTGATGACCGGCTATCTTTTGCTGGAATTTCTAGACCAACAATAGCCTTTGAAGAATTTTCACTCTGAGTGGAGATATAGAACAAAAGTTCACCTAAGGCTGCTATAGCAAATCTTCTCACTTTTTCCTTCTTATCTCGAAGAGCATCAGTTAGCACTGAAACTATACCTAAACTTGCCACTTCATCTTCAATAATAGTTGCATGCCGAATCAACAAACCCATTACTGAAACAAGCTGAACATGCAAAGTAGTTGGTTTAGATATTCTGAGCATCTTAACAAGCATGGACAATACTGAACCATTGGTTAAGATGTTGGCTGCTTCCACATTGCTACTTAGGGTTTCCAAGTATTTTAAGGCATTCTATTTTTCCCCAAGAGTTGTGCTGCTACCGATACTAGAAATTATACGACCAAAGAAACCTTCTAGTAAACCTTCTAGTTTATCTTGTGAGAGTTTTAGGAACTCAGAAGTAGGGAGGGCATCAAATGGACATGTGCGTGCATCAAGCATAGGCTCAGTAGCCTTATCAATTTTCCTGTTGACCATAATTAGCTTCACAGATAAATCAGATGGATGCCACAGTGCTTGTGATAGATTAATGGAGACTTTCTGATGCAGGAGCATCCTGGGTGTAAGAGCAATCTTGCATCACCCAAAAATATTTCTATTTTTGTATTCAATAAGGGCTATTTTGTGTAGAGCTGCTATTTATGGAAAGTTACTATTTTTGGTAATTTTTGTATGTGCTCAGAATGATCTGATTTCTTTTTTGGAGGTTCATTTTGGTCATATAAGTCTACCAGTAAAGTTTCATTGCCAAATCAAGTGTATATTGGAAGATATTGAAAATTTTCGGTATTGGCAACAGGGTACAGAAACTTTGAACTCAATTTTGAAGGCTTTAGAGGCCCCGGATGAGGTCAAAAATTTGGGTGACAGGCGCTTGCGCCGGTCAAGCCTGTAGAGCGCTTCATGGCATTTCTGAAATGGGGTTATAATAGCCGATCGGGTCAACTGGTGATGACTTATGGTCTTCAGAAGTTGGGCCACCTGAAATGGCGAAAAATAATTTTTTTCAAAATTTTTGTTCGGGTTTCAAAGGTTATCTTGAGCCGACTATGATGTAATAAAATGTAAAATAAAATAATTCTAAGTTTGGTCGGCCTTATTGGCTAAAATTCTGGAACCTTCCCAGGCGGTGGAAAATTGCCTATATAAGGAAGGCTGTATTGTTGTCTTAGGTAGTTCAGAATAGTTCTGGGTAGTGGATCTGGGTAATAGTTCGAGGCTTTGTCCTACAGGATATTGTAAGGGAATGCCCATGTGGCTTTGCATATTATAATTTTGAAAGTTTGTAATTCCACATTTGTGGAGATAATAAGAAGCCAATTTCCTGTTCTTGCATATTGCTGTTGTTTCTCTATTTTTGTTGTATTTGTGGTATTAAGGAGAGCACCCTTCATCAAGTGGTATCAGAGTAGGAGTTCTTGAGTGTGTAAATAGATCGCCGAATGTGAGGCAGTTTGCACAGGACTGTGGCTAGGGTTTCAGTGCGCATCGCGAGAATGCCTCCACGAACGGAACATGGCGGAAGAGCTGGTGTTGTAACACCTGAGGTTAGAGAGCTGCAGAGACAAGTGCGAGCATTGCAAGAAGAGATTCATAGAGGAATGAATCTTAATGTCAGAGATGAAAGCGAGGATGAAGCCGAAGAAGAATATCAAGAAGGAGAAGCTGAAATTGTGAACCAGGAGGAAGAAAGACTTTTTCGGGCGATTTCCAAGATTGGAAAAAGACCTAAGATTGAGGTTCCTACATTTTTTGGAAATCTTAACCCAGAGGAATTGATCGACTAGATCAATGAATGTGAGGAGTATTTTGAGTATGAAGATGTTGAGGATCCTGATAGGGTCAAATTTGCGAAGGCCAGACTGAAAGGTCATGCGAAGATCTGGTGGCAAGAAATTCAATTGGAGCGAAATAGAAGAAGGAAAGATAAAATCACAAGATGGGATCGGATGGTGGATAAATTGAAGTGGCAGTTCATTCTTGTTGATTATGAGCTTGACCTACTAAAGAAAATGTAGAGTTTGAAGCAAGTAGGAAGATCTGTTCAGGAGTATACAGAGGAGTTCTATCGACTTCTCATCAGAACAGGCCATGTAGAAGCTGATAAGGAGAAAGTTGCCTGATACCTTAATGGGTTAAGGCCAAGCATTCAGGAGGAGCTGAATCTCGTTCGAATGAACAGTATTGAAGAGGCATACCAGTTTGCCCTAAAAGTAGAGGAAAAGATGAACAAGAAGTTTGAGAGCAGACAAAATGGAAGAGGTCACGGTGGATGATCTGGTGGACAGTCATATGGTGGCTGAAATGAAGATCTGAAAAAGAAGGATGAGGCCAGTAGCAGTCAGAATCAGCGAGGAAATAATTTCAATCACTTCCAGGATCAGAATAATAGAGATCAGAGAGGACGAGGAAGAGGACAAGGATCTGAAAGAGGTGGCTTCTGTGGAACATGTTTTCACTGTGGAGAAGAAGGTCATAGGGTATTTGAATGTCCTCAGCGTCAAGGCAGAACAGATAGGAGAAATGAAGGCCAGGCCAGAGTTGCACATGTAGATGAAGATGCCAGATCATCAAATTCTGAAGATGCTGAAAGAGGAGAAACGTTGATTAACAGAAGAGTCCTGTTGAGTGGTGAGAATGAACCTAAGCAAAGGAGGAGCCTGTTTCGCACTAGGTGCAAATGTGAAGGTAAATGTTGTGATGTGATTATTGATAGTGGAAGCACTGACAATTTGGTGTCAGAAGAGATGGTGACAAAGTTGAAGCTCAAAAGATAGAAACACCCACATCCATATCGGATTGCCTAGGTACAGGATGACCACAAGGTCATGGTCAATGAACAATGCCTGGTGAAGTTCAAGATTGGCGGATACCAAGATGAGGTATTGTATGATATCATATTTATGGATGCATGTCATATGTTGTTGGGTAGACCATGGCAGTTTGACAGATGTGTTGTACATGATGGTCGTGCGAATACCTATTCCCTGACAAAGGATGGAGTGCGACATAAGCTAAAACCATTGAAAGAGACTGAAGAAAAGGTATGTGGTAATGCAAGGATAACTTTTTTTGATGGAAGAAATTTCTTAGATGGTATGAGGCATGAGCATGTATGTTTTGCTTTAATTCCAAAAGCTGGTAAAGAGGAAGTAGAAGATGTTCTTGTAAAAGTTCAAGATTTGTTGAATGAGTTTCAGGATATTGTATCCGATAACGTGCCTGATGGATTACCACCAGTAAGAAAGATCAGTCATCAGATGGACTTGATCCCAGGAGTGAGTTTGCCGAATAAGGCAGCACACAGAATGACACCTGCAGAAAGTGAGGAGTTGAACAGACAAGTACATGAACTGTTACAGAAAGGATTGATCCGTGAGAGTCTGAGTCCCTGTGCTGTACCAGTGGTATTAGCACCAAAGAAGAATGGAGAATGGAGGATGTGTACAGATTCCAGAGCAATAAATAAGATCACAATCAAGTATAGGTTTCCATTGCCATGAATGGATGATATTATGGACTGTTTGAGTGGAGCTATGTATTTCTCAAAGATAGATCTAAAGAGTAGATATCACCAGATTCAGATCAGAGAAGGAGATGAATGGAAGACTGCCTTCAAGACAAAGGAAGGACTGTATGAGTGGTTATTCATGCCTTTTGGGCTAACCAATGCACCGAGCACTTTCATGCGGCTCATGAACGAGGTTCTAAAAGAATTTCTAGGTAAGTTTGTCATTGTTTACCTAGATGATATTTTGATTTTTAGCAAGACATTGGAGGAACATATGATGCATATTCGTATGGTGTTTGAGAAGTTGAGAGATGAGAAATTGTTGATTAATTTGAAGAAGTGCAGTTTTGTGAAGAAAGAGTTAGTGTATTTGGGATTTGTAGTTTCAGCAGAAGGTCTAAAAATGGACCCAGAGAAGGTACATGCTATCCTTGAATGGCCTACTCCAAGGAGTGCTACTGAGGTAAGATCTTTTCATGGTCTAGCTAGTTTTTACAGAAAGTTTATCAGAAATTTTAGCAGTATTTGTGGACCCTTGACTGAAACAATGCGAGGGGATAGAAAAGAGTTTAAGTGGACTAATGGGGCAAAAAAGAGTTTTCAATTGTTCAAACAAAAAGTTACAGAACAACCTGTTTTAGCACTTCCAGATTTTAATAAGGTGTTTCAAGTAGATTGTGATGCTAGTGGTACTGCAATAGGAGCTATTATGAGCCAAGAAGGTAAACCTGTTGCTTATTTCAGCGAGAAGTTAAATGATGCCAAGAGAAAATATTCTGTCTATGATTAGAAATTTTATGCTATAGTTCAGGCATTAAAGAAGTGGAGACATTATCTGCTTCCTAAGGAGTTTGTTTTGTATACTAATCATCAAGCTTTGCAATATTTGAATAGTCAAGGAAAATTGAATCAAAGGCATTTGAAATGGGTTGAGTTTTTGCAGAGTTATACATTTGTTTTGAAACACAGGAGTGGAAAGTCTAATAGAGTTGCAGATGCTCTTAGCAGAAGGCAACTATTGCTGACAGAAATGCAGATTGAAGTGGTTGGGTTCAAGGAACTCAAGAATTTATATCCAGAGGATCCTAATTTTTGTGAAGCTTGGAAAGCTTGTACAAAACCTGTTACTCTAGACAGGATGAAATGGTTGGATTTCATCATCCAGGATGATATACTATTCAGAGGGAGTCAGTTGTGCATTCCACGAAGTTCTATGAGGGAGAATCTCATCAAGGAGAAGCATAGCGGAGGATTGGCTGGACATTTTGGTCGTGATAAAACCCTTGGTTTGGTTAGTGAGAATTATTATTGGCCACAGTTGCAGCAAGATGTGAAGAAGTTTGTACAGAGTTGTAGAGTATGTCAGATGGTGAAAGGAGTGAAGCAGAATACAGGGATGTATCAGCCATTACCCGTACCAAAGAAGCCTTGGGAGGATATCAACATGGACTTTGTTCTTGGTTTACCGAGGACTCAGCGGGGACATGATTCAATTTTTGTGGTGGTTGACAGATTTTCAAAGATGGCACATTTCATTCCCTGCAAGAAGACTAATGATGCTGTTCATGTACCAGAATTATTTTTCAGAGAAGTAGTGAGACTTCATGGTTTGCCAAAGACCATAGTTTCAGATCGGGACACTAAGTTTGTTGGATATTTTTGGCGTACATTGTGGAAGAAGTTGAAGACAGATTTGAAGTTCAGTTCATCACATCATCCACGGACTGATGGACAGACAGAGGTGGTGAATAGGAGTTTGGGAAATTTGCTGAGGTGTTTGGTTGGAGATAAGCCAGCAGGATGGGATTTGATTTTACCACAGGTGGAATTTGCATACAATAATTCTGTCAATAGGAGCACTGGTAAATCACCATTCCAGATTGTATATGGAAGTAGTCCAAGAAATGCATCTGAATTGAGGAAGATAGATAAACGAGAAATAAGTAGTGTTGAAGATGAGGATTTTGCAGAACACTTGAAGAACATCCATGGGGAGGTGAGGAAGCATATTACCAAGATGAACGCATAGTATAAGGCTAAGGCAAATGAGAAAAGGAGGTATAAGGAATTTTAGGTTGGTGATGAAGTCATGGTTCATTTGCGGAAGGAGTGGTTTCTAGTTGGTACATATAACAAGCTGAAAATGAAGAAGTTTGGACCATGTAGGATACTGAAGAAACATGATTCAGGAAATGCATGAGGTAGAATTGCCTACTGAGCTAAATATTTCACCAGTGTTTAACATTTCAGATCTGACAGAGTATCATGAAGGAGGTGTTGAAGATGAGATCGCAGCAGCGCAGTGGAGTATTCCAGCAACTAGTTCAGACACTAAGGAGATCGAAGATATACTGGACAGTCATGTTGGCAGAAGCACAAGGAATAGGACATATGAAGAATATCTAGTCAAGTGGAAAGGATGACGCGTTGAAGATTCATCATGGCTGACAAAGGAGGAGGTTAACCATCTTGGTTTTCCTCTGCACACCTGAGTCGTGACAGGGTCACTTCTCAAATTACCCTGGGTGTCTGATGCAGGAGCATCCTGGGTGTAAGAGCAATCTTGCATCACCCAAACATATTTCTATTTTTGTATTCAATAAGGGCTATTTTGTGCAGAGTTGCTATTTATGGAAAGTTACTATTTTTGGTAATTTTCGTATGTGCTTAGAATGATCTGATTTCTTTTTTGGAGGTTCATTTTGGTCATATAAGTCTGCCAGTAAAGTTTCATTGCCAAATCAAGTGTATATTGGAAGATATTGAAGATATTTGGTATTGGCAACAGGGTACAGAAACTTTGAACTCAGTTTTGAAGGCTTTAGAGGGCCTGGATGAGGTCAAAAATTTGAGTGACAGGCGCTTGCGCCAGTCAAGCTTGTAGAGTGCTTCGTGGGGTTTCCGAAATGGGGTTATAATAGCCGATCGGGTCAACTGGTGATGACTTATGGTCTTCGGAAGTTGGGCCACCTGAAATGGCGAAAAATAATTTTCTTCAAAATTTCTGTTCGGGTTTCAAAGGTTATCTTGAGCCGACTATGATGTAATAAAATGTAAAATAAAATAATTCTAAGTTTGGTCGGCCTGATTGGCTAAAATTCTGGAACCTTCCCAAGCGGTGGAAAATTGCCTATATAAGGAAGGTTGTATTATTGTCTTAGGTAGTTCAGAATAGTTCTGGGTAGTGGATCTGGGTAATAGTTCGAGGCTTTGTCCTACAGGATATTGTAAGGGAATGCCCATGTGGCTTTGCATATTGTAATTCTGAAAGTTTGTAATTCCACATTTGTGGAGATAATAAGAAGCCAATTTCCTGTTCTTGCATATTGCTGTTGTTTCTCTATTTCTGTTGTGTTTGTGGTATTAAGGGGAGCACCCTTCATCACTTTCAAAGGATCCGCATTAGCTGGAGACACGAAGACCTCTTTTACCATCTCAGCAGTGAAGCCTACAGACCTCTGACCTCGTCTTTGAAGATCAACACTAGGAGGATTTGCAGCAACATCTTGATGGTCAGTACGTGAACAATATTCCACATCTTTCAAGGAATGACATTCAATACCCTTACTATCTTGTGATTTATCAGTTGACACCTCACAGGCATGGCTTTCTTTTTGTTCCTGGTCATCTTGCATCTCAACAGTTGAGTTAGGTTGCATTTGATGCTTAACTTCAGGAGTAAAAGCTCCAGAAACTAAAGAATCGACAACTTCATTCTCTTCTTGAGTTTCACTTTCAGCATTTTCTGCAAAATCCAATTCTAGGTCATGGTTCTCTATTTTAACATCACTATCATTTCTAGAGCTTTCAGGTAAAGGCTTCCTATAATTTTGACCCTCACTCTCCCTATGTAGGTTAGTGTTCACTATCTTGGATAACCTAAGAAAATTTATTCCTACATTTTTTTTGCTAGATAACTCTTTCATGGCTGATCCATCATAAACTCCACTTGAACTTTTTATGCGATGATTTTGAGCATTCTCCATATTGGGGTTGTCTTTGGTAGGAGTTAACAGTCCTTTTTCCTGTAATGCTTCACTTTCATTTTGCTTATGAGCTCTAGATACACCTTGCTTAGAACCTTTCAAAAACTGATCTCTTTCTGGTAAAGAATTTTGTGCATTTTTATCACAAGTTTGAGGTACAAATGATTTTGAACTCAACTAAAGTAAATTGCTAAAGGCAGGCTCAGAAGGTAAAGATAATACTTTTGAGTGTCATTCTCCAGAAAGTGTGCTCATGAAGCTCAGACCACTACATTCTCTCAGCTGGATCCTTAACCAATAAATGGTTAATTAGATCAAGCAACACCTTCTTGAAACAGTTCTGGGGCCATGTAGCAAGGTGTACCTCATTTTGCTTGTGGCAATTGCATAAACCACAAAAATATGTAAACTTGGAAGTTCAGGTCAAAACATAATGAACAACAATTGAAAACAAGTTAGATGTAATTTTGTACTTGTTGCCCTCTTGAGACATTACAAAACAACATAAAAATAGAGAAAAATGACTCGAGGAACAAATTTTTTTGAAATATCACTGAGCCGCCTTGCCAAGCCAAAATCACAAAGTTGAAGCATGTATAAAAACATACAAGTCATCATTCTGATTATAATACACAAGAAAATCATAGAATTTATATTAAACTAAAGATATAATTAATGCATATGCAACAACTAAACAAAAATACAATAGAGTAATTACCTTCAGGTGGCCATTTTCATCCAGTAATATATTTGATGGCTTTAGATCACAATATATTACACCTTTTGAATGCAAAAACCTGAATATATTTGATTAACAACATTAAAAAAACTGATTTTAAATAGACCCAAATTGTTGTACATGATGCAAGGTCAGTGTACATTATTGTAATGCTTGGACCAAGTCACCTGCAAAGTCATGTATAGATTCCTTTGGGAGCTGGCTATCCTGCATTGAATAGGTTGTAATATCTTGTTAGTGTTATTTTGAGTAGAAATAGATTGAGAAAGGTTACATTGTTGGTGTGCACCTCTATTTTTAGATATCCCTGCTACATGAAATTAAAGTACATAACAGTGACTAGAAGTCAAAATGAAAAAGCCTTATGTCCCTATCATCAATATTCTTAAGCTAATTATGTTTATGAGAACCAATTGTCACCAGTATCTCAGGCTCTAACTGTTCCCATACTGCATAAGAATATCAACATATGCAAGATTAACTTTTCAGTCCAATGTTTTTTAAGTAGTCCCACTTAAACAAAAGAAACCATGAGGCTTCCACATTGCACATCTTCTACCAACCTATGGTCCTAATGTTTATTGGTTTGACAAATCTAGCTGACTTACTAACCATAATGAAGCAAAGAAGCCAAACAACATAAAACCTCATTTAGCTCCAAAGATAGGTGTTCAAATAAGCTTATTGTATTAATAATAAATATCAAGAAAAAAGGCTGAATAATTTGTTCATTCAAAACAAAGGATACATCCTAAAATCAATCACCACAATTAGCTTTTGTTTTATATGTAAAATACCGTAGTCAAACCAAGTCTAGACGCAAAAATTGTCTGTCAACTAGATAACTGTTCATAAAAAAGGTAGGAGCTAAAGCTATGTTTCCAATTTTTAATGTACTCAAAAATAAAAAATTCTAACTCTAAAAGACACTGCAATGCACACCTTCATTGCAAATGTTCTCATTTGTTGTAAATAGACTCTACACATAATACATTAACTATTTTCAGGAGAATAGAATCATAAGAGAATGACAACATGAGATCAAAAGTATGAACCATCTATAAGAGAAAAAAATGTAGACATACAACACATGTTTTTATCCATACTTGGAGATAGAAGGAGAGAGGGGGGGAGAAGGAAAGGAAGATGGATAGAATCTGAGAATTTGATCTTCCTTAATCATCAGTCAGATTACATAGCAGTGTATGCATATAGCAACATATGCATTAAGATTAAAAAAAACATCTTTTAGGAAATTATTTAAAACAAATAGAAAATAGATTTGGCATGCCACTCTTGTAGAATCCACTAAAGGGCCACACAGACAAGTGCGTGTGTACACAGAGTCAAATCATACACAAGTTCCTATAAAATTTTATCTTCCTCAAAAAAAAATCATTCAAATAACAAAGCAGTGCAAGCCTATAGTGGATATGCATTTGAATTCTAACATATCATTTGTGGGAAAGCATTCAAGAGAAAGAAAGTGGGGGAAAGCAGAGGAAAAGAATGGATTTAAAATGCCATTCTTGCAGACACTAGAATCCACTTATGAGTGTGTGTGAGTGTATGTGAATTTGCACACACCTTTGTTTGTTTGTTTTGTTTGATTGGGTCTCTCTCTCTCTCTCTCACACACACACACACACACAAACACACACACACACACACAGAGGACACTCCAAATATACACAAGCTTCTAGGAATTTTTTTCTTCTTTAAAGATACATCAATCATCACATGGTAGTGTATGCTTATAGCAACATACAAATTAAAACTAAAACTTATATGAATTTCAAATGAGACTCTTGTAGCTTCCACATGAGTGAGAGAGAGAGAGAGAGAGAGAGAGAGAGAGAGAGAGAGAGAGAGAGAGAGAGAGAGAGCAGAACACTTCAAACATACTATAAGTATATTATCTAAAATGTTTATATGCCTTATATGAACCTCAGTTGACCAAAAGCAGGAGGCATTAAGACTAAAACATATTCAATTTTCAATTTTTTGGAAACAATTTAATATCAAACTACCCTAGTCTTAACAAAAAAACATAATTTTGTATGTTAAGAAAGGGTTGGTTATTAACAAATAAGATTTATAGAAAATTCTTACCTGTAATAATTATGTACATGATTTTCTTTGTTAAGAAAGAATTGATTACTAAGTAATAGGATCCAAAAAAAATTACCTATCATAATAATGTTAGAAGATCCCCCCCCAACACAGTACTCGAGCACAAGCCACAGATGTGTAGAAGTCTCGTACCTAAAAAGTTAAACCTATCAGATGCAAATATAGAGTATATTTGTGCACCATGTTACACTTATGCTCAAATTAAGTTTCAAAATCTTTCCTTTTCTATATGAACAATCTATATTTCCTTCACTTTAATTAATGTGGAAAAGAACATCTCAATCCATTACAAAACTCACTAATGACTTACAACATGGCAGAGCCGTCACATATGAAATAGTATAGGAATGAAAAGCAGGAGAAATTACTCGACTACAAAAGGACTAGAAATAAGAAACACAACCTATCATCACTAACTCACCATGCATAAAACTTCAGAACATTAGGATGGTCCAAGGAATGAAGAGTCCGCACCTGCAAATAGGCTAAAGCTTTTAGAAATAGATTTTAAAATCAAGATGGTATACATCTGCACAAACTGGTGCAACACAACTTCAACTTCAAGTCCATATAAATTAAAGGAATATAAACATCCACTAAGTAAAAAATAATTGATCATTCCCAATTTTCATGAACAATTCTCTCCTTGAAAAAAAGGCATGTTTATGCATCTGTAATTAGCTTTATGTAAAAAATATAGTTATTCAAAACATTCATCTTCATTTCATTAATCGCTATAGCCTATTTGTCTTGTTCTGCAGAAAAGCCTAGATACTTTTTCAATAGTTGACTTTAAAGCCAAGTTGCTAGTTCTCATTTAGATCCTGGTTTGGTTTGGTTCAGGGGTGGATTTGAGGATCCAACAAAACCAAGTTGAGTTCAGGTCTGTCTGTACTAAAAAACTATGAAAATCTAAGAAAATAAATATCAACCTAAAAATAGGAATTAGATATAGAAAATTATATATAAATTTAATTATAACATAAATAAATGTGTTACATCATAAATATATTACAGTTAAAGTAAGCTTTTGGTATCATTGGTACCATTATTGCTAACACAGGGTTAACAAACTATAACAAAAATAGGAGGGTACATTGCTAATGTTACCCTTCCCACCTATGAACTGTAGAAGTCCATGCCATCACCTCTGCATATTGGCAAAAGGGGTTTATCCAACCTGAATGGTTGCTAGCTAAATGGAAATACAGTAATCAATGGGCTTTTGACAACCCTAGAAGGATTCTCAAAGCAAAGATATCACCATAGCAAGGAGCTTTGCAACAACATGAAGCTTCTTGTGCTCTCCAACAGAAGCCTCCACAACCTTATGTTACTCAATAACCATTTTATATCAATAGATCTCCACTATACCACAATAGTAGACTACATTGTAGCAGAACAAAGAACATTGGGCACAGACAGACCTTACAAACTACCAAAAAATGCATAAACTGCCACAAGTTTGCTACAAAATTCATCAAATGCCATTGGATTCAGCATTGGTTTGTGTGTATTTGTCTAGGACAAACCTCAATACAGATAAGCACACCCTAGAAAAATCCAAAAAGACTCTAATTCAGAATCCAAATACAGTATGGACTAGACACCAATCCTGGGGGTGGGGAGATGTGACGGGCAGGTAAAGTATCTTTAAAATAGATAAATTTCACCACGAGTCCAAAAAATTTATAGAATAAGTTATCTCCATTTTCCCTAATGAAGTGATAATCTCCTTCATTGAATGTAATGGGTAACTCATGCCAAAACCAATCCTTTTAGTTTGATTTACTATGTGATTTCTCAAGTCTTGATCCTAACAAGCATTTTCATAATCATTTTAAATATTAGTAAATAGTAATGTACGCTTAACTTTTCATCTAATAAAAATATCACCAGCATAGAATGAACCTACTACAATATTCTAATATAAAAGGGAGAAGGCCTTAGTTGGTGGCGATCATATTGGCTCAATGAAATGATTAAGACATAAGGCAGAGCGTACAAGGCATTATAGCCTTCTTAGTTTTTACACTGTTCCTTTTTTAAGATTGTGAAACATGGGGACGCACACCCCCCCTCAAAACCCCAGAGTACTGGGTGTCAACTGTTGGGAGCCACTGCACCCCAAACACACCCATCCCCACACCAGTCAGGTGATCGGGGTCTTGGGTGCCGGGTTGTGGTGCTTGGGTGTTGCCCAGGTGTCCCTCGATTGCACTCAGGATGGGACGGGGTGCGGTCAGCTGTGGCAGCCCCAAAAATAATTTTTAAAAAGTTTTTTTAATTTTTTTTATTACTGCTTATTTCATTTGGCATCCACATTTTTGCAACTGGTGAGACGAAAGTGAGAAAAAGAGTTTGAAAGAGCTTGGAGACTGATTTTGCAAGTGATTGCAAGATCAAAAGGAGCAATAGGAGCAAGAAGATTTCATTTTGCAAGTGATTCATCAAGAAAAAGGTAGGGTTTTTACCAGGATAACTCAGAGACATGTCTCCCCCCTAAAACCTAGATGTTTCCGAGACGGGGACGCACCTGGGATAGGGAGACAATGTCCCGACAGTTGGGTGGAGTAGCCATTCCATCACCGTTTCAATGGGAGACATCTTGCCGTGTAACGCCCCGCCAGGCAACCCAAGAGGAAAAGACATAAAACCTCTATAAAATGAAAGTAGTGAATTTATTTATTTATTTATTTTAACTAGAATAGTATTCATCATTACACTTCATATTTCTAAAAGAAGAAATAATTTTCTACTACTTGAATGTAAGATTTATACAACTTAAGTCCTCCCGAGTTCCCTAACGTCACTACCTAAAACATCATATAAACCATTTACATGCATAAGATATTCACGGAATCATGAGCTTAAAAGATCTACATTCATTTTAATGCACCAAGTTAAATGTCCCTAACTTATTTCTTTTATTAAACATAGGTTAATCATCCAACATCATTATTCCTTTTATCAACTCATTCCATAAATTCATATTGATTTCCTCTACATCTACTATCCTTTATATCACTTTTCTCTAATAATTTAGGTAAGAGATTAATATTCATTAAGGTAGGCATTATCCTAGGTATTTCATTAACATGAACCAAGTATTAACATTATAATCAAGTTACTATTTTATTGTATTGTTTCATAACCATTCATTGTTAATAATTCCAATCACTAACCTATCATTTCTCAATAATTTCCTTGGATCCTTTCATCAAGAGAGAATACATTATTTTTGTGATACATCATTATATATAACTATATTTAAGATTATTTCCTTTACATATGAACAACATAAGAGGATAGGAGAAATAACATAAATACTTTCTTTTAATGCTAGTAACATGTCCAATATTCCACATTATTTTCCCTTTCTTTTACCTAGAACTACCCATTCTCTTATGCATTGCTTTGAATTGAGATTACATCAATACTACAAGACTCTTTTTAGGAGATTAAAAATTACATGAATACAAATACATAAGTACATCTCAACATATTAAAATATCCAATAAGAAATCTTCAATTGTAGATCTGGAAAGGAATGTGTGCTAGGATCATCCAAAGAATCACGATCAATACCTCGATATAAATATTAACCACCCAACCACGTGGAACCAATAGGCCCACTCCCCCAAGCTAGGAGATAGAACCAAAGGCCCATACAAGAGGTAACAACTAGGAAATTCCTAAGGTGGTGATAAAATTTACCCAAAGTCACAACAAAAAAGAAAAGACAAGAAGACCACAAGGAATACCAGAGGCATGATCAAATTTGATAGAGACTCTAAGCTACAAGCTAGGTGAGTGTCATCGCATAGCCCTCACCCCTTGGGTTGTCTTGGTACTAGCCACTCTTGGCCCCGGCCCCCAAGTAGGCACATGCGAAGCCGAATGCCTCTCATACAGACAAGGTCATCCAGTCGTACCTATGCATAGGTACCTTCTCCCACTCCCATCCTTAGTCTTTACTAGCACTAAAGGCATGGGCGAGACACAATTAATCTTGATTAGTGTGTAATTTCCCATTCCCAATTCATTTATTTAGGTTATCACTTGATTAAATAACTCATAGTAGGTTATCCTGGTACTAGCCACTTAGGGCCCCGGCCCCTCACTACGAGCCACTCACCTAGTGTACTTAGGTTCCCTAACATACATATAAAAATCATAACATAATAGATTCATCATCAAGAATTCATAACAACATTTGATTGAGTTTAGGAAAACATATGTTGTCCCTAGTCCACTTGACAACCCTAAACCCAATATGGCATTCAGAATGTTCCAAACATATAAGAAGACATCCAAGTGATATTATAAACATATTTAGAGTATAAATAGATCCAATTAACCAAAAACAAATTCTAATAGCCTCTGGTGACCATACAAAACCTTAAAACTTAATGATGTTCTTAAATTGAATTATTTCAAGCAAGGATTAAATGCAAAGAATAGTCATCATAGAACAGTCATCCATATCTTCCATAAAACATAAAATAAAAGGAATCGCTTCAGTGGAGATTTAGATAACATAATTATGGACTCTCAATTTTATTTTTAGGAAGATCCAATGGTGGGAAAGAAAGTTATGACTTCTGGTTTAAAACAGAAAATTCTGGTTAGGGTCCAGACCTGCCTTCACTAAAACGGTTGTAATTTTCACAAAACATAATAAAAATTCTCCAAACCAATTGGGAATGAAAGATAAGACTTAAGAGAATCTCTGATATCAAATTTAGACTTTTATATAATCATATCAACCTGTAGCATACGAATACATTTGACAGAAAATTCGGAACCAAGAATGGACAGGCATAGTCTGCCAAAATGTCAAAAATAGGGCATTAATTCGACCCTAAAAATAAAATCAGAGAGATACCCATTTGAGATCTGTGAATTTTACTTCCAGAAAATTAATTTAGTAAAACCATAGATGCAATTTAAATTGTTATAATAACAGATCTCCAAAAATAGGTTGCTAAAAACCCTAGGAAAACACATGCCAATTCTTACAAATAAAAACTCAAAACTTTAAAATAACCATACAAATGAAAAGTACAGATATAATAAATAATGATAATATATAAATAGATCTATAATCTATCAGATACATCAAATAACTAAAATATTCAATCCATACCTCATGTCCTACGAAGGTTGAATCGAAGAAGGAAGGAAACAAAAGAGAAGACAAATCCAAACTTGAGATGCATCCTTCAAACCCTATCCACTTTCAGAAATATCCATGAAAGAAAGAAATAATTCCATAGCAAAGAATCCCTCTCTCAACTATTGAAATTCTCACAAAAATGTCTCTCTCCCAAAAGCAAAGATAACCAAAAATTCTTAAAGACATATGCTTACAAACTCTCCTTCACATCTCCAAGTTTTCTCTCCAAAATCTCCATGAAAAGTAAGGCCATCCTCTCCTCAATGCTTTAACCCCAAAATCCCCTCTCTTCAAATGAGAAAGTAGTGCATATAAATAGATTTCCAAAGGTTGAGAGGAAAAGTAACCAACTCCCAACTAACTCTTAACTAAAGAGTATTATAAAATAACTTAATATCATACAACTATATTACTCAAATATACAATAAAAGATTATTTGTATTCATTCATACACATATGTAATATTATCCTAACATATATGCATATGCCATCATTAATTACATCACTATCTATATATATAACCTATCCTCATTATTAATAATTAACAATTGAGAATAATATACCTCTCATTATTTAATATTTAATTATTAATAATATTATACTTTACATTAATCCCAAAATATACACCATCAACAATATCTACAATAATTAACATATAATCACATATAAATTATATATATATATATAAATACATATATGTGTGCACCCATATATATATATATATATATATATATATATATACATGCCAAATACCAAACACTATAATCTATAAGATTATGAAGTAATAGATCACAATATTATTACCTATTTATAATTACTATAGGATATAACACTGAGGTAGAATAAAATCACATGCCTCAAAATAAATCTAATCATCCAAAGAGGCCATACAAATCATCTATGAAACATATCGAGAAAACTATAAGATCAAACAAGGTCAACCAAAGTCAACAAGGAAAGTCAAGCCAAACTCCTGAAACACATTATAGAAAGATTAACTAAGAATCATACCAAGAAGGAGAAATAAATAAAATGAGTAAACAAATCATACAACCAAATGAATTCAAGTGGCCACAAGGCACTAACTACAACCATGCCCAACCGGGTGCGTTGGATCTGGGTTTTTGACCCAACGGTTGACTGACAAAGAAGGAACCCTAATATTCCAAAATTGGAATAATGACAAAGGAAGACTCATGTAGGGGCCTTAGTACTATCTCCATAACAACAACCATCGAGGATTTGAGGGCATGCTCAGACCTGTGAAGCCAGGTGAAGTCGATGCCCGGTACCTGCAAGCCTGCATCACAAAGAAGAAATACATATGCACAGATATACATATAAAAGAAAACATTGCAGAAAGATGACCAGGATCGATACATCGTGTGGACCTCAGCTATGTGAGTAACTACGACTTCATCCTGAATCATGAAAACACATCATGTATATATATACACTCAAAGCATGTAGCATCATCATAATGAAGATTGGAATCTCAAGCATTGTGTTAGTCTCTTATCAATACTAATAATAAATTAACATAATCAAATCATCAAGTGAGATACAAGATTCATCCAAGATAACCTTAATAGAAGAAAATATAAATAACCACTTATATATATCTATCAAGTACATATCATATAACATCCTAACTATGTTCATAAAGGTCTTGTAGGTACTCAATACATACATGGAGATAAATACATACAAAAATGATACCTTTAGATAGTATGTCTAATATTAGAATCATTGAGTACTAGCTTATGAAATTATTATAAACAACTATAGGAATAGATCAAACAAGTATCATGTACAACTTAAGCTGTAAGAAAATATCGAAGGATCTTAATTCTTTCAAAAACACAAAACTTATATTAGGGTTAGAGGGGTATTACACGCCGTCTCGGATGGAGACAGGGAGACGTTTGGATGTCCCTTGACCATGAAGGAGATGCCCAGAAGTCTCCCATTTTGACAGTCCAATAAAGGTTAAAAATAAAATAAAATACAACATTTTAATTTTTTTAATAGGTTATATTGTAATCATGATCATCTTTATGATGTATCTTATTACATATATGACATATTGATATTTCATATTTGAACAATGAATTTTGAATCTTTGTCATTTGATAGTAGAACATGATAGTTGTATGTTTATAACTTTAAAGTTTATATTACTATGTTTAAATGATTATGTTACTATGTTGAATGTTCAATGGTTCTAGTTCATGTATTTCAATTTGGTATGTAACTTAGTAGTTCAATTTGGTATGTTAAATTGAAACATCTTTTTGTAATTAACATTTCAAGTTATATATGTATAGTATGTAGTACCTCCCCCCCTCCCCCCCGCTGTCCCGAAATTGAGGCCCTTTTTTTTCCCGCACCCAAAACTTGTCCCGGTGTCTACTCGTATGACATACAGGGCATTGTGTTGCAAATTCATGTTCTTTATAATATATAATATGATCATTGGGACAAGCATGTATTGCTTGATACTCCATTCCAATATCTTTCACAACAGTAGATAATTCTCGATATGAGCGAGATAGAATATTTTATGGTGGTAACAAAAACTCGCCTATCAATGTACAACAAAAAATATAAGTTGTTAATATAAACAATATTAGTGGTACATTATTCACCCTTTGTTAACTATAAAGACATATATGACATACCTTAACATACATGACATTGTTATGTTGGATAAACCATTCATAACCTTCAAGTTCAACAACAACAATACAACAGAGAGAAGAGTTGTTTGGGAGTCTTTGTATAGGGGCTCGTATGCCTTCTCAAGTAGAGGTACATTGAGGCTATCATCATAATCATGATCAGATACGCTTGGACTAAATGTGTCATGGATCAATGTATTTATACCATCATCTTCAATTGTGTTTTCTGGTGCATGATCGTCATCTTCCATGGGATCATTATCTTCACCTTGGATATTCGCACCTCCGTGTTCCTCCACTTCAAAAACCATATTCTTCAGATTGTTGTGGTTCATATCATGTACTTCCCTGGGGAGATCAACCTATATAAAATTGATTAACATAAATAAACCATGATCATCAACTCATCATCAAGTGATTTCATATGTATATAAATTATTAAAATGATATAATGAACAACTTACCAGTGGATGATAGTCATGCCCCCCTTCAATGTGACCATTCTCCCTACAATGTCTCTTAACTGTTTTGATTAGCAGTCTTCTATGATTTAAGCCCTTACAAATTTTGTAGGGACAATAACATTTTCCATCATCTTTTCTTTTCAAGTTAGACCACAATCTACCGATTGTCTCCCTATTTTGTTCTTCACTTATATTATTTGACATTATCATTCTTCACAGGAAGCAAAAATCAGGCTATGAAAACTTCGGTCTACAACTTTCACAAACTAAGCAAAACTATCAAAAGTACACAAATCTTCTTAGACCTAGTTAAATAGTTTAATATTTTAAAAATACTTTCTTTGACTTTATTCCTAAGACATTTAACCCAATCACCTTTTATAACATTCAGTCAATTGCTCTAGGCAAATTTGTGGATAAGATTATTTGTAAAACTTTGACCAATCGCCTGAAGGTCTTATTTCAAGAGACCTTACAACATTAAGCCACTAAAAGCAATTTCAAAACATATAAGCTAAAAGTCTAGTTAAAATATACATTAGATTAAAAAATATACAATTTTCATACCTAAGCACGCGGCTATAACTCGTGCAATGGTCTTCTTGCTTAGCTCTAGAAGCTCTCCAGCAATCAAAACATATAAGCTACAAGGCCTAACAGCAATTTCAAAACATATAAGCTACAAGGCAAGACATATTACATGACATGGCAAAAGGAACAAAATTTACAAGCTTTAGCAAGACATATTAAATGACATCATAGTGCTAGAGAGATCACAATTATATGAGTCAAACAAAGTCATATAGATTTCATATAGGATTTTGAAGATGATAGTGTTCTAGTTAAAATATACATTAGATTAAAAAATATACAATTTTCATATCTGAGCGCACGGCTATAACTCGTGCAATGGTCTTCTTGCTTAGCTCTAGAAGCTCTCCAACAATCAAAACATATAAGCTACAAGGCAAGACATATTACATGACATGGCAAAAGGAACAAAATTTACAAGCTTTAGCAAGACATATTAAATGACATCATAGTGCTAGAGAGATCACAATTATATGAGTCAAACATAGTCATATAGATTTCATATAGGATTTTGAAGATGATAGTGTTCTAGTTAAAATATACATTAGATTAAAAAATATACAATTTTCATAACAAATTTCAAGTCTCAAGGACTATAATTCAAGCTCCCATATTGAAAGTATTTTTACTTGCATTTGATATCTTCAAACTTGCAATTGTCCAACTTGTATTTAAGTTCCTAAGAACTGAATTGTGCACTCTTTAGTAATTTGAGGTTTGAAGGATCTCATTGCAAGTTTCTATTACAACATAAAAATTGCAAGCATGTTCCCAAACCTGCAATATGCCTTCCAAAACCCAAAATGCATCCTTGTGGTGCATATTTTACACTTACAATGCCAAATATTCTTCCCTCCACTTGCAATTGACCTTTGAAAATGCAAATATAGCCCAAAATGCACTTGAAAACACTTGAAATTATGTCTCTAAGACCCGATTACAAGTGTACATTCACATATTTACCATGTATGTGTGAAGTGTGATAATTTTTTTTTCCATTTCCAAGTTAAATGTTTGTGTTTAAAACTTGTAATATTCTTTCCAAGGTTCAAATTTCACCTATGACCTCATTTTAAAGTCATTTTTATCCCACATTTCCTTTTCTCATGATAAACCCAAGTATTGCTTTTATTTTGCAACCCTCTCATCTTGAAGAGAGTTCCATGGCTTCCCCTATAGCACAAGATGATGCTCTAATGCTATGGAGTTTTCTTTACAACCTTTTATGTTCCTTTTTATGTCAGAAGAACCATCATTTGCTTCAGAAAAATTATAAAGTATTAGTATGATAGATAACAAAATGTAATTCCACCTACTCAGCTGACCTCTCCTCTTTATGAGATCAAAGATATTGAGTTTGGACATGCTGATATGTCAGATTTCATTGAGATGACTGTGAAGAATGTAGTGGAATTATTTCATTTGCTATGATTCAGTTACACTTCTTTTTCTATGACTTGCACTAAAATTTATTAATGCTCATCCTATCTATTCCAGGGTGCATGTTATTTTTTCCAAGTAGTTGTGAAAGATTTAGCAAGTTGTAAAATTTTTATTTATTTTTGATGTTTCAGATCATATTTAATGATCTATCATCAAGAAAATGGGAGTGATCCAAAAACATATACAGTTGATTTTCAGTAGCAGTCTTTTAAGAGTGAAACACTCATACCAACTACTGAGCTTCTTGTGGGATTCTTTATTTTTCTTTGATGCAAAATTCAATGCCATCTCCTTCAACAACTAGTAATTTCATTCCTTTCAAGATCAAGATCAAGAATAGGTTGACTGTTCAAGTTCTACCAGCTCACTGTTCGCTGGTAAAAACACAGGCATATCCATAGCAGAACTAAAATGCCATGAAAGAAAATGATTTACCTACATCTCCTTTCTCTTGCATTTAGTGTGGCCATTAAGCAGCCTTACAACATATTCCAGAGCACCCATTTCAATCAGAGCAAGTAAATGACAAAAAAGATCTTTTTTCTCCCAAACACAATACAGCCCTCAGGGGTTGACATAATTTGTAGGAGAGAAAGGTACAACTTTGTACTCACAAGAAAGTCACATAAACAAGCATTAAATTTCAAAATTCTGAAATGGGTACGTAGAAAAGCTAATCAACTACATGATAGAAGATGTGAAACACATAAGTGGTGGTGAACCACAAGAAGTTACACCTATGGGAAGAAAAAGTAGGTATACCAAATATGTACCTACACTAAAACCTACAACTAAGGATAGGCAAGCTTTAATTGTAGCCGATATGGAGACTGTTCTAATCAATGATGTACATGTGCCTTACGCCATAGGCTTCTTAGTGGTTAAGCCAGGTGAAGATGTTGGTGCCAAGTTGGATTATGCCTTTGAAACATATTTCAGTGAAGATCACATATTTATACCCGAATTTGAAAAGAGGAGTAATCGAATGTTGTTCGACTTTATAGAGCGTCTAGCAATGGTTGCTACTCAACATAAGATTTGATCTGTTTACTTCCATAACTTCTCACGATTTGATGGTATTATCTTAATGAAATATTATGCTACTCAAGGTGATAAGTATACCATCAAACCTATGATGAGAAACCTTAAGCTTTATGAATTAGCAGTGTATCATGGAAAGGATAATAAAATGAAAAAGTTGTACAGTCTAAAGGATTCATACACTCTGCTCCCTAGTAGTCTGGATACATTGGCTAAGACTTTATGTAAGCAATTAGGTCCTAAAGGATCCATCCCATATCCTATAATGATGTAATGTTTGAACACATTTATAATGTCCTCAAAGGACTGAATTTCATACTTGTAATGTCCTCAAGGGACTATTAGTTGTTTATGATGGACTAAATGTTGTCCAAGCTTCTTTAATGTTTTAAGAAGTCTAGAATGGGTCAAGGGATAGGTTTAAGGCAATAGGAACCTTATAGAAAAGAGTTTAATGTTTAATAAAACCATTGTATGGTTTTTCAAATTCAAACATTTGAATACAATCGACTAGTTTAGGTTGTGGAGGGAAGTCAGAGTTTAGTTGTAGTTTGTTTTGTTTAATGAATTATCCTCAACTCAATGACAAGTTGGTTGAGATAGTTTCATAACTTATTTAATCTTGTGGAATCTTTGTTATGCCATAGTGAATGAGACTAGTGTGGGGGTTTTGTAACAGTGGTGAATAAAAACTCATCAATATACTATTCTTTTGTTTTGAAAGATTGTATCAATTGAGATTCATATGAATTAATAGAGTCCCTTTATCTATTTCAATTGCTATTTGATGAATCACATTGTGTTAAAGTTGCTGTTGCGCTGGTGTGTAAACTGGTGAAGAATAAAACAACTTTGTTATCTGCTACTCGACTCATTGCTATGTTTCAAATTTGATTGATTTGGATTTCCTAATGCATTGACAGGGGTTTAGTAACCATCTACATTTCTAATTGATGTTTTCCAAATTGTGTTAAAGCCACTGTCGCGCCAGTTGTAGACTAGTGATCTTTTGTTTTAATTATTTTGTTACTGCAGTAGGTTTTTTAAGGAAATGAGAACCATTCCATGAGTACAGAGGCCTGATATTCATGGAATGTTAACCTTTTAACATGTATGATATGTTGTTGACACTGCATATGCAGAACCATGTAGGATAAGAGTGATTACAACCCGAATAGAGAGGAAAAACCAGTGGAAACGGTGGCTAAGGTGTAGCAGTGAGCCATCTACCCAACAAAGGAGATATTTGGTGTTTGGGAACGTCATGTGATGTTCATAGGATGGTGAATCCATCTCTAATTTGTTGCAAGAGTGTGGAGAACTGTGGGAATGAGGAAGCCCTAGATATCAAGGGGTTTGAAGTCACAATTTAGGGGTTTTGATGTTACAGAGCATTGGGGTCTAATTCCTTTGGGAATTGAGCAATTGGAGGCATAAGTAAATACTGTCGAAGAGTTGAGGTCAATAGGACATCTTTGATTGATACTTCCTTTGGAAAACTAGTCAATTTGTGTGCCTTGAAACAGGCAACTGTCATGTTTTGGGTTACTGGTCCGAAGTAATAGTATACAAGCTTTTGGTATGTTGTAGAGTTTTGAAAAGGGTATTTGGAAATGTTATCATATTGTCTAGTGTTATGAGAAAACATAAATTTATTTCCCTTCCAAGTCTGCTGCAGGAATTTTACTAGGCTTTTGAAATAGTTTGAGTGCATTTTGAGAATTGGGAGTAGTGGGGTTGATTTTGAACTTTGGAGTTCCTTGCATCTAAGTTATTACTAGCCTACAACACCAAAAGTATCATCTAGGAGTATTGAGAAAAGCCTTGTCAAGTCAGGTTCCTGAAGAAATTGAGGTGATTGATAAGCCCAAGTGCCTAGACCTCCAAAATTATCAAACTTTCATTGTGTTTTGAAGACCACCACCCTTCCCTCTACATCAAATGTTGGTTTAATTGAAACTCACCAAGTAACCAATGTAACTTACTTCACAAATTTCAATAATTGTTCTTTCAACTCTATTTCATTTCAGACTTATAAACAGATCTTCACCTTTTTTCAAATAAACACACCTTTCAAATAAACTTATTCAACTTACCAAAATAGTACCAATTATGCTTCTTGTTATGCTAACTGTACCCTTTTGAATTTACTACAACCTTTCCCTCTAATTTTCAATACACAAAGAAAATAAAATAGAGTACTGTTTCTTTGCACTGTGGAAATTCCTCTGTTCTAATTCTCACAACCTACTCCAGCATCTACAAACATTACCGAGACACAAGCTAATTGATCAAGTTAGCAGGGATCAATCGAAAAGCTCTAAAGATGGGTTCTTAGGTGGAGAACCGAACTTGGTTGGAAGATTCTGAAAGCACTTCTTTCAAACTATTGAGGGCATGGTTATAACTTCTACTAGGGCACGACTGCAGGTATTCCTTTGTTTCCTTGATTGAATACGCTGTGCATATTCAACCATGGATTTTTGTCCTTGAAGCACACTTAACATCTTTTACAATTCTGAGTATTTAATAGAAGAACATACATTACCCTAATTTGTTTTTCAACCAACGACATAGAATGTCCATGGTGAATTCCCAAATTAGGGCCTACGGTTTCATCACAAAATTGACACAATGATGCAAGTTCAATCCGTGTGAGCATCTGTAGTTTATTTTTAGATTGAATGTGATACAACTCAACTGAAATTCACATAAACCGAAACCCCTTTACATTGTACAAATTAAGTCCACATTCAATTGTACCGAGTTGACTTGGTTTGGAATGGTAAATTTTTGGTATCGTTAATACATCTAACTACGACTTATAATTGTAGAGACCAAAAAGAAATCACTATATCATCACCAAAAAACTGCAAACTTATCCATGAATTAAAAGAATACTAATGACAGTTGCTTGCAGAATCTTAACATAGTAGGACTCAAGTATCTACCTGCGTGAACTTCATTCATCAGAAGTGAGATTAGGGAACCCTATCCTCGAAGTGCCCTCTGTTCGGTGTGTAAAAAATAGAGTGATTGTTTTGAGGAGACTTTGGAACATTTGAGTCTTTATGTCAAGACCGGAGACCCAAACTAGAGAAATGAGGGTGATCAACAATGGCTGCAAATGACAACGACGCTATTGAAAATACAAATGACAACATTTTTTTTTTTTTTGCCTTATATCTTGACAACGTCGCAATTGCGACATTGTCGAGTTATAATTGAAAAAAAAGGCAAAAACACATAACATCTGCCCACCGTCACAAATTGCCATCACAATTTCACCCCAAATGTATTAGTGATAGAGTACATTGAGCGTAAAGAAATAAAAGGAAAAGCCATAGAAGATCAATTTTCTGATTCCCCAATACAAGATAATGCACCTATTCAAGTTGAATTCCTAGATGAACACCTCATGTATATGACTGAAAAAACATGGAAGATATTCTTTGATGGATCCTTTATGAAAAATGGTTCAGGAGCTGGTGTGTTGTTTGTTTCTCCTCATGGGTACATGATTCCTAAGTCTTACAAGTTATGGTGCCCATGTACAAACAACATTGCTGAGTAGGAAGCTTTAACAAATGGAGTTAAGATGGCCATAGAATGGAGAATCATAGAGTTACACATCTATGGGGATTCACAGCTGTTAATCAACCAAGTCAATGATGAATATCAAACAAAAAATGAGAAACTGGTATCTTACAAGAAAATGGCTGATTCCTTGAAATGATACTTCACATTTGTCATGTTTCAACAAATCCCTATAGTAGAAAACAAAGCAGCTAATGCTATGGCTACACTTTCTTCACTCCTTCAATTAGGGAAATATGAATCGAGATTTGAATTCCTGGTGGAAGAGCTACATCACCCTATCTATGACTCCCAAGAAAGTAATGTCATTTGTACCCTTGTTGGTCATGAGTCATCTCGTTATGGTGCCATTTACTCATACCTTCATGATAGAATTATCCCTGAAACCTTTAACTGATCTGAACATAGAAACCTTACCCAAAACACCTCTCACCATTCCCTTATCTCTGGTGATTTGTATAGGAGGGGTCTAGATGGAACACTTCTTAGATCCTTAGAAAAGGAAGAATCTGACCAAGCGTTAGTTGACATCCATGAGGGCATATGTGGGGGACATTCCAATAGTCTTTCCATGGACTGAAGGTTGCTTAGGGCGGGGTACTATTGGGCTATAATGTAGATTGATGCAATAGCTTTTGCAAAGTCATGTGAAAAGTGTGAAAAACATGGTAACCTGATACATGCTCCAGGCAGGGAGCTCATTCCTTCTATATCTCATTAGCCATTTCAATGTTGGGCCTTTGATCTTGTTGGGCAAATTCATCCCAAATCATCAGGTGGACACAAGTTTATTATCACTGCTAATGATTACTTCACTAAATGGGTAGAGGCTGTCCCACTTTTTGTTGCCTCAGGCAAGACAGTCTCTCTATTCATTCTGAACCATATCATTTGTCTATATGGAGTGCCTTCCAAGATTATCATTGACAATAGAGGCTAGTTCAAAAATAAAGACCTTAAGAAACTCTACAAGAAATTCAAGATTAAGCAACATTGGTCTTCCATTTACTTCCCACAAGGAAATGGTCAAGCAGAGGCATCAAACAAAACCATTCTTAAAATCCTACATAGAACAGTTTGTAAGAGTGGTAGAGATTGGCATTTATAGATAAATCCAGCTTTGTGGGATTATAGAATGAGTATTCATACTCCTACTGGGGCTATTCCTTTTTCCCTTACATATGGTGCTGAAGTAGTGTTACCTTTGGAGGTTGAGATTCCGTCACTTAGAGTTTCCCTCAATGGTCTATTTACATATGAAGACTACCGCACCATGAGACTTCAAGAGTTAGAACTTCTAGATGAGAAATGTCAAGCATCAGTTGACCATATGAGGGTTTATCAAAAGAACATGTCCAAAGCCTTCAACAAAAAGGGTCGCCCTAGAGAATTCCAAGTGGGAGATCTTGTCCTATGTGAAAATCCTAAGAATCAACAACATAGAGATCAAAAGGGAAAATTTGAACCTAATTGGCTTGGACCTTACATCATTACAATAATTTTTGGGTCAAGTGCTTATTTACTATCTACAGTAGTGGGAGAGAAACTCCTTGATCCTATCAATGTCTTGCACCTAAAGAAGTTCTATCCATGATGCCCATTCTGTCTTGGGGCATCCTTTGTACATACTTATTGATCCAAAAAAATGATATATTGTCAACAATTCTAAAAATTGGAAAATGTCCTGAAAAAATGATCATCTTAGTGAAAACTTAGAAATAGGAGCTTTGATGCATCTCCAAAAAAATTATATATTCCAAAAATACCAAAAAAATAAAAAAATAAAAAAATTCAAAAAAAGAAAAAAGAAAAAGTGCCTTGGTGAAAACCTGAAAACAGGTGCCTTGGTAGTAAAAATACAAAAAAAATTATAAAAAGTCCTAAAAAAAAATGTAAAATAAAATTTGCAATAAAATTCAAGTGGTGAAAACTTGGAAACAAGCACTACTTGAGGCCTTTGCACTCCTATTTCTTAGCACGCATCCTCAACACTTAGCATGTCTCCATCATGCCTTGTCCTTGTTGCCTTGGTTTGGAATTAGTCTTTGTCTTTGTTTAGGGGGCATAACTATGATAGCTTTGGTCTCTTGGATGCATTAGTCTTTAGGACACCTCACAAATGGTGTTTTTCAACACCACCCCAACTATGTTTTTCAACACAATCCATGACATCAAGTGTTTTTCAACACTTATCAATTTGGTCTTACCTAGTTTTGTCATGTGATCTTACTCGATTGCAAGCATTTGATCCTTATCCTCAGAACTCAGTATCAGTTAACACACTTCAATTTTTAAACACAACACTTAATGCTTGAGCTATGTCATTATATTTTATTTGTGTGCTGATTGTTATTGATTTTCATTGAGTATCATTGTCTAATAAGTTTCTTTGGTATGCATAGCTAGAGGACTTGGGACATGGGGCATGTTTTTATTTGCTTTCTTCTTGTGAGTGTGGTCTTGAAACTCTAGAGAGTCTCATGTTGTCCCCTTGAAACACTTAGGATATTTGAGGTATCATGCTTGACTATTTTTGCACAACTGTTCTTATGGTCATCCTGACATCTATGCCTTGATGCAAGCATGGTTTTTCTACATTAAATTGGATAAGCTAACATCAAAGTCATCTTGACCTTCATGTCTTTGATGCTTATGTTAGAATGTTTCCACATTCCAATCCGATATAAATCACATTCATATCTTCATAGTTGCGCTTGTGACTAGTGATGATTGTGTGATTTTTCGATGTCTATTAATAATGGTCCAATGATGAAAATAAGTACCGTAACATTCTCTAATGAATGATGAACACACAATCCTATAGTATAGTTTCTCTATTGCAAGTACACCTTTGCATTTTCATGTAGCTTGCATTGTTATACTTCATGATAGTTTGCATTTTTAGGTTGCATTATGAGTTTGAGAGGGTTTTCCTTCATCTTTCTTTTGGACTTTTAATCAACTATGGTCATGTTTTGATCTTCATTTCCTTATCTTCTTTCGTGATCTCAATCAAAATTTTCTATCTTAAATAGTTGATTGATTTTGGGGCATTCTCTTTCTTAAGGAAAATTCTCTTTCTTCTCTCCATTTCTTTCCACCTCTTCCAAACTTCTATCTCCCATTCACTTTCACCCCACTTCTTTTCTTCTAATTCAACATTGGGGCATAATCTTTCATGCTTGATGATCTACCTTGGTTCTGTGATCCTTATATCTTTCATGTTACATCAAGAACCTTATTTTTAGTTCGATTTGATAAAATTTATCGATTGCTATTTCTCCTCTATCTCATTTCTATTTTGATCATGAGGGGGCAGTACCTATCAAACTTCAATCCTTGATTCAACTTTATCAATCCTATCAATTGCTCTGCTTGGGGAAACCTTGCTTGAGATTCTTATCTTGGACATATCAATTACCTATTTATAAGGGTGTTGACCTTGTCTTTTTCAATTATCTTATCTTTTTCCTGATGTGTTCCCATCTGTCGATTACACACCTGAGTTGTTTTGTGATCCCAAATCGATCTCACACTTCAACTGCATTCTTTTACTACATGTGTTCTCATAAAGATCACACATTAGTCAAAGAGGGGTAAATGTATGCACCCTAAAATGGTCACCTAGACTATGCGCCCCCATTCTTCAATTTATCAAATGATGGAATCAATTTATCAATTTCCTGAATCAATGCCTTGCAATATTTTCAATTCAAATTAATTTCCTTGATCAAATCGTAATTAATTCAATTATTGCAATATTTCCTAAAGTTTGATTATTTATCCTAAGTCTCATTTAATTAAAAGAACATGCTCCCTTTTAATTAAATAAAAATCCATTTTTAATTAAATAAAAAATCTTTTAATTAAATAATGGAAATCACTTTCTAAAAACAATTTTTTTTTAAAAAAAGGTGCACTTTCCAATGAGATAGAATCTTTTGACTTTTTAAAAATGGTTTTTTGCCTCTTTATCTCAACCACTCATTATTTTGCCTCTTAATCATGCCTATTGATTTTGCCTCTTGAGAATCTTGAGCACATGGATCAACCAAGATTTAATCTCCACCATTGCTCATTCTTTTTGCCTCTTAATCTTGACCATCCATTCATTTCTAAATATTTTATAAGGAATCCTCTCCTCATTTTAAGGGATCAAGATTTTATGCTATTGTTATGCTATAGGTTTGAAGAGCGATTTTGGAGGAGAATTTTAGCACTTGAGCTTGAACATTACAACTTCTCTTTTCTTGTCTTCTTCTCTCATGCCTCCATGGCAATCCATTTAGATTACTCTTGCACTTACATGTTAGATTAGATTCATATTTCATTTCATAGAGTAATCTTGCATGCATATTTCCTTTCATAGATTAGTTTGCTTTCATGCATTGTTATCATATAGAATAGCTTCCATTTTCATTTTCATGCATATTTGATGATCATGGAGACTAGCACTCTTGCTTTTCCTCTTTGAATCTCTCATTTTATGGTGTACTTGCATGGGCACAAACTAGGTCTAAACTGAGGGCCTCCATTATAAACCCTTACACTCTATGAATTGAGAGCTACGAGTCACCATTTGAGATCTCATTCTTGAGAAATCTTGGATATAATGACTCATATAAGTGTGCCAACATTTTAGCACACACTATCTATTGTTGGATCACCTCTAAAGCAGTCTCCACCTTGGTACACAATTCCATAGTATTGGCCACAAACTCGAAGGTCAACATTATTCTTAGTGCAGATTCCTTGATCTTTTCCTAGAAGGAGATATAAAGATACTGCACCAATAGTGTACAACTTTCTTAAGTGGATGCCATGAAGAGAATCTGTAATTGGCTAATCTGATAATCCCATGTCTTGACAACCTCCTCGAGTTGGCTAATGCATGAATTCTCTTCCAATAATCTTTTCTGGCATTCAACTAAATCCTCTTTCTATTTCATGGCCTTCAATGGCTTTTCAACATTATCTTGTTCTATTGTCAATGCATTCATTCTATAGACTTTGGAGCTTGCCCTAGAATTATAGCTCCTTTGCATGAAGATCCTACTATGCATGTACCCATTGAACTTGCTAACCCAAATCTTTATCCTTTTGAATTAAATTATTAGATCTATGGTCCAAATCCTTCTTCACTGAAACTTGTTCCACCTCTAATTGATCATACTCTCCCTACAATTTGGAAAGATCCTCTATAAAATCTTCCTGGTCTTTATTTGGTTCATTGTTCTTGTCCTATAGGCTCTTCAGAGCATCATTTTGTGATTGGCCTAGTTTGAAGAATTCTTGATCCTTATCATATATCTATTGGGACAACCTCACCTTTTCCTCAAATGCTACCAACTTGACCTTGTTCAATTCCTCACTAATATTTTCCACCTTGGCCTTTTCCTATTCTAGCTCCCTGGTCTTCTTCTCTTAGAGACTTTTTTTGAGTCTCAAAATTTCCTTCTCTAGAGCCTTAATCTAAATTTTGTAACCATTCGATGTTCTCTTGGCATTCTATAAATCCTCTTCCCTCTCTAGCTTTCAGGTGAGTTTCATATAGTCAACAATGACTATCTTTTGATACTCCTCCATAAACTAAACTATGTCTCAGGGCCTTGCATGATTGATGTTTAGGCAGAAAATATAGGAATCAAAATCATTTGGAAGAATTTGACCTTAAATATTTCTATAGACATTAGCTACTTTGGATAGAATAGTGAATGTCCTACTCTATTCATTGTACATGGAGCTGACATTGGTAGAAGTGGGCTGGTTATCCTCTCTATCTTTTATTTTCTAGGCTCAGTGAAGTCTAGATTTCCTTGAAGCATTGAAATGAGTCTCTATCAAACTATGGGGAATACCTTCTTTCCCAATAATAGGAAAAAATGAAGGGGGAACTAAAGGAGTGAGAGATAAAGTGAAATCTATGGGGAACCTCATGTAACTAACAATGGGGAGCTCAAATTGAAAGTGGGGATGGTTTTGGCACTAGGAGGAGAAAATACTATAGACTCTAAGAGGAGTTTTCTTGCTTGAACAAGGGGTGTTAAAAATTGAGAAGGGGAAATTAAGGGTTTGAATGTAGAAGAAACCAAAGACTAAGAAGAGAGGAGAGCCATAGAGAAACTTACCTGAGGAATTGATGACAACGATGACACATATCTTTCTGTATTACTACTGGGCCTAGTTCCTACACTTCCTCATCCTCTAACTCTTGCAATATGAGTTTATTTACTTATCTTCTTTTTTTTTCAAGAGGGGAAATGAGCTTCAAGTGCCTTCTCCTCTTTGTCACCAAGCTTTGGGCATACATTTTCAATATTTCTCCCCTTTTGACACTCTGGTGTCTTTGTACTATTTTTTTTTTGAGGCACTATCACCTCCATAGGTTCATCCTCTTCTTCCACTACCACTACCTTCTACTTCAGGAGAGGATTAGGCACACACGGGACATATTATTCCTATTCCTAACTTCCTGAAGTGGAACCTTCATTGTGCTCCTCGTCCCATTTGTCTTCGAACGTTCCATCGAAATTAGAATTATTTAGAGTGATGTAGCCCAACTTAGATTCCTTCTTGTAAATTGAAAAGGCAATAATCTTCACTTATGATCAACCCTCATTTTTCAAAATTTTCTTTAGGTTTATGGATATTTTAACAATAGGGTTAAAGACAACCTTTATAGCATAAAAATCCGGCCAAGGGGGCCTAGAACCAACATGTGGAGAGAAGAGGTTAATAAAAAAATTTGTTGTCAGCTATGCAAGGCTCTACTTCAATTCTCAATATGACTAAGGGTGATGAGTGGTGGGGTTGAATCTTCTTGAGAGACATCCGTCTGGGTCAAAATACCAAGAATTGCAAAGTAAGGGAAGATCAAGCTAGGCCAACTTTGACTTTAACAGGTTCTCATCTTTCTACTTAATCAAAGTCACATTGCTGAAAGTGATTTGCAACTTATATATTGTATCATCTTAAAATGGAAGAACCCATGATAAGACCTTTTATTCCTCCTTAATGGGATGTTTTGGACCCATTTTGGATGTCTCTTTGGTATTTGGATATCCTCCTAGGTTCTTGTACCTTCTATTCTCCTATTATGTCCCTTTCCCCTCTTCTTTTTCCCTCTTTTTGAGACCCCAAGACAATTCTGGGAGGCCTTGACCTTTAGGTCTAGGCCTAATTTTTTCCCTAACCCTCAGGTCTAGGCCGAACTTCAGCCCTAACCTTGTGGGTCACCATTTTTGGGATCCCATGCCCCTTTCAGAATTTTAATTTTCTCCCACCTTCCTGTCAACCCTTCTCGATTTTGGAGACAAAATTGGGTATAAATAGAGGCCTTCCCTCTTCATTTCAGAGATCCAAGGATATCAATTGAATCCACAAGTGTTAAGAGTTCATACTTTCAAGCTATTTTATGCTCTCACAAGCTCTCAAGGTGTCCATTGAAGATCAAGGATTCAAGCTTTCAAGTTTCAAGCAATTGAAGGAGTTTTGCAAAGACATCAAAGATCATATCATTCTTTCATTATTTCCTCTAGATCTAGCTTCTTTCTTCAAGGAAAGGATTTGGACACCAAGGAGGAAAGATCTACCTTCATATATTCAAGATCCATTGTCACATCTTCAAGATCTACAATCGTTCCTCCAAGATATATCATTATTCTTCAAGGAGAATTTCAAGCATATACATACATTTAGGTTTTGATTTACATTGATTTCCTTGCTAGGTCTTTGGTGTTGAGTCAAGGCTATTTCATTAACATACTTGGTTACATCTTAAGCACAATTACTTATTCATTGATTAGTATTGCTTTATTATTAGATCTACTTCTACTACTCTCTAGCATTCTCTTTCTTATTGTTTAAAGGTTGAAGTTAATTCATAAACTGGGGTTTTGCTGAGGAAAACCCCTCTCTAACAACACAAAACCCTTTTCTCTTGCAGATCTATATTTACAGGCTTTCAAATCTATTTTTGGGAGTATTTGGAATAGGGCACAATTGCAGATATGAAATCAGGAAAGATCAATAGAGCAGGTCTAGGCTGAATTTCAACCTAGTCCTGGGTCAAGGCCGACCCCAAGTCAACATAGACCTAAAACATTAGCCTAGCTAGGAGCATAATAGTTTCTGGATTTTGCAGAGCTCGTAATTTTAGTCCTAGTTCCTAATTCCCAAATTTTAGCCATTTCTAACATAGTCTGATAGGGTATTTATAGGTTTGTATTATCCAAGGTAATTTATCCTTTTTGTTTCATTTCTATACGTTCTTTCATACATCTCTATTTTATCCTTCATTTCCAAAACCCTCTCTTTGTGGAGGTAAGAGAAAAGTTAATCCAAGTAATTTTCCCCTTTGTGAAGGTTATGAATTGACACTTTCTCTTATGTTAATTGAGCCTCCTTTGGTGGTGGAATCTTGGTATTCTCTCTTCATTTGTTATAGGGTGGATCTCATTTCCCTCTATACATTTTGGTGAAAATGAATCCCTTCTTAATATTGGTGTTAGATTACATTGTTAAAGATGAATATCTCTAATATGACATGGTGTGTGGCTATCTTTCTTATCATTCTTCTTCTTGCATCTCTTTATAGAACTTATGAGGTGTATGAGAGTTTCTTGTATTTCATTATGTTCACGTTTCTTCATGTTTTTCTTACTTATGCTACTATGATAATGAAAAATACAAGCTTTCCTACTTTTAAGACTATTGTTAAGGTTTCATGTGGTTTTATTATCACTATTTTTGATTATATAAGGGCGTTGGTTGAAGATCCTAATCCTCTTCCTAATCTTCTTAAACCTCTTCCTAAACTTTATAATCCTATTCCTAATCTTCCTAATCTTAATCCTACCCTTTCTAATCATCCATCTTCATCTCCTAGTACTTCTCAAGAATATTACAAAGCTCAAGCTATGGCTCGTGATGATGATTTCCAAGATTTCTTTGATGAACCTTCACCTTTGCCTCTTGTTCATTTTTGATATTAAAGGAAAACAAAAGTTCACTCCTATCTTTTCTACCATTCCACCTCACACTACATTTTCTCATGATCCTTGTGAAATATCACCTCCTTCCTATGCTTTGTGAGACACTTACACTATGAGATATAATATGGTTACTAAACAAGGTCATACATGCTTAGGGCTTGGTATTAATGAAAAAGGAATTAAGTAATCAATTCACATATCCCCTAAGTAAGACCCTCATGGGTTAGGATTCACCCTTCATAGGTTTAAGGTTGTTGATGTTGCTTCTAGACCTCCTCTCTGCCTTCTTTTACGAACACCTTCTATTGACCCTCCTAATACCGGTCAAGATGTGGCTAAGAAAGTGTATGTTCAACTTATTGCTTCTCCTAAAGACAAATTTCAACATATGCCGAAAGATTCTCTCTTTAGATTTAATTTTCCTTTCCATTACAATTATTTTTATATTCTTTCTGATTGTGAGGACTTCTGTTCATTTGTAAGAGATAGGGGAGATAGGGGAATTATACCTTATATGCTTGAAGTCTTAGAACTTCTTCATGGTTATCCCTAGAATCTCTCTTTCCCTATTGGGAATTCTCCCCATTATGTGGCATAATGAGAATTAGGAGCATCCCAATAGGTTTCTTTCCTTGTCCCTTGGCTAGGGAGAAATTGTTCCTTCCCTTTTCTTTATTTTGTGATCTATTTCTCCTCCTACATGTATGTGTTTCTTTCGTATATCTTTCCACCTATACTTTATGTAGGTTAGGAATTACATATCTTGCATAAGGAACCATTTTGTAGGGGGGATTAATTTTCCATCTCCTTCTCTTTTCTCTCTCTTTCTATAGTTTTCTATCATAAAATCTTGTTGTTAATTATATATGTATGTTGTTTTATGATCATCTATGGATTCTCCAAGATGATATGTACTTTTTATGATATATCTCTTTGAGTATATATGCTGTTATTAGAGTTGTCTATCATGTTACAATTTATTCTTTAATTATCACATATCTTGAGTGTTTATCATTTAGGATTATTCTTTCCTTCATCATTGGGGGGAAAGCTTTCCATTTTTCCTTTTGTCTATGTTTTTCTTACGATCTTCTTTCCTTAGTACACGTGGCATTTTTTTATCACATGACATCATTTTTCTTATAGGAATTTTGTTTTGACCATAGATTACCTCTTATAAAAGAGATGTATGTATTAGGTCATCACCTCTTATTTATTTTCCAAACTATTTTCATTATAAACATCTTCCCTTACTTTGGGTTCAAAGTTTGTATCCTTCATCAAAAAATCCTATTTCACCTAGCAATACGGGGTTAAATTGCTAAATTTTTGTTCCCCTCTTTGTCTTGGAGATGTTATCTTTGTTCCAGTGCTCCTCTTGTAGGTAGATGTCTTGTAGGAAAGATTTATCCTCTTTGAGGATCCTCTTTTCATAAGCAATATATCCTTTTCATGATTATCTATGTTCTTAGCTTGTAAGGGTTAACACTCTTCATTGAGAGTATGATATATATATATATATATATATATATATATATATATATATATATATATATATATTGTTCCTTAAGGATATATCATTGTTGATGGAAGTAGGTATCCTTATTTCTCTTCCTTATCATGTCTACTTTGTAGCCATAATGGGGGGGGCATACATATGTCCTCCCTTGTATTATAGTTATGCATTTATGTTTTTTTATTTTTATTTTTATTTTTGTTTTGTTTTGCAGTATGCTAAATTCTGATTAGGGTGTAAGTGAGAAAGATATCCATCCCTAGGATACAAATTTATTTACATACAATATGCTAAATCCTAAACAAGGTGTAAGTGGGATAAATCTCCTTTCTTAGGATACACATTTACAAATACACACCATGATGAAATGCAGACATTGATTTGTGGATGCTTAAAAGTCATCAAAATATGCACTACATACATACACAAAGCCACTAGAAGGTGCATAGTTTATGGGATTCACTACTTGGAATACCCACCTGCTAGGATCTCATCTCCTTTTGTGATTCACAATAAGGTGGACATCTTACTGGGAAAGGTAATCTCTCTCTCTCTCTCTCTCTCTCTCTACTTTCATCCTAGTAGGACTAGATCATGAGGTATGCTATCTATGATGTTTCTTTTTTATTTTCTATATGATCATTTATGCTCTTGCAATATGCTTCAAAACATGATATTAGTGGACAAGGCATTTTTTGATCAAGGTCTCTTTCACTAGTTGATTTGGGTTTGCTTTAGTACTAACCCCTTTTGTGTCTTTCATTTTGGTTTTTCTTTTTTTTTTCTTTGTTTATTTTTTCTTTGTTTTCGTGCCCTTGTGCATGGGTGTCAAGTGAGGATCCTTGGTTTTAGGGCTTATTTCCTTTGACTAAGTGATGTTCTATATCTTTGTGATTTGCTGAAGTCTTTATTCTCTTCCTTTACCACGAGTATGTCTTGTTCCACACTCCCATTAAAGTGGGGGCTAAATGTATCATCTTAAAATGGAAGCACCCATGATAAAACCTTTTATCCCTCCTTAATGAGATATTTTGGGCCACTTTTGGATGTCTCTTTGATATTTGGATATCCTCCTAGGTGCTTGTACCTTATGTTCTCTTATTCTGTCCCTTTCCCCACTTCTTTTTCCCTCTTTTCAAGACCCTGAGACTATCCTAGGAGGCCTTGAACTTTAGGTATAGGCCAGATCTTGGCCTTGAATTTTAGCTCTAGGCTGAATTTCAGCCCCGAACCTCACATCTAGGCTGAATTTAGGCCCTAACCTTGTGGGTCACCATTTTTGGGATCCCGGGCCCCTTTTAGAATTTTAATTTTCTCCCACCTTCTAGTTGACCCTTCTCAATTTTGGAGACAAAATTGGGTATAAATATAGGCCTCCCCTCTTCATTTCGAGGATCCAAGAATATCAATTCAATCCAAAAGTGTTAATAGTTCATACTTTCAAGCTATTTCATACTCTCACAAGCTCTCCAGGTGTCTACTAAAGATAAAGGATTCAAGCTTTCAAGTTTCAAGAAATTAAAGGAGTTTTGTAAAGATATTCATAGATTATATCATTATTTCATTCTTTCCCCTATATATAGATTCTTTATTCAAGGAGATAGTGGATTTGGCCATCAAGGAGGGAAGATCTACCTTCATACATTCAAGATCCAATGTCACATCTTCAAGATCTATAATAGTTCCTCCAAGATCTATCATTCTTCTTCAAGGAAAATTTCAAGCATACACATACATTGTGGTTTTGATTTACATTGATTTCCTTTCTAGGTCTTTGGTGTTGAGTCAAGGCTATTGCATTGGCATAATTGATTACATCTTAAACACAATTTCTTAATTATTGATTAGTATTTCTTTATTGTTATATCTACTTCTACTACTTGCTACCATTCTCCTTCTTATTGTTTAAAGGTTGAGGTTAATTCCTAAACTGGGGTTTGATTGAGGAAAACCCCTCTTTAAAAACACAAAACCCTTTTTCTCTTGTAGATCCAAATTTACAGGCTTTCATATATGTTTTTGGGAGTTTTTGGAACATGGCATAGTTGCAGATTCAAAATCAAGAAAGATTAGTAGAACAAGTCTAGGCTGAATTTTGGCCTAGTCCTTGGTCAAGGCTGACCCCAAGTTGGCATAGACTTGAAAAATCAGCCTAGTCCAAGAGAAGAACAATTTTTGGGTTTTACAGAGCTTGCATTATTATAACCACATCTAATAAGAATACTTGGACAACAAGGTGGGAGAATGTGATGATGATCATAGAGCTACTGAGGTATATGGACTAGTACATTTGACCTTATTTTTCCACCAACATTTTTGACCAACAAATAAAAAGGTTTTGGTTGGTTGGATTATAGAAGGAAAACTTTGATTTTTTTTAATCCATGCTTGTGGTCAAAATTTTGACCAACACAGGCATAACTTAAAAAAAAGTTTCATTTATCACTTCATTATTATTTGCAGTGCACGAAGGAGGATTATATGCATTTTCATTTGGACTGCATTATTCCCCACAGTGAAGAAGGGCAATGCGTGAAGGAGGATTATCTGAATTTTCATTTGGACCACATTATCTACATTGTAAGGATTCTCATTAGGTTTTATCTATAATTTATGGTAATATCAATATCCTATACTTGTATTACAAGATCTTTTTAATGAATGGGAGGGCACGATTCAAATTTTTTACTTGGATGAGTTAAGAGGCATTTTCATAGTTTTGTTCCATACCCACAACTATGATCTTGTATGAAATGTTAAGAAAATTTATATACCTAGTACAATCCATTTATAGTATCTTATTTCTTCTCTTTGAGGATAAAATTTGATAAGACCTTGGTCAATATTTGTTCATAAGAATTTAGTTTCAATGCCCTTTTTGAAAACAACATTCTAGACACATGATGAGGAACCATTACAAAATATTTGTGGTCATCTTTTTAGGCTGTAGAATGCTCCCATCTACATTGCAAAGCCACCTTATGAAACCTATCTTCAATCCCATCATCTGGGTTTCAATTTGTGTTATTTTTTATTTCATGATATGAAACGTCTACAACATATGATGGGAGAACCATCCACCCTGGGAAATAGTAGGGGGTTAGTCAAATTAAGACAAAAGGTGCATATGCAAGAAGGTTCTTAGTGGGTTATTTGGAGGTCTTAGTGGTCTAGTTGCAGCCAATAATGACCTATACTAGCATATTTTAGAGTTTATAGTGCATTGGGCATGGTTGTTAAGACTTTGAATATAATCTTTCATTTGTCTTAAATTGTCATGTCTCAAAGACTTAGGGAACACACTTTTGGCCAAGTAGAGTCTAAAGCAGGAGTTACTAATATCCTTATTACTTGGTCTATTGTTCTCGTTTCCCAACCATAAGCCTCAAGCTATCCACCTTAGTTGGCATCCAAAGTACTTAAGGTGCAGTTTTTCATGAGGGGTTTGGGGTTCCAATACTTTGAGAGATAACATATGATGCTATTGTTGAGGATGTATTAATTTTGGTTCTTGTCTTGAGTGTAGTTGGTACTTTGTCAAATTATGCCAATAAATGTCCATTTTCAAGTAGACACTAACCTATAGTTCCTTTGAAAGATTTTGCAACTTTATTGTGTCCTATGAAAAACACCTTCATAGGGTTAGTATTGTCAATAAATAAATAAAATAACTAAATTACCACAAATAGCAAGCTAATTTAAGAAAATGAAGACAAAAAGCACTCTATGGATCTCTATTTAGATTTGCTAATGCAAAGCTCTTAGCAAGCTTCCATTAGTGACAACTCTTAAATGAGAATTTAAATGATAAGCAAACTAAGAATTCAATTCCAAAAGAAATTAAGCATTAATTAGTACTATATTTTCCTTTCTAGCTCAAAATTGCAAGAGGTTTGATGCTATTCTCATATTTGTGGATGATAATTTAGTGATTTATGCCTTGCTTTTATAGATTTTGGCAAGGGTAGAGGGTAGAGTTGAGTTGATCATGGTTGGATTAGGGTTAATTCCATAGTTCCACTTTGGAGGCAATTTAAATGGATTATCCTCAAAGCTTGGAATAAAGGGACAAAATGGATGGCCAAGATGCTCTCACCTTATGTATGATTGAGATTTGTTTTGAGGTTGATCCATGTGAGTCCAATCCTTAAATCCTATTGGTTGAGCCATTTTCCTCCCATGTGGTGTTGAGGGAAAATAGGGATTTATTAATTGAATTCATTTAATTTATTTAGCCATGTGTACCCCTTAAATGGGTTGATTTAATTTAAATTGAACTATGCAATTAATTAGATTAATTGCATAATTTATTGATTTAACTTGATTTATTATATTTAAATTGATTTAATGGCTTTTGATTTTTAATTAAATTTAGATTATGGCTTGATTGAAATTTTTCTTTGATTTTAGCTTGATTTGATTTTATTGCTTTGATTTTTCCTTGGTTGCTCACTTAAATTAATCTTGTCCTTTTTTAGGTGATTACAAATGCCCCTCTTTGAATCAACGTGTAAAGCGTATCGGTTCAAAGAATGCCTTGATCATTTTGATGTGAAGTCCTAATTAGATTGATGCTTAATTTGATATTTGATAAAAGATGTAGATCTTGATGACAAAGTTGATGTAGTTCTGATTGATTTAAAGTTCTTGATGGTCTTTCTGATGATAGGTTGCCGATATGATCCCTGAGTCAATTTGATTTGATGTTTGAGGCCCCACTTAATTGATAAGAAACAAATTTTTGGTAAAAGATTAAGCTTTGATTTGATGTTATGCTCTTGATTTGATGATTATGACATCGGTCCTGATTGTTCAAGTGTATGCCCCCTCAGAAATGAAATGAAATTTGATCCTGGTGAAAGGTATTGCATTTTCAATCAATTAGTGTGGAAAAATATTTAATTATGAGTAAATTTCAATTTTATTTTCGATAATGTATTTGCAATGCTGTGATAATAAATGCCCCTGATTTGGCTGAATAGGTAAAAAATTTGGGTCTGAGGTCATTTTCTGGTAAAAAATGCCCCTTTTAGGTCAAAATGGGCTATATAAAGAGGTAAAAGGTCATTTTCACTATTCATTTTTAACTTCTCTTTTGACTTTTCCTCTCTGACCCCTTTGAGATATTTCACAATGGTGATCCTGATTCGAGAGCATAAGTTCAAGCAAGGCCACCGATATCAGCGTCCACCTAGCTATGAACCTCTGATATGTACCCTGACAACTTGTCTTGTCTGATTTCTACTCTTAAATTTGAAAATTTTAGATTTTTCAAGTAAAAACCCTATTTTTCCATTTTTAAAAATCAGCAATGCATACAATCATTTTAACCACGCATATACAATTCCTCCTGCGCATCCACGGTTTTTTGTAGCACTTTTAAACTTTTCAGTAGAGCTTACAGATGCTAAAGCTAGGGCACGTTTTGCATTCACCCTTTCCTACAACACTTTCACATTTGATTGCACTTTTAAGATTTTTAGTAGTGCGTACATGGGTTTCCTCCAGTGCATACTATATCTTGCAGTGTGTACACTTTATTGTAGCATGTATAATAGTTTTCGCTGTGCATTTGATGTTTTAAGCTGCACATTTGAGTTTTAGCACTTATAAGCAATGAAATAGCCTGTACACCCATTTTGGTCAAATTTGTGAGCCTTTCAGTCAGTTTTACGATCCATCTGGTGTTGTCAAAGTTATCAATTGGCTTAGGTTTTTGAGTTCTTCTTCTAGCAAGTCACGTGATGTCAATTCGAGTCATTTGATATTGAATGCTTGATGGTCAATCTTGATTTAGATGGTGAATGATGATAAATTTTCCATCTTCTCTTAATAGAATAAGGAAAATTGATTGTGGTTTGATTAGATTTGATTGTTTGATTGACTTAAGATGATCCAATATGTGATGATTTTGATTTATGATGTGTTTAAACTTAGCTTTTACAGTTTCCTCTTTGGAAGCTAGCTATTTGAGGCTTGTTTCCTTTTCCTTTTGATGTGATTGATGACTTGAGTAGATCAGAGAATCAAGTTATAGGCCGATGTGGGTTATCTTTCCTCCTTTCTCTCCCTTAAATATGTGTGAATCAAGATCTTCTCACTATTATGGAAAAGTGCTAGCACTCTAACCATAACATTTTCCATTTAATGATGGGAGAGATGAGGATCACTACAGAGGATGTTTCTTAGTTTCTACAGATTCCTACTCATGGGGAGATTATTTATTACAATCAGGTATATGATGGTACGACATGCAGATGCCTCTTTGTAGACCCAACCATTGGAGATGAGAGCATCCAATGAGTGTAGTTTACTTTATTTCTAGTACTTCTAGCTATTCTTGGTGTACTCATCAGGGGTTTCTTGGTTCTTGATCGATAGGGCCATGGGTTGGTAGTTGGTTGGGGTTAGATCGTAGAGGACCTGATTGCTCATCCTCGTAGCTTTGATTGGGGTTCCTATGTGTTAGCTCAGTTGTATCATGAGCTACATGATGTTGTATATCATTGTAGTGCTACTCTCTCTACTGTAGTAGTTTTACTTCAGTTATGGACCTGGGAGCATATTATTGTTGCTCATCCTATTTCAGTTCTTCATCGGGATGCCGTATGGCCTTTTTCCTAGATGTACAAGGGGATGGTTGTGCAAGCCCACCTAGGCAAGGTGGATTACTAGTAGCATATTATTGATGATATCAATTAGGTGGTCTGGAGACCCTACATAGGATGCAAGCCATGGCCAAAGAATGCAACAAAGCTACCGTATATGTGCATGCCTCACTAGATGATAGGGAAGACACCCTTGGTGATTGAGAGATTATGCTTCCATAGAGTTCTACAATAGTTTGATTGGATATAGGGGATGCCTCAGGGTTTATCCCTTTATGCTCGTGTATAGGTTGAGAGGTCCCTCTTCAATCCTCAAATTGACTATAGGACTACACAAGATGAGTTATTACAGCTGCCCCATCTTGTTTGGGATACGAGAGATCATATTGTTGACACCAATATGACTGATGATTATGTGCAGTGGTTCATACAAAACCCTTTTCTTGGATTTATTGATTCAGCCAAGCTAGTACCCGGGATTGAAGAGGAGTCAAAGGATGATGGTGGAGATGGTGGTGGTGGTAGGAGATGGGATCATTAGGGACCATGGGGTGATAGGGTGAGACAAGGAGGTAGGGCTATTATTCCTTTTATTTCTACCCCCACTCTAGTCAGAGGAAGAGTCTGAATGAGAGGCATATGGGTTAGGGTGAGGGGTGAGCCCTATAGATTACTCCATCAGGTGGGTATTGATAGAATGGCTAGGTGGGGTTAGCACAAAGTGTGGGTGTATATGTAGGTTGGTGCACAGGTTGTGGTAGACATTGATGCACAGGTGGAACAAATTCTTGTGGATTAGGCACATGAACCTCTAACACCTCCTCCTCCACAGGGTTCTCTTTCTTCTCAAATTCCATCTTATTCTTCCATTCCATCATCTTCTTCTAATCTTTAATCTTACTCTGTACCATCTTCTTCCATTCCATCTTCTTCTATGGCTCCACCCACACAGGATCCTCCTGCACAGGTTCCTTTAGTAGAGGAACCAACATAAGCTTCTGATGTTCAGACTTTACAATTCAATGTTTTAGAGACTAGGGAGAAGGTTAGCTAGGCAACATGATGTAGACATTCATGGCTTCTATGAGTCAGCATGGGCTACAAGCAAGCTCAAGTTGAGGTCCAGATACAGGTCCTGGTCTTGATCATGCTAGTGGTTCTGGCAGTTGATGTTATATGATTGAGCCATTTTTTTTTGTATATTATGATGATTATTTTTTATATCGAGACATTAGACTCATATTATTTTATCCGATGATGTTTATTTATGATTGATACTTGTTATGCTTGATGGGCTTTGATTCACATATTTTGATGGACTTTGATGATACCATGGAATTTGATATTCATTGATAGATTTACTTTATATGATGTCATTATGTGTTGGACTTATGTTTTAGGTGCTTTATATGATATGCAGATCTATATGATTCTATCTCTACATGCTTTGTTTTTATGCTTTTCAAATGTAGTTTATGATATGAATGCACATGTCTATGTATGAGAATGTCTTATTTATGACATAGAATAGATGGATGTGTGTAATACATGGTTTAATGTTTAACAATGTATGATGATGCTATTTAATGGTTTAATGATTAATTCTATGTGATGATGTTATTTATGGATGCATTCTTATATGATGCTATGGATAATGTAATGTAATGTGATGGATGCAAATGAGATGTAAATGTAATGGATGTACTTATGCAATGTATGTATTTTGATGATTTAATGATTAATGATGAATGCAATGTATACATGATATAATTTATATATGGATTAATGATGATCTAGATGTAAATTGCAATGTCCTAATACACTTATTTTTTAATATAATTCAATGTTTAAATGTAATAAACCTTGATGAATGCACCTATATGAAAAATGCAATGTACCAATGAGATGATCTTAAATGCAATGTTTAGAATGAATTTAATGCAATGCAATTAATAATGTCCTAATGATGAAATTAATGCAACTAAAAGATGAGAATTAAAATGAATACAAACTAATGAAAATACAATTTAATGAATTTAATGATATGAACTATACTGATAGTTGAATGATTTGATTTAAAATGAATGCAACCAAATGCAATGAATTTAATGATTTTAATGATATGAACTATAATGATAATTGAATGATTTGATTTAAAATAATTGCAACCTAATGCAATGAATTTAAATTAACTAAGGTTAATTCTCTAAATGGATGCAAGATTACAAAGAAAGAGATGAATCTAAATGTAACCTGATTTAAAAATGCAATTAATCTAATGCAAGACACCTTTGTTTTTGATTGTTGATTTCCAACACACTCTATCACATATATTTTTTGTTGAACATTTGATTTTTGATTAACTCCACCCCCTTCTTTTCTCTTTTCCAAAACCCATTTTGAGCTAAGAAAAACAAAGAACTTAAATGCATTTAATCTAGGATGGATGTAGCTAGCTGTCACTATTCACCAATTAGGAGCTTATATTCATCATTGAGTAGTTTTGAAACTTGAAATTAGCACAACCATCACTAGTTCAACCATGATGATATGGATACCTCTTTCCTTTCCATGTTTCCTTCCTATTATTGGTACAACTATCACTGATTGAAATCAATCATGAGAGTATGAATACCGATTTTGTTGGATTCTATGTTGTAAGTGGATTTTGGTATTATGATATTTAACATCAAAATATCCAAGGTATCCTATTGCATAAACAAAAAAAGATCTCATTTTTTCCATATATACATGTCCTTGATGATTCTTTGATGATCATTTCCTTAGATGGATGACACATACTTTAAGACTTTGACCTTAAGAAACTCATTCAGAAACCAATAAAATATCATTCTTTCATCATAGCTTGTCTAGTTTAAAAACTTTCATTGATTTCGCTAGAAAGACATGATTTCATCAATCAAGTAATCACTTAAAAATTTTGCACTATTTTTCAAATCCATATTTCAAGTATAGTTCCATCCATTTCATATTTTTAATCCTGATAAAGGTAAGATTTTTGTGAGATCTTGGATCAAAATTTTGTGTTTGTTTGATTGACATTAGGATTAGGATGTGATCATGTAAGTGTTTCAATTGTGTTTTGGTGAGTTGATTTGGTGTTAGATTGATGTTTTCTTTGATGAATCCTTCCTTATCCAAAATAGATTTGCCCCTAGTTTGATGTTATTGCGTTTGTTGGACTTAGGATGTTTTGTAGATTAGTGATGAAAGCTTTAGGTACTTGCAAATGCAACTGTGGGGTTTTATTATGCAATCTATACAAATGATGGTGAATGCAAAATTTACAAGGATGATGACTAGGCATGAGACTGACTTGGACTTTCAATGGCACCTATTTACCAGGTTTATCACCGATTGAATGAATTTTCTCTTTTTCTATTTTTTTCTATTTTTTCCTTTTTTTGCTACCAAGGTGCCTATTTGCTAGGTTTTCACCAAGGAACTTTTTCTCTCTTTCCATTTTTTTGTTCTCTTTTTCTCTCTCTCTCAAATCACCAAGGTGCATATTTTGCTAGGTTTTCACCAAGACAACATCTTTTTGAGGATCATTCTTGATGTTTTTGGATTTCTTTATGCTCAATTTTCCACTATTTTTGATCTTTTTTGCATTTCTAATTTGTTTTCTCTTTTCCATTTTTCAATGTTTTTGAACTTTTCAGGATCTCTTATGACTATGTACGATAAATAGGATGCTCTCTCATCTAATTTTTTGATACTATTTTTCTTTATACAATTTCATCTTCTTTATGTGTAGAACCTTTTCAGGTGTATACTATTGATGGGTTCTTGCAACTCTTCTCCTTCACAATCAACTAGTTTATAGGTGCCAGTTCCAAAAAAAGAGGTGATTAAAAAATGTCGTAACCAGTTTGCTTCCCATTTTCCTTTCTTTTCTCTTTCCACTTGATTTTTAGGGTTTTCTCGCAACACTAGATCACCTATTTGGAATGTCCTTAGTTTTATGTGCTTGTTATAGATCCTTGACATTCATTTCTGATACACTTTTAACTGGTCAAAATATTGTTGCTGTCTTTCATCTAGTAGCTCCAATTCTTGAAACCTAGAAACTATATAGTCTTCTTCACTTAATAATCCATGCAATGAGACTCTTAAAATGGAATTTCTACCTCTAAAGGTAAAACTTCTTATGCTCCATAAACTAGTGAGAATGGTGTAGCTCTTGTTGGCATCGTGATACTTGTCCTATAAGACCATAGAGTAGTGTTTATTTGAATGTTCCAATCTCTACCTGAATTATCCACGATCCTCTTCAATATTTTTAGGATGTTCTTGTTTCTAGCTTCTGCTTGTCCATTACCTTGTGGGTAATATATTGAAGATGAGTGATGTACCACATGAAATTTTGTACATAATTCTTTCAAATCTTTGTTCTTGAAATTTTTCGCATTATTTTTTATGATGGCATGAGGAACACCATATCTAAAAATTATGTAGTTTAATATGAACATGGATATTTTCTTTCCTATGGCAATGGATAATGGTACAACTTCCACCCATTTGGTAAAATATTCAGTTGTAGTCATGATGAATTTATGACCATTTGATGATGGTGGATAAATCATCCCTATCAAATCCAAACTCCATTGATAAAAGTGCCAAGGTGTAGTCATAGGATGTAATTATTGTGCTGGCACATGGATTAAGTTTCCACGGTACTGACATTTATGACAAGTTTTCACAAAGTGACAAGCATCTTTTTCTATAGAAGGCCAAAAATATCCTATCCTAAAAATTTCTTAGTTAGGGTTAACCCATTTGAATGTGACCCACAAATTCCTTCGTGGATTTCTTGTAAGGCTATGGTTGATTCCTCTTTCTCTAGACACCTTAAAAGCATTCCATCTAGGATCTTTCAATACAACATGTCAGATACTAGGGTATAGCGAGAGGCTTGTCATATAAAATTTTTGTTTTGATTTCTGGTTTGGTCCATGGGTAAGATTTGGTCTTTTAAGTATGTGTAAATGGATCCATGCCAGGGTGCATCATCTCCCACTAAAAAGAAAATCTAGTGTGAGGATGGAAAGGGTCAATTGTGGGTTGTCCAACTTCTTCTACAAGGAATTCATATCTGGCGCTTTGATCTAGTATTTGGAGAAGTGATGCCAATGTAGCCATTGCATTTGCTGCTTTATTCTTATCCCTCACCACTTGTTCAAATGTGACTAGAGTGAAGTATTTCTTGAGATTATAAATCTGTAGAGTATCAAAATATCATCTTTAGTTTGATACTCATCATTTACTTGATTAATAACTAGTTGGGAATCTCCATAGATTTATAGCTCTGTTACCTTCCATTCTAATTGTAATCACCTAAAAATGGACAAAGACAATTAAGTAACAAAATCAAAGAAAATTAAAGAAAATCAAGGCAAATCAAGGACAAGATCAAAGCAATTGAATCAAATCAAACATTTAGCCAATCAAAATTAAAATCAAGCTTTAATTCAAGATAAATCAAAATATAGAGCATTTTAATCAAGTTAAATCAAATCAAAGTGCAATTAATTCTATTAATTGTATAGTTTTGAATTAAATCAAATTCAACCCATTCAAGGGGTACATGGCTAGATAAATGAATTAAAATCATTTAATAAATCCCAATTTCTCTCAAAAACCCAAAAGGGGAGGGAATTCAATCAACCAATAGGATTTGAGAAAGGTATTCACATGGATCAAGACAAATTCAATCTCAATCACCCAAAGTGAAAGAGCATCTTGTCTACTTGTCCCAAGCTTTGAGGACACAATATTTAAATTGTCTTCAAAGGGTGGAACCAAAGACTCAACTCAAGCTTAATCATGATCAACACAACTACACCCCCTACCCTTGCATAAATCTATAAAAGGAAGACCAAAATCAATCATTATTCATAACCACACATCTAAGAATAGCGTCAAATCTCTTGCATTTTATAGCTAGAAAGGAAATTTAGGAGAAATTTAGCATTTCAATTTGAATTAATTGTTAGCATTTTCTTTATCATAATCATTTCTTATTCTAGGACTGTCATTAATGGTAGCTTGCTAAGAGCTTCACATTAACACTCTTAGATAGGGAGCCATAGGATGCTTAATTGTGCTTTATTTGATAAATAGAGTATTAATTGTGGTTTATTTAGTCTCTATTTGATTTATTGTTCGATACTAATTCTATGAAGGTACAATTTCTAGTACACAAAATGGCGCCCACCATGGGGCAGTATGCTTCACTTTTCTAATCTCTCAAAATTTTTCAATTTTATCAAATTTTTGCATGTTTAACTCTCAGGTTTTTCAAGAAACAACACTTCTAACAGCTCAAACGATGCTTCTTCATAGTTAAAAAATGCTTTTGAGCATTGTTTTAGCACTTCTACAATGAATTTGTGCACCTTTACACCGATCAACAATGCTTTCAAATCTTTATGTTCTCTGTCTAATATTCTCACAGAGCTTTTTCCCTGACTACCGAGTGCTTCTGCACATTTATTTAGCACTTTTACTTGTTTTTTACTGCCTTTTCTCAATTCTACAGTGCTTTTACTCTCTATTTCTACGCTTTTGAAAATTTAAAATAGTGCTTTTAATCATATTAACAACACTTTTGAATAGTTAAATAGCGCTTTTAAGCATTACGATAGTGCTTTTGAGTAAATAGTGAGTTTTTATAATCTGACTGTGGTAAAATGATTTATATGTTTTTGTAGGATGTCTGACCACAAAAAAGTGAAAAAACCATAGAGAAAATTCAACCAAGAAGGCAAGGCTTTGACTAGGAAAATCAAGAAAGAGAACATTGCTCATATCAAATCAGTCCTTGAGGATTCATAGTAGGAAAATCAGGTTTATGAAAATTATCTTATGGTTGTAGAAGCATACAAAACTAAGTTTGTGTCACTTAATTGGATTTTCTCACCTTAAATCAAGTTTTTCTTAAAATTTGCAAATAAGGCCTTAGATTCAATTCAATCTTTGCTTCTTCAATTTCATTTTTGGTTTCCTTCAGTGTGGCTATTTTTATTGACTAACTTGTGGGAGGAAAAGCACATTGGAAAGGAACTATAGCCAAGGTAAGCTTAAAATGGAAAAAATCACTCAAAAATTCCCCTAGCCTTTGCTAGCTACAAGGAAAGGTAAGCCTCAAAATAGTGAATGTTTCCCTTAAATTGTGACATTTGGTGCTTTTAAGAATCTAGTAATTACAAAATAGTCTATCTTTGTTTGGAAAGTTAAGCATTTATGCCTATGATCTTCACTTCTTCTAGTGAATCAAAATGCCAAAGGTGTTAAACTTTTTAATTAAGAAGAAAGGTTGCGGAAATCAAGCACATAAAACCAAAGCCCCTTGTTTGTAGAAGAGAGTATAAATACTCAATTCTCTCTAGTTAGTGGGCTAGTAATTGAACCTTGTTTATTGTGTTATAGAAATTAAGGAAAAGTTAGGGATATGCTCTTCACCTTTTGGTGAATCAAATTATTAAACACTAGTTCTTAACTCCATTTCCTTTCTTTCCATGAACATTCTAGAACATTAGTGGGCTCACCTCCTGAGTTTTTCCTTAAAAGGGCCGGTGAGAGGGACAGCCCAAAGTGGGATACACTTGCTTTTTCCGTGAGAATCCAACCCACTATAAAACAAAATGCATACATACTTAATGGGGTGTGTGACAAAAGGATACTAAATTTTTGAACTTCCTCGAATAGTCCTCATGAATTGCACAAAACTTTGATATACCGGTGGTGGGAAGCCCCTTAACATACTTGGGGCATGAAATTTTAGGATCCATTTTGAACGGAATCCATATTAAATCCTTGATAAAATAGCAAGACCACCTTCTAAGAGCCATGTTTACAAGCCAAATCTTGAGCTAGGGAGGTGCTTGAAGTTTCTTTTTGTGCAAAACCCGTGATAACGTACTTTCAAATCAAACATTTTGTATTAGTGGGTAAAAAGAGACAAGTGTATGTGTGATTGTTGTGTTTGAAATACATAAAAAAGTGAGAGAGATATCCATTGAAAGTTCATCTTACATTTTTAATCTCTTTAATTTAAAATCAACAATTATCAAATCAAGGATCATTTCGAGTCAAACCCTTGTTGGATCCTGGTTTCCACGTGGTCCCACAAATTTAGGGTATCTTTACAAGGAGATAGCACTTGTGTTGCAAATGAAGGTCATGAATTTGAATACCAAAGTCTCTTCAAAGGTCAAGATCAAGGGGGATATTTTCCCAAATTTATTATAAGATAGACTCAACAACATGGATATAAATTTGGCATATTATGATCATCAACATGGAGGAAAAAATCATAACACCAAAAATGCTACTTAAGCTCCTAAAGAAACACTTGAAGAAAAAGTTGAGAGAGCAGCCCAAGACAATGAATTCCTAGAAGTTATGCAAAAATTAATAGATAGGGATAGGGAGAAATTTTTCCTAAACCTATCCCAAATGGGAGTAAAGCTTCCCTATGACTATGATATAGAGAAACTTAAAAAGGACCAAGAAGAAGATAATCCTATGAATGATATGACTAGACAATTGAAAACCTTCCAAGAGAAAATTGATTCCATGAAAAAGGTGGTAGAACCTAAGCCCTTTTCTATTAAAGCTTTGTGTCCTTTCCCATTTGACAAAAGCTTAGTTATGGTACCCTTTCCTTTCAATACTATTTTTCCTAAATATGATAAGTATATGGGTAAAACAAACCCACAGGACCATCTAAGGGAGTTTTGTGCCTTAAGCATTGAGTTCATGCACAATGATATGTACCTAATGAGACTCCTTCCTAGGAGCTTAGGAGGTCCCGCCATGGAGTGGTTTTCAAATTCACCCCAAGGAATAAAGACCTTTGAGGAGTTAGCCTCCAAGTTTGTAACGCACCATTCCTATAATATTGAGCATGAAATCATGATGCTCAAATTGTGTGATACCAAATAGAAAGATGGAGAATCCTTCTTAGGATTCCTACAAAGGTGGAGGACCAATTTTGTAAGGTATCCATGAAGTATCCCTAAGAAAGAGAAGATGGAAATCTTTACCAATAATTTGACCATGGAAATGAATTATTGATTACAACTCCAATGTCCCCCAACATTTAAAAAAACTTATAAAAAATGGGATCAAAATTGAGGATGTATTGGTAAAGAGAGGAGAGATAAAAGTATTTAATTCCAACAAATCCAATACCAATAACAACAATAATAATTATGTGTCTAAATATTTCAATAATCAAGGGGCCAACAATCAAAATGATAAGCCTAAGCTATGGTTGAATAATAACAATAAAAATCTTGTGAACGATGGAGTCGTAGAGGCTAATAATTTGAAGGCCACCCCTTTTAATTTATCTAATGGAGCTAATTCTTCCTATAATGTTAATCAATCGAACAAGACTCCATTCAATTCCAACAACAATTCCAACAATTCAAACAACAATGCTAATAATCCTTATAACAATGCTAATGGGAATAAACCCAAACCTTTTCTCTCCACATATAACAAAAGAAAATTCACCTATCTAGGTGAAAATTTGGAGAATGGATTAAGGACCTTGGTTGCCAACAAGATCATCACATTACCTGATTTAAGAGATTATGAGCCCCAAGTTAAACCTAATTGGTGGAATGATTCTCACAAGTGCAAGTATCATCAAAATAGAGGTCATAAAACTAACAAATGCATGAGGTTAAAACACCTAGTGCAAGACCTAATAGAAGATGAAACCATTACAATTGAAGGGCCTCAAAACAATGAGGATCACAAGACATTTAAAAACCCATTTCTTAATCATGAAAAGGGTGAATCATCTAATAATCACCAAAATCAAAAGAAAGGTAATGAGAAGGTGAACTTTGCACACCTATGATAACATAATCAATCCTTTAAGAGAAGAAGATAATGCCATAAATGTTATCATAGTAAAGGAGAAATTAAAAGTAGTTTCTAATGTTGTCACTAGGGGGCAAGCCTCCAAAATCACTCCACCCAGTAATATTCCAAGAATTGTTCTACCCAACCAAAGTATACCTTCATCATCAAAACAATATAACTTGGTTGATTAATTACAAAGGATTCCCACCCAAATTTCAATCTTGGAGTTACTCAAGTTATCACATATGCATAAAGAAATTTTAGAAAAAGATTTAGTGGAAACCAATGTGCCACTAAACCTAGATGCGGATAAGTTCCAAAATATGGTGGGACACCTCATTGCACCCCATTGCTTATCATTTTTTGAGTAAGATGAAATGTCACTTAATCATCCTCAAAAATTTCCTTTGCACATAGAAGTCGTGATTCATAAGCATATGGTGAAAAGAGTCCTTATAGATGGAGGAGCCAACTTAAACATTTGTACCCTTAGCCTAGTGAAAGCCCTAGGATTTTTTGAGGAGGCTATTGAACCTAAGAAAAAGATAACTATTAAAGCCTACGATGATGAAGAAAGAGCTTCAAAAGGAGTCATAGTACTACCCATAAGAGTTGGTCCCATGAAAAAAGAGACCACTTGTTAAGTGCTAGATCTAAATTTGACCTACAATATCTTGTTAGGGAGGCCATGGATCCATGAAATATAGGAGTTTCTTCAACTTACCACCAATGTTTAAAGTTTCCTTATATAGGGTAGGAAATAATGGTAAGTGGGGACTTAAACCCCTTCCAATATTGTAACAACATCAAGCCTATCAACGACTCTTTAGTCCCACACAATGCATAAGGGTCTATACCTAGTCAAATGGAGCAAGGGAAAAGTTTTAAAGACATCCCATTATTGAAGGGAAAAGAAAAGATAGAAAAGGAAGTTGTTATTGAAGACATACCAAAACTCACTAGCTTAACTACATCGACTAAGGGAAAAGAGAAGGTTAGTGAGGATAATGTTATTGAAAAATCAAAAGAAAACCAAACCAAAGCTATCCAAGTATACACCAAAGAGGCCCATTATCAAAACATGGATCAAATGATGAAGAATTTTGATAAGAAATGCAAGATCAAATAAAAAGGAGTAGGCGAATACTCCCTATCCATGATGGACTTACCCTTATCCCCTAAGTACTATGTAAGACACTCAAATCTACCCCAAAAATACAATGATCATTTTGTGAGAGCTAGTACTTCATCATTCATGGATGAGAATGATAACGAGATCTTAAATTGGCTCTACAAGGATGAAGAAACAAGTGCCCATGTTAAACACATCCAAAATCCCAGCATTCCCACACATCAATATGGGAAAGGATTTCAATTCATGAAAAATATGGGGTACAAAGGCCAAGGACCTTTGGGCATGAGGAATGAAGGACTTCTTGAACCAATAGAAAGTACATGGTGAGATAGTGAGGAAAAAAAAAGATTAGGGTATCTTGAAGAAGGGTACACTCAAAAACACTATCCCAAAATCCATGGTCAAATATTGCAATTAGAATCTCATATTGATGAAGATTATAATGAGTGGGAATGGGATACATTATCTGATGAGTCATGCCATGATAATGGTATTGATGTTATTCATACCTACAATTCTACCAAGGATAAAGGATAGATAGCAAAATCAAGTTTAAATCAAGCATCTAGTTCAAATCAAGTGGTCCTAAATGATGTACCAAGCATAGAAATAGAGATAAATCAATGGGTAGGTGAACCCTATGTACCTTCATGGAGACCTATTATGGAGGAATCAAATGTTAGGTTTAATCCACATGCCTTTTATCCAATGAAAACCTTAGAGGATTCTAGTGAGGAAGACTTTGATTCTACCTCTTTAGAACATTTAGAAGAGGCACATGTCATAGAATTGAATGATACAATGTACAAACCATCAAATGAGGTTTGATCTTTAAATCCCATTGAACCAAGCCTAAGTATTGACCCCTTAACTCTCATACACCTAGAATTAATTGAATGGGATTCCATGGAACCAACCACTCTCCCAATCTTTTTGAATGACAATGTGGTGTCCCAATATGTCAATGTAGTTGAACCTTCTTCTACTATGGAATATCAAGAAGAAATGATAAAGGGGAGTATCCAAACTTTCAATCCATGAAAAAATGAAAAAAACAAAAAAAGTAAAAAAGGAAAAGAATCAAGTGTTGAAAACCACATTGTGGCAACATTAGATCCAAAAGAAAAAGAAATAAAGGATGTTTCCAAAGCTTAAAAACCAATTGAGGCACCTAAGGAAGGAAGTTTGGATGCTCTACCAGAACATTATGAAGAAAGATCTCCAATTTTGATCAAGCCTACAGAAAAGATAAACATTGGATCAGAAACTGAGCCAAAGATCATACACCTAGCGACATCCTTATCTAGTGAAGAAAGGAAAGAATTCATAAAATTTTTCAAGGAAAAGAAAATCAATTTTTCTTGGTCATATGATGATATGCTGAGATTGGATCCAAACTTGATTATGCATCACCTAAATATCAAAGGAGTCAAACCAATCAAATAGAAGTTAAGGAAGATGCATCCACACATAGCCTTGCTAGTGAAAGTGGAATTAGAGAAACTGCTAAAGGTGGGACTTATCAGAGCCATTGATTATGCAAACTGGATTTCAAATATTGTACCAGTTTCAAAATTAGATAAGTCCATCAAAATTTGCATAGATTTTAGAGACTTAAACTTGGCATGCCCTAAAGATGACTTTCCTCTTCCAAGCATAGACACCATTGTAGACTTAATAGTGTGACATTCCATGTTTTCACTTATGGATGGATTTAGTGGCTATAACCAGATCATAGAACCTAAAGACCAAGATAAAACAACATTTACATGTGCATGGGGGACATTTTGGTTGAAAGAATGCCCGGGCAACATATCAAAGGGTCATGACCACAATATTCCATGATATGATGCATAAGTTCATGGAAGATTATGTAGATGAAACATTAGAAAAATATCATTCAAGGGAGGAGCATCTACCAATTCTAGAGAAATTTTTTGACAGATTAGAGAAATTCAAAGTAAGGCTCAATCCTAAAAAGTGTGCATTTGGGGTCCAATCAGGAAAATTGCTAGGCTACATTGTATCAATGAAAGGAATAGAGGTGGATCCTGCTAAAGTCAAGGCCATTATAGAGATGGAAGAACCTAAAAACATTAGCCAAATGAGGTCACTATAATGGAGAATTCAATCCATCAGGAGATTTATATCCCAACTAGCAGAAAAATGTCATAACTTCACCCAACTTTTGCATAAAGATACAATCTTCAAATGGGATGAGAAGTGTGAAGAAGCCTTCAATTTATTGAAGAAATACCTCATGAATCCTCCAATCTTAATGCCACCTATTAGAGGCAAGCCCTTGATCCTATATATCTCAGCAATAGAGAATTCATTGGGGGCACTTTTGGCACAAGAAGATGAAATAGGCAAAGAAAAAACAATATACTACATAAGTAGAACCTTGGTCAAATATGAGTTGAACTATACATTCATTGAAAGGGCATGTTTGGCTGTGGTTTTTGCTTCCCAAAAATTACACCATTATATGCTAGCTCATAAGATAAGACTCATTGCAAAGATAGATCCTTTGAAGTATGTACTTAGTAAAACAACATTAAATGGAAGGCTAGACAAATGGGTCATGGTGTTGAGTGAATTCGACATTGAATTTGTAGACCCAAATCTATTAAAGGGAAAGTCATTGCTGACCAATTAGAAGAATCATCACTTCAAGATGATCATCCCATTCAAGTAGAATTCCTAGATTTAGAGATTGTGAATGTTGAGGCAAAGACATGGCAACTGTATTTTGATGGTTCCTACACTCAACATGTATCAGGAGCAGGCATACTTCTAATTATCCCTCAAGGATCTACAATTCCAAAGTCATATAAATTTTTATTTCCTTGAACCAATAACATAGCATAATATGAAGCCTTGGTTATTGGAATCAAGTTGGCATTAGACTAGAAGATGATAGAACTAAAGGTTTATGGAGACTCACAATTAGTCATTAATCAGGTTAACAAAGAATATCAGACAAAAGATGACAAGTTGGTGCCTTATAAAAAAATGGTAGAGAATCTTATGAAGTACTTAATTCTTATTACATTTGAGAAAGTTCCAAAAGAAAAGAACAAAGTAGTAGATGCAATGGAAACTTTGGCATCACTTCTACAAATGCCTGATCAAAGTGCCAGATATGAATTCTTGGTAGAAGAAGTGGAGAAACCAGCATTTGACCCTATCCATCCTTATACCATTTTCTTTCTAACTACACATGAATCACCTTGGTATGGACCTTTTTACAATTACTTAAAATATCAAATTTTACCCATAGACAAAACTAGGAATCAAAAGAAAAGCTTTATTCACCAAGCCTCTCGATATACCATAATCTCTGAAACATTGTATCATAAGAGTCTAGATGGAATGCTCCTTATATGTATAGAAGAAGAGGAATCAAACATGCCCTTGTGAGAAATCCATGTGGGAATCTGTGGGTCACATTCGAATGGATTAACCCTAGCTAAGAAACTTCTAAGGATAGGATATTTTTGGTTGATGATAGAGAAAGACACTTGTAACTTTGCCAAAACTTGTAGAAAGTGTCAATTCCATGAAAACTTGATACATGTGCCCGCACAAGAGCTTCATCCAATGACAACACCTTGGCCATTCTATCAATGGGGTCTAGATTTAATAGGAATGATTTATCCACCATCCTTGAATGGTCATAAATTCATCATCATGACAACATAGTACTTTACCAAATGGGTGGAAGCTGTACCCTTATCAACTATAATGGAAAAGTAGATATCTTTATTTATCCTAAATCACATCATTTGTAGATATGGCATAACTTATTCCATCATAACAGACAATGAAAAGAACTTCAAAAACAAAGACCTAAAGGAGTTATGCACAAAGTTCCACATGATTCATCATTCTTCATCAATATATTACCCTCAAGGTAATGGACAAGCTGAAGCAACAAATAAAAACATCTTGAAGATATTGAAGAGAATAGTGGAAAATTTAGGTAGAGATTGGCACATAAAAATAAAACTAACCTTATGGGATTATAGAACAAGCATAAGAACGCCAATAGGAGCTACACCCTTTTCCTTAGTCTTTGGAATAGAAGCAGTTTTTCCTTTGGAGGTAGAACTTCCATCCTTAAGGGTATCTCTTCATGGTTTGATTAGTGAGGAAGACTATAGAGTTGCTAGGCTACATGAACTAGAACTCCTATATGAGAAACAACAACAAGCATTTGATCATTTAAAAGTATATCAAAATAGAATGTCAAGGACTTATAACAAGCATATCAAGTCAAGAACATTTCAAATAGGTGACCTAGTTTTGTGAGAGAATCCCAAGAATCAAGTAGAAAAGGAAAGGAGTGGAAAATGGGAAGCAAATTGGTTAGGACCATTTATCATTACTTCTTCTTTTGGGACCAACACCTACAAATTAGCAGATTGTGATGGAGAAGAGTTACAAGAACCTATCAATAGCATACATCTAAAGAGGTTCTATACATGAGATAGATGAAAGAGTATAAAGAGTATCAGAATTAGATGGAAATCATCATATTTATTGTATATAGTCAAAAGAGATCTTGAAAATACCAAAAACAATTGAAAAGGAAAAAAGAGTAAACAAATCAGAAATGCAGAAAAGATAAAAAATAGTGAAAAATTGAGCATGAAGAAATACCAAAAACATTCATATATGATCCTCAAAAAGATGTTGTCTTGGTGAAAACCTAGCAAATAGGCACCTTGATGATATGGAAAAAGAAAAAAAATTGAAAAAATAAAAATACAAAAATCAAAAATCAAAAAGTGCCTTGGTGAAAACCTAGCAAATAGGCGCCTTGGTAGTAAAAAAAGAGGAAAAGCTTTAAAAATAAAAAAAAGAGAAAGATCCATTCAATCGGTGAAAACCTGGTAAATAGGCACCATTGAAAGTCCAAGTTAGTTGCATACCTATAAGGTCACCTTGTAAATATTGCATTCACCAACATTTGTATATATTGCATAATAAAACCCCACAGTTGCATTTGCATGTACCTAAAGATTTTGGTCACCTAATCTACAAATTGTCCTAAGTCCCATAAATGAAATCATATCAAAATTGGGGCAATCTACTCAAAAGGAGGAAGGATTCATCAAAGAAAACCTGATTCAATCATGGAATCAATTCATTAAAAATGCAAGTGAAACACTTAATCAAATCTTCAATCCCGATCCAATTTGAACAAAATGCAAAATTTAATCCAAGATCTTACATGACCTTATCTTTATCAGGATTAAAAGTATGAAATGGATGGAACTAAACTTGAAATATGGATTTGGAAAACATTGCAATTTTTTTTCGAAGTGTTGACTTGATTAATGAAATCATGTCTTTCTAGCGAATCGATGAAAGTTTTTAAGCTAGACAAGCTATGATGAAAGGATGATATTTTTGTTGATTTCTGAATGAGTGTCTTAAAATCAAAGCTTTAAATCATGTATTATTTGTCTAAGGATGTGATCATCAAAGAATCATCAAGGACTTGTACATAGGATAAAAATGAGATTTCTTCTTTTTTACGCAAAAGGATACCTTGGCTATTTTGATCTTCAATATCATAATACCAAAATCCACTTGCAACATAGAATATGACAAAATCAGTATTCACACTCTCATGATTAGCTTCAATAAGTGATAGTCATACTAGAAAGAGATGGGAAAGAAAAGAAAGAGGTGCAAAAAGTATTCAAATCATCATAGTTGAACTAGTGATGGTTGTACTAAACGAGATTCCAAAATTGCTCAATGATGATTATAAGGTCCAATTTTTTGAATAATGATAGTTAGTTGCATACATCTTAGATTAAATGTATTTAATATATTTTTCCTTTCTTAGCTTAATTTGCAAGAGGAAAAGAGAAAAGGGGTGTAGTCAAATCAAAAATCAAAGGATCATCAAAAACAACTATATGTGATTGAGTGTGTTGGAAATAAAAAACAAACAAAAATAAAGTGCATTTCATTAGCTCACTTGCATTGATTAAGTTGCATTAATTCATCTTCATTAAACTTTGCATTCATCTAAGTGTGCCCAACATTTGAATCATTAAGTTCATTACATTAGATTGCATATATCATTACAATATATTTACATTACATTAAGTTGTATTATCATTAGATTGCATCCATTTAAATTTCACTAAGTTCATTAATTATCATTAGATTGCATTCATCTCATTTAAGGGGAATTCTTAAGTATCAATCCATTAAGTGCACTGCATTAGTTAGTTAAAACATTCATTGCATCCATTAAGATCATTCATCATTAAAGGCATATCATTTAGTGAAACATGGCATTATTCATTAAAGTTCATTAGAGGACATTCATGATAGTATCATCCATCCATATCACATGTAACATTTAGAATCATTAATCATTAATAGCTCATGGTCATTGCATCATTACATAGATTCATTACATTTGCATATCAAAAGAAATACATCCATTAGATCCATTATTCATTATCCATCTAACATTCTACATGTATTCATTGCATACATACCTAATATCATTAATCATTAAATCAACATGGCATTAATATATTCTAAGTCATACATAAGACAATCATTTAAGCATCGATAGAATATAGGCATTCATTTCAAAAATTGCATTCTAAAAAGCATAAAATAAAGCATATAGGAGATAGAATCATCTTGATTTGCATATCATGAAAAAACCTGAAAAAGAGATCCAACACATTATGAAATCATATATAGTAAATCTATCAAAGTAAGAATCACAGTCTATGGTACCATCATCATAAAATGAGCAGAATATCAAAGTCCATCAAATGATCATAAATACAATATTTGAACATCAATGTCTACCAAAGTATTAGCATAAACAACATCAACAAATAAAAAATGATACAATAAAGAGTCCAATGTCTTGATAACAACACATAAATGAGATCATGTATATCAAATGGAATAATAAAAAATATCTCAAAGAGCTAAACCACTAGCACCATCGGTACCATCAGGACAGGAAGCACTATCTAGAGGATGACTCGAGCTCACCTGTAAACCCTGCTGACTCATCACTGCCAAGAAGGTCTACATCATCGAACTCAATTGAGTAACCTGCTACTACATCATTGAAATCTGAGTTTGAAGAGATATGACATCTGATACTAAGGCTGGGGTAGGATCCTATGGTGGAGGCATGGATGAAGAAGGCATAGAAGAAGATGGATCTACCAATGATAGAACAAAGCTAGAAGAAGAAGGACATGCTGATGTAGATGGCATCGAAGTAGAAGAAGAAGCAAAAGCATGTGCCTATGGAATAAATAGCTATATACCCTACTGAACAAGAGGACCCTATGCCTGATCAAGCAAAACTTGAGCCACCTGTGCCTCAACCTATCTCTCTTGTCTGAATCTAGGTCTATCTACTAGATCTTTGACAACATGATGGAGTACTCTATCCACAGGAAAACCCCTCACCTGATCATCATCCCTAGGAGGAATAGGAGTAGCATCAATCACTTGAATACAAACCCTACTTGCTCTAGATCCTTGAGGACCACATCATCCACACTGTCCCCTAATCCTACCACCACCATCTCCACCATCATAATTACCACCATCTCCTAGATACCCATCATCTCTATCTGATAGCTCATTAATGGAAAGAACTCTCTCCGCAGGATCAGTGAATCTAGGAAAATGATATCAATGTATCCATGCAGCATACTCATCAGTGATACTAGCATCCATGATGTGTGATCTAGTAGACCAAGGATGATACCCAATATCTTAGATCTCTTGCATAGCTATCCCATAATCCACACATGCACCCCATAATGATCTCTTGGCCTGCACCCAAGCATACATAGCTACTCCCTGTGGCATATCCTATGTGTGACCATATTGATGCAGAACTTGCCGGAAGCAAAAAATATCAATAATATATGTGGAATTATCAATCATTCATTAGGGGCAGAACATGTAAGGTAGCTTAGCATCATTCTTAGGCCAAGCCTTGCAACCAATATATGGCCTCCACACAATAGTATCCATGTCATCAATGACACACTCCTAGTAATCCAGCTTACCCATATGGGTCTAGATGATAATACCCTCATACATCCAAGAAAATGGCCAACCTGGCTGACAATCTCATGTTTTAATAGGACGTGTCACTGGGATATGCTCCCAGGTCCAAAGCTATAAAAGCATAGCTCCTGCAATAAGTGTAGCGGAATGCCTATAAACCACTATGTGTAACTTGTGGTATAACTAAGCCAAGACACAGGAACCCCAATCAAAGTGATGAGGATATGCCATCAAATCCTTGAAGATAGGACCCCAATCGACAATAAACCTGTGCCTGGGTATATCAAGAAGCAAGAATCTGCCAATCAAGGTACCCAAAATAGCTGTCAATATAGGAAATGAAATGAACTGTGCCCACTGGATGTGAGTGTCACCAATGGTAGGATCACCAAAAACCCACCAACATGCAGATCCATCATAAAGAGAATCATAATACACCTACTCACCATGAGTAGGTAAATAGAGGATACGATATACATCCTCGGGAGTAATGGTCATCTCCCCTAGTGGCAAGTGGAAAGTATTATGGTCTAAGTGCCAAAACTCAGCCATAGTAGTGATGAGACCTTAATTCACTCAGAATCAAGGAAGATGCAAAAGGAAGGATAAGACATAGAGACTAATGATATGACAATCCACCACACTCAAATCAAGAATCATACTCTAGGATAATGGGTAGGACCTGCGAATACCCAAAGACTTCAGGACCTCCTGGAAAAAAAAAGTTCAATCACATCAGTATTGAAATTAGTTATTATATGGATCATTCTAAGTCAATAAAAAATGTTCAAAATATCAAACCATAATCAATTTTCATGTTTTTACTCAGATAGAACAGAAAATTTATCATCACCCATCATCTGAATCTAGATTGACAAATAAATATTCATACTACTTACTCATACTAACATCTTATAACTCACTATAAATGTAAAGTTCATTATCTCAACCTATCATCTGATCGACGACGTCAAAAAAATTGCAAAGTGGACTTCAACAATTCCAAGTATTTTTCTGGTAGGGTGAAAGCGTTATTTCAGGCTTTAAAAGTGCTAAAACGTGAAAGCATTGTTTAAATGTGTAAATGTGCTACTTAATGGATTAAAAGCACAACTTGGGGCAAAATCACTAAAAGAATTTGAAAGCGCTATTCAAATGATCAAAAGCTGATGCAGGAGCATCCTGGGTGTAAGAGCAATCTTGCATCACCCAAAAATATTTCTGGTTTTCTTTTCAATTAGGGCTATCTTATGCAAAGCTCCTATTTTTGGAAAGTTATTATTTTTAGTAAGTTTTCTGTTTAGGCTCAGAATGGTATATTTTCTTCTTTGGAGGTTCATTTTGGTCATATCAGCCTACCAGTAAAGTTTCATTGACAGATCAAGTCTAGCTTTGTAGATATTGAAAATTTTCGGTATTGGCAGCAAGGTACAAAGACTTCAAACTCAATTTTGAAGGCTTTAGAGGCCCCGAATGAGGTCAAAACTTTGACTGAATGAAGCTTGCTTGATTTAAGTGTTGTAGAGAACTTCACACCCTTTCTGAAATGGGGTCATAATAGTTAATCGGGTCAACGGGTGATGACTTATGGTCTCCAAAAGTTGGGCCACCTAAAATGGCAGAAAATAAATTTCCTTCAAAATTTTTGTTTGGGTTTCAAAAGTTGTTTTGAGCCAACTCTGATGTAATAAATTATAAAATAAAATAATTCTAAGTTTGGCCGGTCTTATTGGCTAAAATTCTGGAACCTTCCTAGGTGGTGGAAAATTACCTATATAAGGAAGGTTGTAGTGTTGTCTTAGGCAGTTCAGAGTAGTCAGAGTAGTTCTGGGCAGATCTGGGTAATGATTCAAGGCTTTGTCCTTCAGAATATTGTAAGGGGAATGCCCATGTGGCTTTGCATATTGTAATTCTAAAATTTGTAATTCCACATTTATGGAGATAATAAGAAGCCCATTTTTTGTTCTTGCAAATTATTGTTGTTTCTCTGTTTCTATTATGTGTTTGTGGTATTAAGGGGAGCACCCTTCATCAAGTGGTATTAGAGTGGGAGTTCATGAGTGTGTAAATAGATCATTGACTATGAGGCAGTTTGCACCAGGACTGTGGTTAGGGTTTCAGCGCGCATCATGAAAATGCCTCCACAAAGGGAACATGGCGGAAGACCTGGTGTTGTAACACCTGAGGTTAGAGTGCTCTAGAGACAAGTGCGATCATTGCAAGAAGAGATTCATAGAGGAATGAATCTTAATGTCAGAGATGAAAGTGAGGATGAAGCTAAGGGAGAAGGAAATTTTGATCAAGAAGAAGGTGAAATTTTGAACCAGGAGGAGGAAAGACTTTTTCAGGCCATTTCCAAGATCGAGAAAAGACCTAAGATTGAGGTTCCTACATTTTTAGGAAATCTTAACCTAGAGGAGTTGATCGAATGGATCAATGAATGTGAAGAATATTTCGAGTATGAAGATATTGAGGATCCTAATAGGGTGAAGTTTGCAAAGGCTAGACTGAAGGGTCATGCTAAGATCTAGTGGCAAGAGACTCAATTGGAGTGAAATAGAAGAGGAAAGGATAAAATCATAAGATGGGATCGAATGGTGGATAAATTGAAGTGACAGTTCATTCTTGTTGATTATGAGCTTGACCTACTAAAGAAAATGCAAAGTTTGAAGCAAGTAGGAAGATCTGTTCAAGAGTATATAGAGGAGTTCTATTGAATCCTCATCAGAATAGGCCATGTAGAAGCTGATAAAGAGAAAGTTTCCCATTACCTTAATGGGTTAAGGCCGAGCATTCAGGAAGAATTGAATCTAGCTTGAATGAACAGTATTGAAGAGGCATACCAGTTTGCCCTAAAAGTAGAGGAAAAGCTGAATAAGAAGTTTGAGAGCAGACAAAGAGGAAGAGGTCATGATGGAAGATCTAGTGGATGGTCATATGGAGATCGAAATGAAAATTTGAAAAAGTAGGATGAGGCCAGTAACAGTCAGAATCAGAGAGGAGATAATTTCAATCATTTCCATGATAAGAATAATAGAGATCAGAGAGGAAGAGGAAGAGGACAAGGATCTAGAAGAGGAGGCTTTTGTGGAACATGTTTTCACTATGGGGAAGAAGGTCATAGGGCATTTGAATGTCCTCAATGCCAAGGAAGGATAGATAGGAGAAATGAAGGCCAGGCTAGAGTTGCACATGTTGATGAAGATGCCAGATCATCACATTCTAAAGATTCTAAAAGAGGAGAAACGTTGATTAATAGAAGAGTCCTGCTGAGTGGTCAGAATGAACTTGAACAAAGGAGGAGCCTATTTTGCACTAGGTGCAAGTGTGAGGGTGAGTGTTGTGATGTGATTATTGATAGTGGTAGTATTGATAATTTGGTGTCAAAAGAGATGGTGACAAAGTTGAATCTTGAGAGGCAAAAAAATCCACATCCATATCGGGTTGCCTGGGTGCAGGATGATCACAAGGTCATGGTCAGTGAATAGTGCCTAGTGAAGTTCAAGATCAGTGGGTATCAAGATGAGGTACTATGTGATATCATATCTATGGATGCATGTCATATGTTGTTGGGTAGACCTTGGTAGTTTAACAAGTGTGTTGTACATGATGGTCATGTGAATACCTATTCTTTGATAAAGGAATGAGTGCGACATAAGCTAAAACCATCGAAGGAAACAAAAGAAAAGGTTTGTGGTAATGCAAGAATAACTTTTGTTGATAGAGGAAATTTCTTAGATGGTATGCAACATGAGCATGTGTTTTACCTTAATTCCAAAGGCTGAGAAAGAGGAAGTAGAAGATGTACCTATAGAAGTTGCAAAATTATTAAATGAGTTTTAGGATATTGTATTTGATAATGTGCCTGATGGATTACCACTAGTAAGAAAGATCAATCATCAGATGGACTTGATTCTAGGAGCTAGTTTGCAAAATAAGGTAGCACATAGAATGACACTAGCAGACAATGAAGAGTTGAAGATAGATTTGAAGTTTAGTTCATCACATCATCCACATATTGTATATGGAAGTAGTCCCATAAATGCATCTGAGTTGAGGAAGATAGATAAAGAAGAAATAAGTAGTGCTAAAGCTGAGGATTTTGTAGAACATTTGAAGAACATCCATGAAGAGGTGAGGAAGCATATTACCAAGATGAATGCACAGTATAAAGCTAAGGAAGATTCAAAAAGAAGGCATAAGGAATTTCAAGTTGGAGATGAAGTCATGGTTCATTTGCGGAAGGAGAGATTTCCAGTTGGTACATATAACAAGCTGAAATGAAGAAATTTGGGCCATGTAAGATATTGAAGAAGCATGATTCAGGAAATGCCTATTAGGTAGAATTTCCTATTGAGCTGAATATTTAACCAGTGTTTAACATTTGAGATTTGATAGAGTATCATGAGGGAGGTGTTGAAGATGAGATCACAACAGTATAGTGGAGTATTCCAACAACTAGTTTAGATACCAAAGAGATTGAGGATATACTGGATAGTCGTGTTGGCAGAAGCACAAGGAACATGACTTATGAAGAATATCTAGTTAAATGGAAAGGATGACTTGTTGAAGATTCATCATGGCTGACAAAGGAGGAGGTTAACAATCTTGGTTTTCCTCTTCACACCTGAGTCATGACAGTGTCACTTCTCAAATTACCCCGGGTGTCTGATGTAGGAGCATCTTGGGTGTAAGAAAAATCTTGCATCACCCAAAAATATTTTTGGTTTTCTTTTCAATAAGGGCTATCTTGTGCAAAGTTACTATTTTTGGAAAGTTACTATTTTTAGTAAGTTTTTTGTTCAGGCTCAGAATGGTCTATTTTCTTCTTTGGAGGTTCATTTTGGTCATATCAGTCTGCTAGTAAAGTTTCATTGACAGATCAAGTCTATCTTTGTGGATATTGAAAATTTTTGGTATTGGCAGCAAGGTACAAAAACTTTGAACTTAGTTTTGAAGGCTTTAGAGGCCCTGAATGAGGTCAAAACTTTGGTTGAATGAAGCTTGCTTAATTCAAGCATTGTAGAGAACTTCACGCCCTTTCCAAAATGGGGTCATAATAGTCAATCAGGTCAACGGGTGATGACTTATGGTCTCTAGATGTTGGGCCACTTGAAATGGCAGAAAATAAATTTCCTTCAAAATTTTTGTTTGGGTTTCAAAAGTTGTTTTGAGCTGACTCTGATGTAATAAATTGTAAACTAAAATAGTTCTAAGTTTGGTCGGCCTTATTGGCTAAAATTCTGGAACCTTCCCAGGCAGTGGAAAATTGCCTATATAAGGAAGGCTGTAGTGTTGTCTTAGGTAGTTTAGAGTAGTCGGAGAAGTTTTGGGTTGATCTAGGTAATGATTTGAGGCTTTGTCCTTCAGAAAATTGTAAGGGGAATGCCCATGTGGCTTTGCATATTGTAATTCTAAAATTTGTAATTCCACATTTGTGGAGATAATAAGAAGCCCATTTTCTGTTCTTGCAAATTGTTGTTGTTTCTCTATTTCTGTTATGTGTTTGTGGTATTAAGGGGAGCACCCTTCATTAGAAGCACTGTTTAAATTGGCAAAAGTGAAAACAAGAGCAAAAGCACTATTTTGCATGGAAAAGGGAGTTAGGGCCTAAAACTGGTGTGCATAAGCATAGTTTCAGAATGCGGAAGCACTGTTTAAAGTTGTGGAAGCACAACATGGAGGGAAAACATGCAGTTTAATTGGGTAAAAGCACTATTTGAAAGTAAAAAAAGAAAAAAAGAGGGTTTTTACATGAAATTTTTTAGTTTTCTTGAAATTGAATGCTAAAATTGACAAAACGAAGAAGTTAAGGCACTCATCGTAGGTTCGGAGCCAGGTGGACGTTGATATCGATGACCTCACTCAAATCTATGCTCGCAAATCAGGATCAACATCGTCAAAAGTCAATAGAGATCAGAATTCAAAAAGTGAAAAGTAAAAGTGAAAATGAATAGTAAATTGACTTTTTACCCCTTTATATAGCCTTTTTGACCTAAAAAGGGTATCTTTGACCTAAAAGAGGAATCTTTTACCACAATTGACTTAAGAACTTAAAATTTTCATCAAATCAGCCAAAGCTAGGGCATTTGTCATCAAACAGACGTAAAAAAAATCTTGGAAATGAAATCAAAATTCATTATAAATGGAACTAAATCAATGTAAATTGACCTAAATCATCAAAATTTTCAAACATCAATCAAATTTTATTTCATTTCTGAGGGGGCATACCATTGGATAATCAACATCAATAGCATCATCATCGAATAAGGAGATCAACCATCAAATTAGAGTGCAAGATTTTATCAAAATTTTTTTTGTTAATCAATTGAATGGGGAATCACATCAAAGTATATTATACAATCAGGTATCACATTAGAATCTTTCATTAGATCAACCATCATATCAAGGATAAATCATCAGAACAACCATCAAAGTGAAACATCAATTGAATGAACATCATTAGAATTGCATCAATTTCATATCAGATATCAAGAATCGATCATCGAATAACATCAAATGAACATCAAAGATTGACCATCGATAAAATTAGGATCTATTATCAGCAAAATTAGAGCATTCTTTGAATCGACATGCTTCGCATGTCAACTTAAAGAGGGGCATTTGTAATCACCTGAAAATGGACAAAGATAATTAAGTAACAAAATCAAAGAAAATTAAAGAAAATCAAGGTAAATTGAGGACAAGATCAAAGAAATTTAATCAAATGAAACATTTAGTCAATCAAAATTAAAATCAAGCTTTAATTCAAGATAAATCAAATTTGAGAGCATTTTAATCAAGTTAAATCAAATAAAAGTGTAATTAATTCTATTAATTGTATAGTTTTGAATTAAATCAAATTCAACCCATTCAAGGGGTACATGGCTAAATAAATCAAATAAAATAATTTAATAAATCCTAATTTCTCTCAACAACCAAAAAGGGGAGGGAATTCAATCAACCAATAGGATTTGAGAAAGGCATTCACATGGATCAAGCCAAATTCAATCTCAATCACCCAAAGTGAAAGAGCATCTTGTCCATTCATCTTGTCTACTTGTCCCAAGCTTTGAGGACACAATAGTTAAATTTTCTTCAAAGGGTGGAACCAAAGACTCAACTCAAGCTTAATCATGATCAACACAACTACACCCCCTACCCTTGCATAAATCTATAAAAGGAAGACCAAAATCAATCATAATTCATAACCACACATCTGAGAATAGCATCAAACGTCTTGTATTTTATAACTAGAAAAGCAATTTAGGAGAAATTTAGCATTTCAATTTGAATTAATTGTTAGCATTTTCTTTATCATAATCATTTCTCATTCTAGGACTGTCATTAATGGTAGCTTGCTTAGAGCTTCACATCAACACTCTTAGATAGAGAGCCATAAGATGCTTAATTGTTCTTTATTTGCTAATAGAGTATTAATTGTGGTTTATTTAGTCTCTATTTGATTTATTGTTCAATACTAATTCTATGAAGGTACAATTTCTAGTACACACTAATGCCAACTTTATGTCGGTGATCGATGCTTCATACTCAGCTATATTATTTGTGCATGGAAATAATTTGTATGATTTGAGAATTGTGAACCCTTGAGGAGTAACTAATAGTACTCCTACTCCTGATCCATGCAATGTATTAGAGTCATCAAAGTATAATTTCCATGTCTTTGCTTCAACATTAATTATCTCAAAATCTAGAAATTCTACTTGGATTGGATGTTCATCTTGTAAAGGTGACTCTGCTAGTTGATCAACTATTTCTTGGCCTTTGATAGATATTTGATCCACATACTCTATGTCAAACTCACTTAGGACCATGACCCATTTGGCCAATCTTCCATTCAGGGCTACTTTACTGAGAAGGTATTTCAAAGTATCAATTGTTTCTATGAATCAGATTTTGTGAGATAATATATAATGGAATAGTTTTTGGGAAGCAAAAACTATGGCCAAACATGCTCTTTGAATAAAGGTGTAATTCAACTCATATTTAACCAATGTTCTTCTTATGTAGTATATGACCTTTTCCTTTCCATCTTCATCCTCTTGAGCCAAGATTGCCCCTAATGCATGTTCTGTCACTGAGATGTATAAATTAAGTGCTTTCCTCTTATTGGTGGCATCAAAGTAGGTGGATTCATTAGGTATTTTTTCAATAAGGTGAATACTTCTTCACATTTCTCATCACATCTAAATAATGTGTCCTTGTGAAGGAGTTTAGTAAAAGTGTGGCATTTTTCTGCTAATTGGGATATGAAACTTCTAATAGATTGAATCCTTCATTGAAGTGATCTCATTTGACTTATGTTTCGAGGTACCCCCATTTCCATGATTGCCTTTACTTTGGTTGGGTATACCTCTATTCCTTTGGCTGAAACTATATATCCTAATAGCTTTCCCGATTGTACACCAAATGCACATTTCTTTGGATTTAGCCTTACTTTGAATTGTTCCAATATTGTAAATATTATTTCTTAGATGGGTAGATGTTCCTCCCTTGAGTGGGATTTAGCAAGGATTTCATCTACATAGTCCTCTAGGAACTTGTGCATCATGTCATGAAATATGGTCATTATGGCTCTTTGATATGTCGCTCCAACATTCTTGAGACCAAAGGGCATAACATTCTAGAAAAATGTCCCCCACATGCACGTAAATGCCATTTTGTCTTGATCCTCAGGTGCTATCTTAATTTGATGATAGCAACTACACCCATCCATAAGTCAGAACATTGAGTGTCCCGTTGTTAGATCTATGATGGAATTTATGCTTGGTAGAGGAAAATCATCTTTTGGACATACAAGATTAAGATCTCTGAAGTCTGTGCAAATTCTGATAGATTTGTTTTCTTTGGAAATAGGCACAATATTTGATATCCACTCAGCATAATCAATGGCTCTTATGAACCCCACTTTGAGTAATTTCTCTAACTCCACTTTCACAAGCAGTGCTATGTGTGGATGCATCTTTCTTAATTTCTTCTTGACTGGTCTCACTCCTTCTTTAATGTTTAGATGATGCATTATTAGATTCAGAGCTAGTCTAGGCATATCATCGTATGACCATGCAAAATTGATTTGTTTCTCTTTGAAGAATTTTATGAAATCCTCTTTTTCCTTACTTGATAGGGATGTCGCTAGATGCATGATCCTTGGTTATGATTCTAACACAATGTTCACTTTCTTTGTTGGTTCAATTAGGATATGTGATCTTTCCTCCTAGTTTTCAGCAAAAGTATCCAACCCTTCTTCCTTAGGTGCCTCTTTTGGGTTTTCACCTTTGGAAACACTCTTTATGTCTTTCTATTTTTTATCTAATGTTGCCACAATGTGGTTTTCAACATTAGATTCTTTCCATTTTTTATTTTTTCACTTTTAACTAAATTGAAAGGTTGGATAGTTCCCTTCTTCACTTCTTCTTGATATTCCATGGGAGAAGAAGGTTCAACTACATTGAGGTATTGGGACACCAATTTATCATTCAAGAATATGGGGAGGATGGTAGGTTTGATGGAATCTCATTCAATGAGCTTTGGATAGATAAGGGACAAGGGATCAATGTTTTGGTTTGGTTTTATAGGGTTTAAGGATATGACCTCATTGGAAGGTTCAAACATTGTATCACTCAAATATATGATATGTGCCTCTTCTAGGTGTTCTAGAGAACCAGGGTCAAAATCTTCCTCACTCGAATCCTCTTGGGTTTATAATGGGTAAAAATCTATTGGGTTAAACCTAGGGTTAGATCCCTCTATAGTAGGTATCCATGATGAAACATAAGGCTCTCCTGTCTATTGATTTTCTTCAACTTCTTGACTTAGCACATTATCTAAGACCTATTGGCTAGAAGTGTAAGCTTGATTCTGATTTGATCCTGAAGTTTGTTCTTTTCCCTTGCTAGGAGTGTAAGTATGAATCAAATATACCTATTTATCTTGGCAAGACTCACTTGACAATGAGTCCCACTCCCAATTGTTTAAATCTTCATCACCTTGGGAACCTAGTTGCAAGATTTGATCATAAACCCTTGGGTACTTCTTTTGAGTGTACCCTTGTTCAAGGTACCCTAATCTAGTTTTCTCCTTACTATCTCTCCAGGAGATTTCAATGGGTTCGATTAGTCCTTCATTTCTTGTACCTAAAGGCCCTTGTCCTTTATATCTTATTTTATATATTATTTGAAATCCTATGCCATATTGATGAGTAGGAATGCTTATGTTTTGAATGCGCTTTTCGTGGGAACTTGATTCCCAGTCCTTATATAGCCAATTTAATATTTCACTATCTTCTTCATCCATGGATGAAGAAGTACTTGACCTTACAAAGTGGTTATTGTATTTTTGGGGTACATGTAGGCTAGATGGTCTTCCATGAGATTTGGGAGATAAGCGTAGATCCATCATCGATAAGTAGTATTCACCTACACCTTTTTGTTTGATTTGGCATTGCTTCTCAAAATTATTCAATGTGATCCATCTTTTGATAATGGGCATCCTTGGTGTAAATTTGAATAGATATATCTTGATCTTCTTTTTTTTCATCATGGGTACTTTCCTCACTAACTTTCTCCTTTCCTTTAGTCAATGTAGTTAAGTTAGTGAGAACTTGATGATTTTCAACAACATCTTCTTTTTCTTCCTTTTTTTGCCTTTCAAGGATGGAAGATCCTTTGAGATTTGTCCTTGTTCCATTCTTTGGGACATAGATCCTTCTACATTATGTGGGACTAAAGAGTCATTTATAGGTTTCATGTTATTTCAGTATTGGAAAGGATTCGAATCCCCACTTACCATGACTTCTTGTCCCATGTATAGAAATTTGAGGCATTGATGATATGTCAAAGGTATTTCCTACATTTCATGGATCCATGGCCTTAATAATAGGATATTTTAGGTCAATTTGAGGTCCAGGACTTAGAAAATGGTCTCTTTTTGCATTGGGACAACTCTAATGAGGAGTAATATGACACCTTTAGAGGCTCTTTCTTCATCATTATAAGCTTTAATGGTTATTTTATTCTTTGGTTCATTAGCTTCCTTAGAAAATACCAAGGCTTTAACCAAGTTTAAGGTACAAATATTTAGGCTGGCTACCCCATCAATGAGGACTCTCTTCACCCTATGCTTGTGGATCATAACCTCTATATGAAAAGATAAATTTTGTGGGTGATTCAAGGGCATATCAACTTGTTCTAAGAAGGATAGACAATGGGGTGCAATAAGATGACCTACCATGTTTTGCAACTTATCCACATCCAAATTTAAAGGCACATTAGTCTCCACAAGGGCTTTTTCCAAAATATCCTTATGATTTGGTGAAAGTTTCAGCAATTCTAGGATAGAAATTTGAGCAGGGGTTCTTTGGAATTGGTCCACCAAATTGTATTTCTTTGAAGATGGAGACATTTGATTAGGTAAGATAATTCTTGGGGCACCTCCTGATAGAGTGATCTTTGATGCTTTTCCCCTAGTTACAACATTAGATGTTGCCTCCCTTGGCTTTTCTTTTACCACAATCATATTTATTGTGTTTTTATCACCATTTAAAGTATTAATGGTGTTATCATATATAAGTATGGGTGAAATTTACATTTTCATTACCTCTTTTATTGTTTTGATTTGTATTTGATGATTCCCCCTTTTCATGGTTTAGGAAAGGGTTCTTGAAAGCTGTATGATCCTCATTATTTTGAGGCCATTCCACTTTTATGGTTCTATCATCAATTAGATCTTGGACAAGGTGTTTACATTTCATACATTCATTCATTTTATGTCCTTTTTTATGATGATATTGACACAAGGTAGGGAAGGATGAAGGGCCAAAGGCACACCTTAATCCCAACCTCCTTGCAGAGATCACACACATAGAAGAAAACACACCACAAAGAGAGAGAGAATGCAAAACAAATCATATGTATTCCTCAAATAACCTCATACATGCCAGAATATATGGCCTTCCTAGTTATGGCTAAATACATTCAATTTTATTACACAAATCCTCCAACATGCGAGGATATCTCTTTCAGAAACTATCTTCTATCCCCTCAAACTCATACCTAAAACTAAAACCAACTACTCTATTTATAAAAGAGGCTACTGAAACAAGCTAGCCTTTAGATCCATCATTTGAGAAAGAAATGACTAGATCTAGGTCCACACACTTCCCAATGATCGATACCAACATTAACTCTATGACCAAAATTCAATGCATAAGTTCACCTCAATAGGAAATAAAAGTAAACCACTCGGTGAGAAAGGTTAATTGAGCGCTAGGAAATAACTTAGAAAACCAACTGAGCAACTTAGTCAAAGAAGGAACCAAGCAACTATTGAGCCAACTCTATCAATGAAGGAACTAAGCAACTACCGAGAAAACTAAATAACTAAAACTTTTTTTTGGTGACACAGGATTGCTAAGAACTCAAGATGCTCCTGTTAGAAAGTAAAGTCCACCAAGATAACTGAGGGGGGGGGGGGGGGGGGGGGGTTGAATCAGTTATCAGATAAATACAAATTTTATCACCATTAACATATTTTAACCATGTAAGTGTTGGATATTGCTAATGCATGGGTGGTGATTGAGACATTTAATATGTTTAATCACTATGTTACTGAATGGGAAATCATACTGTTGTCATTTGTGTTTTGTCACTGATGTCAACATATGCTTGTATGAAGAAACCAGACTGGTAATCATAGTGTATAGAAGGTGTGCGGATGTTTCATATGTTGCGAAGTCAGATGAGAGTTCAAATGGATGTTGTGATCTTATATCTGAGATCACATCATTGATGGATTCATATTAAGGAAGTTACAGCTGTTTTGGTAAAGACTGGTCATTGGACTATGACAGTGAGAATTGACAGAGTTAGTCTCTAAGTTTTTGGTATAGACATCAGAGGGATTGGATTCAAGGTATGTGATCTTGAAGGATGATGGAAGATGTACTAAAGAATGTTCATTGGTCAGCACAAGGTATAGAATGGTTGGTGACATCATCTGGTATGTGTGCTTTGGCTGTGGCTTATTTTGAAGCTAACTCAAGAAATGAAGCATGTGTTTTGTTTTGACAAGCATAATTCTACGATGTAGGTCCTAAATTGTTGTAATATAATCATTTTAAACTTGTTTTAGATACCATGTGTATCTTAGCAAGGGCTTATGTAATTGTTTTTAATTAGGAAAGCCTTATGGGCCGACCCGATCTTGGTAAAATGTAAAAAGGTATAAATGTAAGGTCTTTTCTTTGGAAAAGACATGGATGAATATATGTGATAGAAGAAGGTTGCAAACTTCTATCTACTATATATAGAGCAGAGGATTTTTGGTGGACTTCATTGGAACTGATCAAGAAAAGATAGTTGCTAGCAAACAGTTTAAAATATTGTGTATTTCTTCATATACACTTGTTGTGAACTAGTGAGTTCAGAAGGTGGACTTAACCTTCTTTTGGGTAGTGAGCCCTGTTAGGGATTTTTCTTGTAGGACATAAAATAATGCTTGAACTTGTTTTCCTTGAGATTGATTCCCACAAGAGAAAGACCTAATTGTTGAGGATTGGATAAGATCCTCCTTTGTTTTTGAGCTCCACAAACTCAGGTAGGTATTACCTTTTAATGATGATAGCCTTTGCAGTATTCTTATGAGTGGACACTGATCAACTTCTAGTCTTCTTAATGCATAAACCTATATAACACTTTGCATATGACTGTAATCACTTTAATGCAAACTTTAAATAGACAAAGTGTGACTGTAAGTGAAGAAATAATCAATGCTTTAAGGATTCTCATCCTTCTTCCTTTTAAGGAGGGACAACCTAATATGATTCTCTCTTTGCAAAATCAGGAAATATGAACTAAATGCCCTGGGCACAGTCCATTCTATCAAGTGAAATATACATAAAAATAAAAAGGTATTAATAAATAATGTGAATTTTTCAACTTCTTCTTTGAGATTGATAAAATTTTTTCCTTGTGAGAAACAAATACCAAACCAGTGCCTAATCCTAGGGGCAATAGAGTCATAATGCAAATCAACAAGTAAACCCTAAAAGAAACACAACAGTATGCCTTACACACTACTACAACTCCAAATAGGTTGCCTTACAAACTATTCTGTTAACCAAATATTGTTATCATCAAAGATCCATACAAATACATTTACTCTCCAAGATGAAATATAAGCACATTTAATTCTTTCCTTGAAAGAAGCTCATAAAACAGTCAAGCAGGTTGCCTTACAACTTGGTATATTTCAAATGCCTAACATGAAAAACATACAAGAGTAAAATACATAAGCAAAGAGACAATAACAATATATGGCAGAAGTTGCAATGTATTTGTATTAAAATCAACTTGCCACTTACATTCACAATTCCATTACTTAGAAGACCAGACACAAAGCTTGGTGATCTACCTCTAAGCAATTCGGTTCTATTTTCTATATCTTTTCAATCTCTCTCCTTTTTCTACCAACCCTTTACAAAATGAGCTTTCAACTCTAAATAGCCTTTTCACAATGAACTTGGAATTGCCTCATTAATGGGAATGCAACAAGCTTCGGGTGGCTGGTGTATGTGACTGAATGTGACCTCTAAATCAGGCACAACACAACATGGTCATTATTCTCTTGATAAAATTTGAGAGAGAGTATGAAGAACTCAATCCAAATTCCATGGTGAGGCGACCTGTTGCCTCCTATGTGAATGGGGTGTTTGAATACTCTCAGAACGAGAGCCAACAGCCGGGAGACCAATTCAACAATGGAGGATTTGCAAGAAGCAATAAAGATGAGCAAGAATGCAATTAAGCTAAGATGAGGTGCAATTTAATCTAAGAATGAGGATGCAATTAATCTAAGAGCTTGAAAATAAAGATGAGATGCAACTTAATCTAAGAACTTGAAAGAAATATGATATTAAACTAAGAACAAATAAGCAATTTTAGTCTAAAATGTGATGCAAAGATTATACTAATAATGAGATATTAAACTAGATAATGCAATAAAAGAGCTTTGAAAATAATGAGATATGAGACTAAAAAATGCTATAGTAAGGATGCTCTCAAAAATTGCTCTCTATGAATGAGAAAAAGAGGCTCATTAAATAGAAGAGCCAAGAGGAGGAGGAAGAGTTTCTTGATTCGAAACTCCTGACCCTTCATATCCCTTTTTGGGACAAATAAGCATGAATTACTTTATTAAAAGAATGGAAAATGCCACATGAGGACCTTTCGAATATCTCAAATTATTAATTCAAGAAAAGGTGTCCATTCAAATAACAAGCAATTATTAATTCCTTTTTATGGGTAATTAGCTAAAGAGGGTGGTTTGATTTAATTTAATTTAAAGCGCATAGGACTTTACAATTAAATTAATGTATCATAGGGGTAATTTAGCCAATTAAGTCAAAGACTTTAGGAATTAATTTAGCATTTGATTATTGCAATTTATGGTCTTTGCAATTGACATCAAGTCAAATTAAGTCAGATAGGAGAGAGAAAATTGCCCAAGGAACTAGGACTTTGGTGATGTAAAATCGAGATAATGCACCAAAATTGATGAAATTAAATAGGTGCCAATTTTGGGGTATTACAGCTGGAAAACCTAACTCCTATTAAAACATAAAAACACAACAAAATATACAACCAACCCACAAGTGGTGAAAGGACAAGACCTTTTTGGATTATGGTACATCTTTGGCTGCTCAAAAGTTGACACCCTCAACTACAAATATTTATGATAGCTCCTTGATTTCAATGAGACATGGTGACCACCATTTTAGGCTAACCTACACCATTCTTGAATGATAGCTTATCAATCTTGTATTCCTTGGATCAGGTGTCGGGTGTGTTAGATGTCCTCTTAAATCTTCATCCAAAATATCTAAATCAACTACGATAGATCTAGCCTTTTTGGGCTTTGTCTTTTCATCCCATGCAGTTACTTGTTCCTCTGTCGGCCAATTAAAACCTTGGACAAGTTGTAGTTTGGATTTTTATCTCTCCCATTTGGCATCCATAATTTCCTTAACATCTGACACAAACTTGGTGAGGTCAACCTTTGCTTTGATGGCTTCATCTAAGGCCTTATTGAAGCTCTCTAAATCAAAATTATTATTCTCACCTAAAAATGCCTCTTTCCTAGGAAATAGAAGATCAACATCTGATCTCCAATTATCAAGGCTCTTTATTGTCCCATCTGTACTCAAAATTGAGGGGATGAATCTGTTGGTACAAGAGCTGAGCATGGCTATCTTAGCCTCAATCAAATTTGCCTTACCCTTGAAAAGTGGTAGAATGGATTTAATTCTATCAATCTCCTCACCAACTCCTACAACTGTCTCTGGTATATCACTCCCCATAGATTGAGAAAAAATCAATCTCTCAAAAAGTGGTGCCTTGATAGACCACACTGTATGAAACTCACTCAAAATATGCACATAACTATTGACCTCCTTTTGCAATTCTGGCAAATTTCCATAAGCATTATAAACTAGGTCAAATTTATCCTTGATTGTGTTCAACCTGTGCTGCAGAACACTCAGAAGGACTTGTAATACTGCCTCATTCTTTTCATCATTGATCTTTTTCAATTCAGCTACCACCTCCTCATCTGTCATTCCTTGTGCCTCGATTGCCACTAGCTTTTCAGGAGGTGCAGGGGCTACTACCAGGGTATTTATAATTTGCAATTATAGCTCCTCAGCCTGCTTCTCTAGTACTATGACTTTTATTATCTGCAAGTCCCTATCCTTCACTAGGGCATTGTAATCCTCCAAGAGGTTTCCATATCTCTCTAATAGCCATTTAGTTTTATCCTCATTTAATTTGCAAATTGGGTCAAAACCTGAGAAATTTCCAAGTCCCCTATATTGTGGATTGACCACACTATTTTATCTCCCTCCATTTGTTCTTTTACATTCAAAATTTGTGGTTTCTTGTCTTTTGGATACAGACTCCACATGGCCAAGGCCTAACTTTTTGGGCTATACCCAAATCCTCTTATTATGTCCCCTACTTGGGTCTCAGAAGATAGAGTAACATCTTCTTGTCTCTTTATTTGATCTATTATGAAGTCAGTATACAAAATCCACCCTGGCACAAGCAACATATTGCTTTTTCTCACTAATTCCCTAGCCTCATCTCACTAATACATTTGGGGGCATTTTGCGATGGCTATGTGTCGCAATTGCGACAGCTATGTGTCACAATAGCAACACCCATAGACGTCGCTATTTTTTAGTCACAAATTGCGACGTCTATGGGTAGCCGTCGCAATTGTGACACATATCCCGTCGCAATGTGACTAAGATTTGTTAGCAGCATGGGTGTCGCCCCCCCGTCGCATGGCTTCGGAGGGCCGTCGCAGTCGCGACGGACCTCCCAAGCAATTGCGACGGGCGTCTGCATCGCATTGCGACGGGTTGCCATCGCAATTGCGACGCCCGTGGGTGGATTAAAAAAAATAAAATTATTTAATACATTGCTAATGAACCACATTAATGCTTTTTTCTTTCAACAAATGAGGACAGCCACTGTAAAGACAACATGATAATGTACACTCACTGTAAGGACAGTCACAAATGAGGACATCTCACAGTGACTGTCCCTAGTGTAATTGCCACTTGAATGTATTGCTATTCAGCCACATTAATGCTTTTCTTCTTCAACAAATGAGGATAGTCACTGTAAAGACAAAATGATAATGTACACTATCATGTTGTCTTTACAGTGACTATCCTCATTTGTTGAAGAAGAAAAGCATTAATGTGGCTGAATAGCAATACATTCAAGTGGCAATTACACTAGGGACAGTCACTATGAGATGTCCTCATTTGTGACTGTCCTTACAGTGAGTGTACATTATCATGTTGTCTTTACAGTGAGTGTACATTAGCATGTTGTCTTTACAGTGTCAACATATGCATTATTACTTAAACTGAAGAGTACTCTAAATAATATGTCATTGTGGAGTTCTGATTGCTTCCAATTTGATATACGCTTGTTCTACTTATGTATCCAGCATCATGTAAGAAAAGTTGATGCTTTTAAAATAGATTCATTTAGCCATGAAATGCCTGTGCATGTTACATACAAGATTCCAAGGCCCAAAACTGATTACTCATTATAATTCATGTACAGAATGATAATCAACCACAACGAGGCATGCGTAGGCGCTGCTTAGATTTTGAGGCATCAAAAGCTCGTAGAAGAAACTTGACCAATTGCTCATGGAATGCAACAAACTTATTGCCTAAAACAGGAGCATTGGTAACCACAGATGATGGTTTTGAAAAGAACACTTCACCATCAATGTCACGTGAGGGAACTGCAATTTCTGATGGCAAGCAACTTGTAGTATATAAGAGAGATGCAGGTACAGATGCTGGGAATACATTGCTAATGAACCACATTAATGCTTTTTTCCTTCAACAAATGAGGACAGTCACTTTAAAGACAACATGATAATGTACACTCACTGTAAGGATAGTCACAAATGAGGACATCTCACAGTGATTGTCCCTTGTGTAATTGCCACTTGAATGTATTGCTATTCAGCCACATTAATGCTTTTCTTCTTCAACAAATGAGGATAGTCACTCTAAAGACAACATGATAATGTACACGGGCTGTAAGTGTACATTATCATGTTGTCTTTACAGTGACTGTCCTCCTTCAAGTGGCAATTACACAAGGGACAGTCACTGTAAAGGCAACATGATAATGTAGAGAAACGTTGTCATTTGTATTTTCAACAGTGCCGAGAGAGATTCCCTCTGCGAAATCACAGCTACAATTTCTGAGTACGTTGGGTTTATTTTTCTTTTGTCATTATTATGTAATATGGTATTCAGCTGTTATAGAGCTAAAATACCCAGAAATGAGGACATATCTGTGTTGAATTTATTGTTAGCGGCTTTGGTTATTTAGAAGTTTAATTTTATTTGTTCATCTTTCAAGCACAAACATTTTGTGGACCGTAACATCTTCATTATTTCGGGTATGCAATGAAACAGCTATAACTTGCAACTACCTTCACGGTACTTGTGTACATTATCATGTTGTCTTTACAGTGACTGTCCTCATTCAAGTGGTAATTACACAAGGGACAGTCACTGTGAGATGTCCTCATTTGTGACAAGGACAGTCACACATGAGGACATCTCACAGTGACTGTCCCTTGTGTAATTGTCACTTGAATGTATTGCTATTCAACCACATTTATGGGCCCGTTTGGACCACAGCACACAGTAGCATCTACAGAGAAGAATATCCCAGGTGTAACAAGTTGTAAGAATATACCAACAGTTCTAAGAAGTTCCCTAGCACATAGTAGCATCTACAGAGAAGAATATACAACATGAGGGCAGCCACTGTAAAGACAACATGATAATGTACACTCATTGTATGTGTACATTATCATGTTGTCTTTACAGTGACTGTCCTCATTCAAGTGGCAATTACAGAAGGGACAGTCATTGTGAGATGTCCTCATTTGTGACAAGGATAGTCACACATGAGGACATCTCACAGTGATCGATTGTCCCTTGTGTAATTGCCACTTGAATGTATTGCTATTGAACCACATTAATGCTTTTCTTCTTCAACAAATGAGGACAGTCACTCTAAAGACAACATGATAATCTACACTCATTGTAAGGACAGTCACAAATGAGGACATCTCATAGTGACTGTCCCTTGTGTAATTGCCACTTGAATTACACAAGGGACAATCATTGTGAGATGTCCTCATTTGTGACAAGGATAGTCACACATGAGGACATCTCACAGTGATCGATTGTCCCTTGTGTAATTGCCACTTGAATGTATTGCTATTGAACCACATTAATACTTTTCTTCTTCAACAAATGAGGATAGTCACTCTAAAGACAACATGATAATGTACACTCACTGTAAGGACAGTCACAAATGAGGACATCTCACAGTGACTATCCCTTGTGTGATTGCCACTTGAATGTATTGCTATTCAGCCACATTAATGCTTTTCTTCTTCAACAAATGAGGATAGTCACTCTAAAGACAACATGATAATGTACACGGGCTGTAAGTGTACATTATCATGTTGTCTTTACAGTGACTGTCCTCCTTCAAGTGGCAATTACACAAGGGACAGTCACTGTAAAGGCAACATGATAATGTAGAGAAACGTTGTCATTTGTATTTTCAACAATGCCGAGAGAGATTCCCTCCGCGAAATCACAGCTACAATTTCTGAGTACGTTGGGTTTATTTTTCTTTTGTCATTATTATGTAATTTGGTATTCAGCTGTTACATAGCTAAAATACCCAGAAATGAGGACATATCTGTGTTGAATTTATTGTTAGCGGCTTTGGTTATTTAGAAGTTTAATTTTATTTGTTCATCTTTCAAGCACAAACGTTTTGTGGACCGTAACATCTTCATTGTTTCGGGTATGCAATGAAACAGTCGTAACTTGCAACTACCTTCACGGTACTTGTGTACATTATCATGTTGTCTTTACAGTGACTGTCCTCATTCAAGTGGCAATTACACAAGGGACAGTCACTGTGAGATGTCCTCATTTGTGACAAGGACAGTCACACATGAGGACATCTCACAGTGACTGTCCCTTGTGTAATTGCCACTTGAATGTATTGCTATTCAACCATATTTATGGGCCCGTTTGGACCACAGCACACAGTAGCATCTACAGAGAAGAATATCCCAGGTGTAACAAGTTGTAAGAATATACCAACAGTTCTAATAAGTTCCCTAGCACATAGTAGCATCTACAGAGAAGAATATACAACATGAGGGCAGCCACTGTAAAGACAACATGATAATGTACACTCATTGTATGTGTACATTATCATGTTGTCTTTACAATGACTGTCCTCATTCAAGTGGAAATTACACAAGGGACAGTCACTGTGAGATGTCCTCATTTGTGACAAGGACAGTCACACATGAGGACATCTCACAGTGACTGTCCCTTGTGTAATTGCCACTTGAATGTATTGCTATTCAACCACATTTATGGGCCCGTTTGGACCGCGGCACATAGTAGCATCTACAGAGAAGAATATCCCAGGTGTAACAAGTTGTAAGAATATACCAACAGTTCTAAGAAGTTCCCTAGCACATAGTAGCATCTACAGAGAAGAATATGGGTCAACGAGGTTGACTTCAAAGCCATGCAATCTAATGGTAATAGTAATATCATAACTTGACATACTATCAGAAATACTTCCTAAATAGACTATTCAATCTTATAAGAGATGGATTCATGAGAACTATTATTTATGAAATATGAGTCAATGACTTTAATTAAAAAAATTACACAATCTAATTCTTGTAAAAATATCAAAATTTGACACATTGAAAATACCTTCCAAAAGTATCGTTAATTGATTAATATGAATCACTACTCATGAAATATAATTTTATAAACCTAATCTAAAAACTACACAATAAAAATCTTAATAGCAATATTGTAAGAAACTATTCCCAAAAGCAAGCCTAACAAAATTTGATGAAAATAATTTTTGTTTCACTCAACTTTGACATTCACAACTTCCTCTTTTATTATAATAAGAAAAAAAATGTCTATTTAGATATACCTCATGAACCATAGTCGAATAATCTATCATTTTTCTTCTCAAAAACATATTTGCAGAGCCTACTTCTTTTACTTGTTTGTACTTTTATCTCTCTGATGGAAAGGGTTCCTTCAGGACACATTTTTCCAAGTTCACTGCTTGAGATATTTGAGGAGGGTTCCCCTGCTTGAGTATCCATCCAACCCATATTCGAGTAGTTCTACAATTGCACAGTCTAAATTAATAATACTGACAATTGAATGACGAATGATGATACATAGAATTGATATAAACTAATCCTAAAAACACTAAAACATTATTAATATATTTATATTTCATAAATAAAATTGATATAAAAGATTTGGAAAGATACATTAAAAAATAGAAAAATAGTAATTTATAATAGAAGGAAACTTAAATTGCTATTTAAAAAAAAAACAAGAGTCTTAAATCTTATCATTTTGTTTCATTATCATCCATAAGTACACACCTCTAGCATAATAATTATATTTTACCACCCATAAAATGAAAAAAAGATTTTCACAAGAGAAATTGAAGCTAGATTATAAAAATGAACCATCTTATTGGAAACTGGAACTGTTATCATACCCAAAAGGACTACAAAATTTCACCTTATCATACCCAGATTGTTGCTTTGCCTGGCGGAGGGAAATTTGATCAGTAAAATTGACATAGAGTATGTTGTCTCCATTGTCATGCTGGATAACAAAACACCAACTTTAATGGGCATGTACTATCCCTTGTGTAATTGCCACTTGAATGCATTGCTATTTGATGTAGGGGCATCCCTAATGCAAGCCAAAGACACCATGATTGAAGGAAGTTGCCATGAAGCCAAGGAGTCAAATCCTATCAATTGGAACATAAGATTTTCACCTTGGAGCTTTGAAGGATTGACTGGTGAAAGGTCCTTTTGATTGACAAATCAGAGTCTTTTTGAATGACAATAAATTAGAATAGGAGTTTTAGATGTTTTCTTGGTTTGTAATAAATATTAAGGATTGATTTTATCTCCTTATAAACATCCACTTGTTGGACACAAGACCCCTTGGTGACTTATAAACCTTGGGCATCTTTTGAGTCCTTGGATGAAATGAGCATAGTAAGTGTTTATTAGGTGTCTTTTAGATGTTGTTAAGAAGTTTGAAGGTCCAAAATAACTTTAATAAGGTTCCTAAAGTTTCACAACACATTTTTAACCTTCTCGGCAAAGTTGTTTGCAAAGTTGTAATGCAACTTTAAAAGTTTCTTAGCAAAGTTGACATTTGTTGGATAAACTATTCTAACCACCTAGATGGTTGAACCAACATTTGGAGAGCCTATTTTAGGCTTCAAATGGTCGAAGACAGACAGAGAACCAGTATTGTAATCATTTTACTTTCATAAAAAATAAAAATAACCCTGTTTTAGTGCATTTCTGGTGAAAAATGAACTCTGTACGGCTGTACGGATGGTGGTTGGATGATAAAATTTGCCTGGAAGTTGTAATAGTGACATCTGATGCTTTGGAAGTTGGTTTGATTGATTCTCTTTGTTTTATATCTAAGTTATTTCAAATTTTCTGTGCATTGTTTACAAACCCTCATTTTTAGGGTTTGACTGATGTAAAGACCTTAACTCACGTTTCAACCATTGGAATTCCTTCTTCCTTGGTGGAATGAGAGTTAAGGATGTATATTTGTATATTCTAAAAGCCCTGACTACTCTGCATCACTATTGAACCACATTAATGCTTTTTTCCTTCAACAAATGAGGACAGTCACTGTAAAGACAACATGATAATGTACACTCACTGTAAGGATAGTCACAAATGAGGAAATCTCAGAGTGATTATCCCTTGTGTAATTTCCGCTTGAATACATTGCTATTGAACCACATTAATGCTTTTTTCCTTCAAGTGGCAATTACACAAGGGACAGTCACTGTGAGATGTCCTCATTTGTAACAAGGACAGTCACACATGAGGACATCTCACAGTGACTGTCCCTTGTGTAATTGCCACTTGAATGTATTGCTATTCAACCACATTTATGGGCCTGTTTGGACCACGGCACACAATAGCATCTACAGAGAAGAATATCCCAGGTGTAACAAGTTGTAAGAATATACCAACAGTTCTAAGAAGTTCCCTAGCACATAGTAGCATCTACAGAGAAGAATATACAACATGAGGGCAGCCACTGTAAAGAAAACATGATAATGTACACTCATTGTATGTGTACATTATCATGTTGTCTTTACAGTGACTGTCCTCATTCAAGTGGCAATTACAGAAGGGACAGTAATTGTGAGATGTCCTCATTTGTGACAAGGATAGTCACACATGAGGACATCTCACAATGATTGATTGTCCCTTGAGTAATTGCCACTTGAATGTATTGCTATTGAACCACATTAATTCTTTTCTTCTTCAACAAATGAGGACAGTCACTCTAAAGACAACATGATAATGTACACTCATTGTAAGGACAGTCACAAATGAGGACATCTCACAGTGACTGTCCCTTGTGTAATTGCCACTTGAATTACACAAGGGACAGTCATTGTGAGATGTCCTCATTTGTGACAAGGATAGTCACACATGAGGACATCTCACAGTGATCGATTGTCCCTTGTGTAATTGCCACTTGAATGTATTGCTATTGAACCACATTAATGCTTTTCTTCTTCAAAAAATGAGGACAATCACTCTAAAGACAACATGATAATGTACACTCACTGTAAGTGTACATTATCATGTTGTCTTTACAGTGACTATCCTCCTTCAAGTGGCAATTACACAAGGGATTTGTGTTTTCATTTGTGTTTTCAACAGCGCCGTAACCCTCCGCGAAATCACATCAGGATATAAGGGCAAAACAAACAAGAACGTTGTCATTTGTATTTTCAACAGCGCTGAGAGAGATAAACAAACTTAAAACTCAGACTTAAGAAAGATGAAGGCAATGCTTCAAAAGGCCGATGCCCTAAATATGAGAAAACACAATACCACCATTAAACGATGCCCTAGTCACCGTATCAATGCCGCCAGCTCCGTACCAGTATGCTGACTGCTCACTTTCATCCTGTGATAAAGGTAACTTCATTAATCATACTTGAAATGGCAGCATACAAACTAAAGCTGATGAACATTTATAAACTAAAAGTTTAAAACTACAGATTACAAATGTAGTAGTTTCATACGAAAAGAACTTGATGTCTGAAATTTACCATTAGAAGTATCCAAAGGAATAACACAGTACAGTTGAACTTGGAGAATCAGAGATGATCTACACAGCAAGGTTCAACAGCTGTAAGGACTATTACACCATCTTTAGCATTTGAATACATTTTCTCCTTGGCTTCTGGTGGATCCTCAAAGACCCCCAATGACGTTTTCCCTACAATTATCAATTGTTTGTCAGTATGAGATATTAATAAATAAACATTAATCACAATATTAGGCAAACAATGTTCTTGATGTCTGAATCTAAATCACAGAAAGCTCTAATAAAGCAGTTCTCAGTTTCACATTAAACTAAGTTTCAATTTCAAATGGTTATAATAATTTTTGCAAGTTATAAGTAGCTGGTTACAGTATATGACATAAAAAGAACAAAAATCATTTCTATTCTTTTCTTCTTTTTCTCTTTCAACGAAGCTTTTGCACCACACAAATGCATACCAAGAATTTCTCAGGAGGTTTCAAGACCATTGCATACCAAACTTCTTCTCTGTAGATGCTACTATGTGTCGTGGTCCAAACGGGTCCAAATAGACCTAGTGACTCTAGTAGGTCTCCAAAACCTGTTCTGCAGCAATAACTCTTCAATTTGACAAAGGACCTTATGAACTTATATGTTTTTTGAGTACCCTTTTTGATGTTCTAACAATCCTCCAACTCCTAGACCCTGACTCCACTCCAGCATATCAATGTCCTTATTGAGTCCGCAGACCTAATGCATGCCTTTGGGTGTGGGTTCCAAAACAAGGCATTGAAAATGGGTGCATGAAACCAAGATCAGAGTTTGAAGATGTCCACCATGCTCTAAAGATCTAGATTCAACAAGGTTTGAGGTCCTTTACTTGCCGCTACCCTCTGATCTTGCATAATCCATCAACTCCTAGTCAAGAACATTGAGATTCTTGACCTAGGGCTTGCTCTTGAAATTCTCTGGCTTAGTATCCTATTCCAAAGCTTTTAAAATATGAAAATAAACCCCCTTAACTTGCATTTTACAAAGAACAGAGGATATCCTATGGTTTATTTGCAAGTTAAGGCCATTTGAATGCAATAACCCAAAAAATGAGGGTTTGACAGAACAACAGATAAGAAAAAGGAATAACTTTGATATAAGGTGTCTTGAATCTACCAAATAAACTCTCAAAGCATAAGATATAAATACTCTAACTTCCACACTGGTCTGCCCTCCCTTTCACATCCGTACACTGTACAGTGCTTGAAGGAAATGCACAGAAAAGGCTCTGAAATAGTGGCTCTATCTGACAGAGAGTCCATGCTAGGCTTCATGACTAACCTAGAGCACATTCCTTGTTATGGAGGAAGTTTGAATGGTGAAGAACTTATGGAATGGATAGAGGACCTAGATAACCATTTTGACTACAAGTATCTTATGGATAGAGGACCTTGATAACCATTTTGACTCATTTAGTATCTTATTGAGCTTCACTTTGTTTCAAGAATATAGTTTAATATTCTCTACTAAACAGGGCCAACCACGTGAAGGTGGAAGCTCATTTGGCCCCACCCCCCTCCCCCTAACATCACTCTACATTCCCCGTTAACATCTAACATTCATTCATTCTTTCAATTATTAATAACATGTAACATTCAATCAATATCACATGATAACATTCATTAACACATTAGATTTGTTAACACGCAACATTCATCAATATGAAAATAAACACATAATTCATGAACATTCATTAGCACATAATTAAATTCATTGAGACATAAAATTCAGTCATTATCAATTAAGGTATTTAGATGACAATCATTTCTTTTTTCTCTTTCTAATTTTTTTTTCTATGTAAGCTCTAAGAGGAGCATCAGTGTTATCATCAATACCCCCCTCATCAGTTGTTTTGTTCTTTGTTCTTGATGATCTCAAATTCCTATGCTGCTGCAAAGGGGGGTCCTCTACAATAACAAATAAAAGAGTTAAATTTAAAATATTTAATTATAATTGTTACAAGTATTTAATTATTTTAAAGAACATAACTGTGGCGCTCTTTAATTACCTGATCTGGCCACATCATTTTGTCTAGACTCAACCTCAACATGCTCATGAGCACCGACCCCTCGATCCTCTACAGTTGCTATACAAAATGTTACATTAATCCAAACACCAATTGTAATTACATATAAAAATTTTAATAGCAAATGTATACCTCCACCACTAGGATGCACATCATGCGAACCTTCATTATGCATAGATTGTGTAGAAGGATTGTCAGGCTGCATTCCAATATCCTACACATTGTTATCATTGCTTTCTTAAAACAGATATACTCACTTTATATTAGAACTTAACATCAAATAGACTAATTGGTAAAGTATTCAATTTGAAATAAATTTCATTTAGCTTATTTACCTGTGGCTCAAATGCATCATTATTTGAACCTTGCACACTGATTTCAGCTCGTAGCCATTTAGCCACGGCTCTATAGCCTTGTTGGAAGCCAATTCTCTTGTCCTCTTCTGTGAGGCATCTATTGAACTCTGACCCCTACATTTTTTCTTGGTATGGTGAATTTTACTTGCATTGTTTGATCAAAAAAAATTTCCTTGCAATATATAAAAAAATTGATACAAGTTTTCATTTACTAATACTTACAACTCGTGCTTGAAGTTTGGAAAAACCACCAGAGCCGAGCTTGTGTGTCCCGTGCTTTTCTAATCTTGCCTTTGTTGCCTTTGATGTGTCAGGCAATCTATGAAAAGTTTGAAATATGTTAGAGACCAGTACATAATTAGTACATAATTACATTCTTACATAATTACATAATCAAAAGTATCTAGGAAAAATTTAGAGGTTAATTAGTACATAATTACATTCTCAAAAGTATCACATACCTTGCTCTACTCTCTACTGGCATAATTCCTTTTTTCATGTCGGCTTTATACTTTCCATCCAAAATCAAACCCTGCCACTCAGCCTCAAGAACACAGGGCGAACGCTCGTGCCTTGGGTTAACCTCTAAATATTTCCTGTACTGGTCCCTAATATACTTCAAACATAAACCAGCTCTTTCAAGGAGCTTGTTTCTCTCGAATGCACGAGGTCCAAAAAGCTGGGTCATACTATGTACAAGATCATCCTTCAACTTTTTATCTTGGTTATTCCACCTTTTAAGTAAAAAAAAACATGTTAGACTCATAAATGAAGAGAAGCTACCTTTAATATAGTTCAAGAAATTGATGAAAAGGAAAACTATTCTAGCAATGATATGAAATCAAAATAGTGGTTTGGGGTTTTAGTTAGGATATGATGTTCCACCATGTACGTATGGTGGGCCCGAATATCCGCAAACAATCGCCACCAAGTTTTCGCCAAAAAATATCATTCCCTACAAAATAATCATGGGATCATTAGTCGATGAAGAGTGATCAAAAACTAAATTACTATTATATCACTATAGAATAATAATAACTTTAAAGTACCTGGAAGTTTGGATACTTTTAAGGGAATGCCTTCATCATCGCTGATGATCAATACGCAATCCTTCACCGTTCCTGTACTAGGAACACGGGAACATCCAGGAAATGATGTTGCATCGGGACTTGTTGCATCTCCTATTGCAAAAAATGAAAACCATTATCAAATGTAGTGCATCCCACTCTCGAGCAACTGTACAAAAAAAAAATAGATGACTTACAACTGATTTATTTTGAAGATTAAGAAATAATTTATTACAATAACATCTTATAATTTATTACCTGTCACTTTCCTCAATCTACCTTTCCCCATCAAGTACTCCCCTTTGAATTTTTTAAAAGGGTCGAGATCCCAAATGCGATCTACATGGATATTTGAAGCAAACTTAGGAAGATATTCAGTAATGTACACCATAGTCTGGTATACCATGTATCCCTCTACCATAGAACCCTCAGGATGTGCTCTTTGTCGAACCAAAGCCTTCAAAGATTTCAAGTGCCTCTCAACCATCCACATTGACCTAGTGTGTGCAGGTCCACACAATTCAATCTCTTCAACTTGGTGTATGAGGTAGTGTTCTTGTGCATTGAAAAAAGTTGGAGGTAGAGACTTTTGCATTTCACACAATAAATGAGGAATTCTTCTCTTCCAATAGTTTATATCTTCTTTATGGATTTCTTTAGATGACAACCACCTACATTAAGAGATTCAAGTCACAAAAAATATATAAATACGAGAGTTTACAAAATAATATACAATAGATTACATAGCAAGAAAAACAAATCACGAATATAATAAATATATACAACAAATTGAATAGATATTACTGCTTACCTCATGTATTTTCCAAGATCATATATCACTTGTTTGATGTTATTGTTGAAGTGCTCTGGGAGAGATAGAGGTAGCACGTACTGCAGTAATTATAAACCAATCATTTCATTATTTTCTAACATAACATAATGAATAGTACACGTAGTTTATGAATATATTGTAAATACAAAAGAACATAACTTACCTTGATGAAAGTATGCCAATCATGCGTTTTGAGCCCTGGCCCAAATTCACTTTTCTTTGATATGAGATTGCTTATGTTCCCAGCAAATCCTGTGGGAAATCAAATTTTTCGTATGACTTCTTTTATGGCATCACTTTGCTGCTCCGTTAATAACCAAGGAAGGGCACTTATGTTAATCTGATCTCTATTGCTATTTGAGTGAATGAAATTCTTCAGTGCATGATTGGATTCATGAATGTCATTACAAATTTTGACAATTTTTTCTTTGTCATGCCTTCCATCCAGTATTTTCCACAATGTCTCTGTTATATTCTTTCCAACATGCATAAGATCAAACAAATGCACAATTTGTAGGTCCTCGTAGTAGGGCAACCTACTAAATTGTCTGGGATAGCTTTTTAGTCCCTTTGGAAGGTTGTCAGTAGTGCCTTGACGACATTCACGATCATCAATTACATAATTAGTAAACAAAAATCACAATAGAAATATATAAATTACAAACATAAACCATTAAGTGGAACGACATTACCTCGACGATTAATTCTATTATATTCCAACTTCCATAGGCGAGGTGTCATTCTTCGTGGCTTTGATGTAGTCTCTTCTTTCCCATTGAAAAGATGTTTTTTCATACTTCGATACTTATGATTCCTGTGGAGGAATTGTCTGTACTCATCAAACACATGCTTTCCTAAACTTTTTGAATGACGAGATTTCATCTTTGGACCACAAACTGGACATGCAAATTTTCCCTTTGTTTGAAGACCTACAAGATAATGATATAATTGGATTATTAAATATGTTGATTTTTATAATTAGAATTATCATGCGCAACTTGAATTCACTATAACATACCACAAAAATGTGTTAGCCCTGGGGCATCATGTATTGTCCATACAAGTATTGCATGGAATTGAAATTGTCTTTGTCCTATTGGTCTAGACACGTCATACATAGTGACACCATTCCATAACTCCACCAACTCGTCAATAAGAGGCTCAATATATACATTCATATCTTTAACTTGATATTTACCTACTTGAATGAACAGTAACATTACATAATTATTGTGACCATTTTACTGTAAGATTTGTAAGTACATGTAAATTAATAACTATCAAATGATAAAATACTTGGAACAATCATTGCCAACATAATGTGCTCCCTCTTTATTGACATCCACGGAGGAATGTTATTGTTGATAACAAAAATAGGCCACACCGAGCAAACATATCTCATCTCTCCAAATGGATTGACACCATCCGCTGCCAATGAAAGCCTGAGATTACAAGGTTCTTCTTTGAAGTGTTGCCACTTTTCCTCTATGTGCATAAATGCCGAACCATTCGCAGGGATTCGAATAATGTCATCTTGACTTCTTTTGCGTGCATGGTAATCCATAAATTGTGCCAAGCTAGTACACCTGAATAATTATCGCATCCGTGGAATAATGGGGATGTAACGAAGAACCTTGTGAGGCACCTTTTTTGTTATTCGATCTGTTCGATATCTACTCGTATGAAATACAGGGCATTGTGTTGCAAATTCATGTTCTTTATAATATATAATATGATCATTGGGACAAGCATGTATTGCTTGATACTCCATTCCAATATCTTTCATAATAGCAGATAATTCTCGATATGAGCGAGGTAGAATATTTGATGGTGGTAACAAAAACTCGCCTATCAATCTACAACAAAAAATATAAGTTGTTAATATAAACAATATTAGTGGTACATTATTCACCCTTTGTTAACTATAAAGACATATATGACATACCTTAACATACGTGACATTGTTATGTTGGATAAACCATTCATAACCTTCAAGTTCAACAACAACAATACAGCAGAGAGAAGTGTTGTTTGGGAGTCTTTGTATAGGGGCTCGTATGCCTTCTCAAGTAGAGGTACATCAAGGCTATCATCATCATCATGATCAGATCCGCTTGGACTAAATGTGTCATGGATCAATGTATTTATACCATCATCTTCAATTGTGTTTTCTAGCACATGATCATCATCTTCCATGGGATCATTATCTTCACCTTGGATATTCGCACCCCCATGTTCCTCCATATCATGTACTTCCCTGGGGAGATCAACCTATATAAAATTGATTAACATAAATAAACCATGATCTTCAACTCATCATCAAGTGATTTCATATGTATATAAATTGTTAAAATGATATAATGAACAACTTACCAGTGGATGATAGTCATGCCCCCCTTCAATGTGACCATTCTCCCTACAATGTCTCTTAACTGTTTTGATTAGCAATCTTCTACGGTTTAAGCCCTTACAAATTTTGCAGGGACAATAACATTTTCCATCACCTTTTCTTTTCAAGTTAGACCACAATCTAGCGATTGTCTCCCTATTTTGTTCTTCACTTATATTATCTGACATGATCGTTCTTCGCAGGAAGCAAAAATTGGGCTATGAAAACTTCGGTCTACAACTTTCAGTGACTAAGAAAAATTGTCAAAAGTACACAAATCTTCTTAGACCTAGTTAAATCCTTTAATATTTTAAAAGTCTAGTTAAAATATACATTAGATTAAAAAATATACAATTTTCATGCTTGAGCGCGCGGCTACGACTAGTGCAATGGTATTCTTGCTTAGCTCTAAAAGCTCTCTAGAAATCAAAACATATAAGCTACAAGGCCTAACAACAATTTCAAAACATATAAGCTACAAGGCAAGACATATTACATGACATGGAAAAAGGATTAAAATATACATTAGATTAAAATATACATTAGATTAAAATATATACAATTTTCAAACCTGAGCGCGCGGCTATAACTCGTGCAATGGTCTTCTTGCTTAGCTCTAGAAGCTCTCCAGCAATCAAAACATATAAGCTATTAGAATTCATTAACTTTCTGTAATTGGAAAACTCTATTTGATATTAGACCGTAAACTACTACTATTCTCTCCATAAGAACTAAGTACAAAATTCTTTCAAGTTCACATCCATGATTCCCTTTAGATTAAAATATACAGCAAAAATAAGCTAAAAGTCTAGTTAAAATATACATTAGATTAAAAAATATACAATTTTCAAACTTGAGCGCGCGGCTATAACTCGTGCAATGGTCTTCTTGCTTAGCTTTAGAAGCTCTCCAGCAATCAAAACATATAAGCTGCAAGGCCTAATAGCAATTTCAAAACAAGGGTCATCAAAAGAACCAAAAACAATGTGTGCAAACAATACCTTGTGAAGTGGTATAGACAATTAGAAGATGCTACTATGTGCTAGGGAACTTCTTAGAACTGTTGGTATATTCTTACAACTTGTTACACCTGGGATATTCTTCTTTGTAGATGCTACTGTGTGCCGTGGTCCAAACGGGCCCATAAATGTGGTTGAATAGCAATACATTCAAGTGGCTTACACAAGGGACAGTCACTGTGAGATATCCTCATGTGTGACTGTCCTTGTCACAAATGAGGACATCTCACAGTGACTGTCCCTTGTGTAATTGCCACTTGAATGAGGTCAGTCACTGTAAAGACAACATGATAATGTACACATACAATGAGTGTGCATTATCATGTTGTCTTTACAGTGGCTGCCCTCATGTTGTATATTCTTCTCTGTAGATGCTACTACATGCTAGGGAACTTCTTAGAACTGTTGGTATATTCTTACAACTTGTTACACCTGGGATATTCTTCTCTGTAGATGCTACTGTGTGTCATGGTCCAAATGGGCCCATAAATGTGGTTGAATAGCAATACATTCAAGTGGCAATTACACAAGGGACAGTCACTGTGAGATGTCCTCATGTGTGACTGTCCTTGTCACAAATGAGGACATCTCACAGTGACTATCCCTTGTGTAATTAAGTATTGTGGGGAAGCATTCTAAATAACCAAAGCCACTAACAATAAATTCAACACAGATATGTCCTCATTTCTGGGTATTTTAGCTCTCTAATAGCTGAATACCAGATTAAATAATAATGACAAAAGAAAAATAAACCCAACGTACTCAGAAATTGTAGCTGTGATTTTGCGGAGGGAATCTCTCTCGGCGCTGTTGAAAACACAAATGACAACCCGCTTGATTTCGTGGAGGGAATCTCTCTCGGTGCTGTTCAAAACACAAATGACAACCCGCTTTGTTCAAAACACAAATGATAACCCGCTTGATTTCACGGAGGGAATCTCTCTCGGCACTGTTGAAAACACAAATGACAACGTTCCTTTTTTTTTTGCACTTATATCCTGACCAACATAAGGTCCATTTGTAATACAACATGATAATGTACACTTACAGTGAGTGTACATTATCATGTTGTCCTTAGAGTGACTATCCTCATTTGTTGAAGAAGAAAAGCATTAATGTGGCTGAATAGCAATACATTCAAGTGGCAATTACACAAGGGACAGTCACTATGAGATGTCCTCATTTGTGACTGTCCTTACAGTGAGTGTACATTATCATGGTGTCTTTAGAGTGACTGTCCTCATTTGTTGAAGAAGAAAAGCATTAATGTGGTTCAATAGCAATACATTCAAGTGGCAATTACACAAGGGACAATCACTGTGAGATGTCCTCATGTGTGACTGTCCTTGTCACAAATGAGGACATCTCACAATGACTGTCCCTTGTGTAATTCAAGTGGCAATTACACAAGGGACAGTCACTGTGAGATGTCCTCATTTGTGACTGTCCTTACAATGAGTGTACATTATCATGTTGTCTTTAGAGTGACTGTCCTCATTTGTTGAAGAAGAAACGCATTAATGTGGTTCAATAGCAATACATTCAAGTGGCAATTACACAAGGGACAATGTCATGAGCCGTGACATATTGAACTTAGTATAATAATAAAATGATTAGATGATATATAATAATCTATTATTAATGGTATATAACAATAATATATAATTATTATCAAAAGATAATAATAATATATAGTTAGCATAATAAGTAATATGTTAATTAAATAATATTAAAATATTAATAAATAATATAATTATGATTATAATTATAATATAAATTAATAATAAATAATTATTAATAAATTATATATATTATATTATAATAATATATTAAGTAATAATATTAAATCAATTATTGATATAATAATTTTAATATATAAATAATATTAATAAACCTCTCAATATAAAACAATATGTTATCACTATAATAATATTTATTATAATATTATTAATATTACTAACATCATTAATTATAATATTTAATACTAATAATAACATTAATAATAATAATAATAATAATAACGTTTAAAGCAATATCGAATATCTGTAATCGATATACATCTACATTAAACATCTGCATTATCTATCACGATGAGGAATGAAGAAGTGATACAACAATCACTAGTCATTACACATCGATACCATGAGAGGATGATTAATGAACCAAATACTATGAAGTCAAGATCAACATGATATGAATAAGGGATAGGTGGCTATGTGTTTCAGAAGATGTATTGATAAGCAAGAAGGATAACCATTCATATATTATAAATAATCATTAATTGCACAAGTTTAGACAATGACATATCCGATAAAGCAATATCAAACATGAAGACCCGCTAGCAAATATGCACCATCACTTCCTATGTTATCATGACAATAACATAAACTAGATTGAATTCTACTATCTATATCAATAGACACCACATAGGAGGATATCGACTAAAGGATTGAAAGATTATCGATTGTCTGAGATAAACCACATCTTGTAGAAACACAAAAGCATCAGTGATTATATCACAAGCTATTGATGAATGAGGCATCAGTCATGGATAATAAGTACAATGTATCCTTAAGTATTAACAGGAATGGAAGTCAATTTGAAGATCAAACTCCATTACCAGCAATCAACCAATAAATGGACAATTATCAGAAAATGATATCGACTTATATCAGAGTAGAAAGATTGGATATCATCATAACAATATGGGATAAGGCAAGAGTTAATATCGATTGACTAAATACTAATGATAGTTAGACCAAACTAATACAAACACAATGGATGTTAACTACTGGTTGCACTACCAATTAGGGAAGATTACCTTCATAAAAAGATTTGATATTGAGTCAATCTGGGAGTTATCTATGATCAGAAAATAATGAAATAATATTATGTGAACTGTCGGATTATGGAAAGGTGTGATTAACAAAGGGACATGGAGGAAGAAACAAGACACGTCTCATTCATAGCATCTCTTCATTTGTTAAAGACAATATAAGAATGCATTCTCGTCAGTCACTCAAGGCATCATTAGAACTTTATTTACTTATCCATATTTGGATATACTCAATAGAGCATCTGCCTTTGGCAGTTTGGTTTCAAGTTTATCATTGCAGATCAGAGACAACACCATGATTGCACAGATAGAAAGGATAGTCAGAAACAACATCAATATTTGAAGTTGCAAGCATATAATTCAGAATCTGAAATAGCAACATATCACTCATAGCGATATTACACATTTGCATAATTACATCATCATATCAGACACAACAAATACATTGCTGTAAGCAATACTTATTGATTGTATATCGATATTGTTTATATCAGACATACCATCATTATACTATCACTATAAGTGATAGGAAACATCATATTCATAGCATATTTCATATCATTATATCCGACAGTGCTATTAAACATATTGGTATCAATATCATCTTGCACACATATTGTGATTGAATCTGAAATAGCGGTTGATATCTTAAGTAACCTCCATTACTTAGTTTAATTGTAAGTATCTGATAGAGTAAGTCTGAGAAGTGGAGTAATTGTTCCTGTTTTCCAAGTTAGCCAAAAAGGGGACATTACAGACAATCACTGTGAGATGTCCTCATGTGTGACTGTCCTTGTCACAAATGAGGACATCTCACAATGACTGTCCCTTGTGTAATTCAAGCGGCAATTACACAAGGGACAGTCACTGTGAGATGTCCTCATTTGTGACTGTCCTTATAGTGAGTGTACATTATCATGTTGTCTTTAGAGTGACTGTCCTCATTTGTTGAAGAAGAAAAGCATTAATGTGGTTCAATAGCAATACATTCAAGTGACAATTACACAAGGGACAATCACTGTGAGATGTCCTCATGTGTGACTATCCTTGTCACAAATGAGGACATCTCACAATGACTGTCCCTTATGTAATTCAAGCGGAAATTACACAAGGGACAGTCACTGTGAGATGTCCTCATTTGTGACTATCCTTACAGTGAGTGTACATTATCATGTTGTCTTTAGAGTGACTGTCCTCATTTGTTGAAGAAGAAAAGCATTAATGTGGTTCAATAGCAATACATTCAAGTGGAAATTACACAAGGGACAATCACTGTGAGATGTCCTCATGTGTGACTGTCCTTGTCACAAATGAGGACATCTCACAATGACTGTCCCTTGTGTAATTCAAGCAGCAATTACACAAGGGACAGTCACTGTGAGATGTCCTCATTTGTGACTATCCTTACAGTGAGTGTACATTATCATGTTGTCTTTAGAGTGACTATCCTCATTTTTTGAAGAAGAAAAGCATTAATGTGGTTCAATAGCAATACATTCAAGCGGCAATTACACAAGGGACAGTCACTGTGAGATGTCCTCATTTGTGACTGTCCTTATAGTGAGTGTACATTATCATGTTGTCTTTAGAGTGACTGTCCTCATTTGTTGAAGAAGAAAAGCATTAATGTGGTTCAATAGCAATACATTCAAGTGGCAATTACACAAGGGACAGTCGATCACTGTGAGATGTCCTCATGTGTGACCTTTGTGAAGGCAAGTGCCAATTTGTACCCAAGTTACCAATATTGTGGCAAAAGTGGGAATGAAGCATTTAGGGGTCAAATTGGGAAAAGAAGTGTAGAAGTGGCCTATGTGAGGTCTAAATAGCCTAACTAAGTCATGGTTAGGGTCTTATGGTGTTTGAACAATAAGTTTTGAACCAAAATCCCAAAGGTTGTAACAAGTTGTCAATGTTGTCATTCACAACATTGACAACATTTGTGCAAGGGAGCATTTTCGAGTAAGATGGTTATGTAACTATATGAAACCATTGAATTAGGCATCAGATCAACTATAAGAGGCCTCCATCGATCTGTGCAAAAGGTTGGGGGGAAAAACATTTGGAATTAAGAAGATTTGTAGAGTAACACGGTTTTAGTGAATTCTTGAGTTTTTTTGTTTCTTTGTTTTCAGTTGATTAATGGATTAGATAGCTCACAGTGTCTATTGGAAAAGTTAGTACAAGTTGTTTTTTTATTCTGTGTTGTGTTTTTTTTGAGTTTTGAAGCATTCCAACTAGTTTGTTAATTCTTTTGTTAAGTACCCTATCATTGGTTTGAACCAGGCAGGTTGAACAAATGGAGTCTTAGCTCATCATTCCATTGTCAATTTTGTACGGGCTCTTGGAATGGGTGAGGAGACTCCATGTACTATATGTTTGGAAGGAGGGGCCCTAGGAAGCTCATTTTCTATGTTTGCAATGATGTCCTAGGTGAGTCAGTTGAGCACAGTTAGGGATGACAAATCATTACAAGAAGATTACAACAAGTTGAATGCATTGGTTGCTTCAACTAAAATCTCATGGAGAGGTAGAAACACATCTAAAGAAGCCCCAAGTCAAATTAGAAGATTGGGTGAGTTTCTTTGGCTGCTAAGAAAACAAACTCTTAGTCAGACTGTCCAAGTTGTGTCAAAATACTTGTTTTCAAGCATGGCTGTAGCAGTTGGTGTACAAAAAATCTAGGAGGAGAAGACCTTAGATATCTTGGAGTTCTCAATAAAGGGCATCTGAATCCTAAGCCCTTTAGGTGGCTTAATATAAACAAAAAGGCTTGACAAAGGCCTAATTGCTAGCAGCCTATTTTTGGGTGCAATTGGCATGGTTTGATGAACCGGATTGAAGTACTGATGAAAAGTATAGGTGAAGGAGTAATATTGAAACCAATAGAGGTCCTAGTGGCCAGCCTCTCCATGGAGTAAAGTTCTAGTTGAATGTGTTTCAATTTGTGAAGACAAGACTAGGAGTGTCCTAGTAGCTAGATTGGTATTGAGCAGAGTTCGTTGTATTTCTTGTTGGTGTGCACTAGTTGAAGGAGTGGGATCTTGGGTAGAGATACCTAAAGAGTGTAGGGATAGTTAAGTACCCTATCAAGTCAAAACATTGGCCTAAAGAGACCCTAGTAAAGGATAGGGAGTGAGCAAGACAAAGTGTTACATCAATTAACAAGATCATTTTTTGGTAATTGTGTACATTATCATGTTGTCTTTACAGTGACTGTCCTCATTTGTTGAAGAAGAAAAGCATTAATGTGGTTCAATAGCAATACATTCAAGTGGAAATTACACAAGGGAATATCACTATGAGATGTCCTAAGTGTGACTGTCCTTGTCACAAATGAGGACATCTCACAGTGACTGTCCCTTGTGTAATTGCCACTTGAATGAGGACAGTCACTGTAAAGACAACATGATAATGTACACAAGTACCGTGAAGGTAGTCGCAAGTTAGGGCTGTTTCATTGCATACCCGAAACAATGAAGACATTACAGTCCACAAAACGTTTGTGCTTGAAAGATGAACAAATAAAATTAAACTTCTAAATAACCAAAGCCGCTAACAATAAATTCAACACAGATATGTCCTCATTTCTGGGTATTTTAGCTCTCTAACAGCTAAATACCAGATTACATAATAATGACAAAAGAAAAATAAACCCAACGTACTCAGAAATTGTAGCTGTGATTTCACGGAGGGAATCTCTCTCGGCGCTGTTGAAAACACAAATGACAACGTTCTTGTTTTTTGCCCTTATATCTCGATGTGATTTCGCGGAGGGTTACGGTGCTGTTGAAAACACAAATGACAACGTTCCTTTTTTTTTTGCCCTTATATCCTGACAACATCACAATTGCAAGTTAGGGCTGTTTCACTGCATACCCGAAACAATGAAGACGTTACGGTCCACAAAACGTTTGTGCTTGAAAGATGAACAAATAAAATTAAACTTCTAAATAACCAAAGCCGCTAACAATAAATTCAACATAGATATGTCCTCATTTCTGGGTATTTTAGCTCTCTAACAGCTGAATACCAGATTACATAATAATGACAAAAGAAAAATAAACCCAACATACTCAGAAATTGTAGCTGTGATTTCGCGGAGGGTTACGGCGCTGTTGAAAACACAAATGACAACGTTCTTGTTTTTTTTGCCCTTATATCCCGATGTGATTTCACAGAGGGTTACGGCGCTGTTGAAAACACAAATGACAATGTTCTTATTTTTTTTGCCCTTATATCTTGATGTGATTTCGCGGAGGGTTACGGCGCTGTTGAAAACACACATGACAACGTTCCTTTTTAATTTTGTGCTTATATCCCGACAACGTCGCAATTGCGATAGTGCCAAATGTATTGTCATCGCAAATTGCGACGGTGTTGGGCTATATTTGAAAAAAAAAGGCCAAAACCGCATGACATTTGCCTGCCGTCGCAAATTGCCGTCGCAATTTCACCCCAAATGTATTAGTGTCTGGAGTAAGATTTCCTCCTTAGGGTCATATTCTTTCAATTGTTGTAATGCCTCATCTGGCACTTGACCCTCCTTAGTTATTTGTACACTTGAAGCCACCTGTTGCTGCTTATACCATAACAAGAAACTTTTGAATTCCTTAGAATTCACAAAACTATCATCCTTCATGAAAGTATCTTGCTCAATTAATCTTTCATCCTGGCCTAAAGCCAGAGGCAACTCCACATCTTTTGTTTCATACTTCTATTACCTTTTAGCCTCTCTCACTGCTTTCCTAATCTCATGGTGATGAAAGCTAGTCCCTGTGTAGAGGGCACTCACTCTATCTTTCCTCCTCCTTTGTGAAGGCTCACCAGTTAACAACTTTTTCTTTTTCTTTTGAGGCTCAACAGTATCCTCAGAACTAGGCAATTCAACAAGATCTACATTTTCTTTCTCCTCCCTAGGCCCTTCAACCATTGGTTGTTCCATAGTGGGTGGACTATATATGGGGTAGCCACCATCACTATCCTCATCACATTCTGATTCTGAATGGGCCTTTTTTCCCTATTTAGCATCATCAATTTGATCCCTGATGGATTCAACAAGTGTGTCAAATTAAACCATCATCTGCTCAAGTCTTTGGAGGTAAGGCAAAGTGGGAAAGAAACCCCCAAATACCAATCCTTTTCCTTTAAGCTCCTTCTCAATTTTGTGTAACCGATCCAATTACCTAATTCTTTTCTCCATCTCATCATCCTCAATGATGTTTCTGATCACATCTTCTTTAGGATACTCCTCATGTAGCTCATTGAAAGGAATGGTGGGCATGTAGTACTTCCTTGCAGTAGCCATGAAACCTTATGTATCCACATACCTATGTGGTGCTACAAACATCCTGTACTTCTCTAACCAATCATTTACTTTACTGAATGCTCCCTTTCCAATTTTAATATAATGCACCCTGAAGTGCCGAGGAGTGAGAGTCCCCTTTTTGTGGGAAGCTAAGTGTTCTCTTTCTGTCAACATGAGTTGCCAGATAAACCCTAGAAATGCAACTCTTGGTGGTACATAGAATGGGAGTAGATGAGGAGGCTAAGGGCATCCATAAACCCTAATCATTGTATAGCTTGCCTCATTATTCTCCTTCGGCATGTAAGTCTTAATCTCCCTGGAGACCAGAGTAGCCTCTCTAACATATCTATTTTCCAAGGCTTGTAAGTTGATTTTTGTGGCCATTGGAAACTGAATCCCGAAGGCATTCATGAAAGAATTTTGATCTAAGATTATCAAGGGTGAACCATCCTCTTTTCTAATAGTCTTTGAGAGAGGATCATATCTCTGAGAGAGCATGAGGAGCAAGTCCGCATCTAGAAAAACCTCTGGGACAATTAACTTGGCCAACCCTGAAGTCCAAGGGTTTGAAACTGGTATGACACTATCACAGTTCTTGTAGAAATATGTAAATAGGCACATGCCTTTGATTTATGGAGGTTTAGCATCCCTACAGTAAGCTAAGTCATCAACAAAAATGTATCACTGACCTTCTTGTTCTGAGAAGAACCAGGAAATAGAGTGAGAAATTCATCTGAAAAAATTTCCTTAACCTTCTCCTTCAACCCCCAGCTAGTAGAGGCTCCACTTGCTATCATTTGACTCATCTTGACTATAGCTCTGGAAATTCCTCTGCAAATTTGTTGATCACACTGCAAGTTTAGAAAGCTTGGAAAACCTAGCACTCTGTACTTCTTCAATAAGCTTCATAACTCTCAAATGAGCTACCTCTTAGTTGTTTTAACCTACAACAATGAATGTGCCACCATGTATGACATCTCCAGCCAACAAAAGGTCACTTCCACCATTACTTCGACATGCACAGGGTTTCAATTTACTAGTCGTAGCTAAGAGATTTTTAAATTTGAACATTCCGTGATCTGGCAACTAAAGAAAAAGACAGTCATTTTACAAATTTGGCACTTTAGAAAGGTATTTCAAGACTTGGTGACTAAGAGGAAATCTCATAGTCACGGAATACTTTTGACTTTTCAAACTTTATTCTAAGATTGGGTGACCTAGCCATTTTCAGTTCTAGCGACTGAAGAAAGTGATACATTAATTTATTATGTTCTAAGAACTGGTGACCATAGTCAAAAACTATAGTCGCAGCAATATATTTGTCTTTGAAAAATTCCAGCGATCACCCAACCTGGAGATCTGGTGACAAACATGAAGTCTCATAATCTCATAAAGCTTTAACTATTTGACTTCTTTCTTGAGATCATGTGACCACCATTGATCTCATCCATCAATTCATGCGATGGTCCATATTAAGTCGTGAGAAGATTTCATAACTAACAGCTTGATCCCGTGACCCTGAGAAAATTGTGTCACTGAATCACTGAAAGCTTACCACTTAACTGTCAGGAACTTGAGATCACATGACCACATAGTTTCTAAATGATTGAATACAATCATAACCCTAGGGCCAAAACACTTCATTAACCCTCACTTGACCTCGGGAAAATCTGGAGACTTGGCGACAAAGAATTCTCGCTAAATCTCATAATCTTTCACTTAACTGAGGTTTAATCCCAAGAACACATGACTGAGGCATTCTCCAAGTTGTGAGAACATTTCTTCACTCTGGGTTAAGATTGGAGATCAAGCGCCATCCACATGATAAAAAATCATCAACGGTTCACAATAAATCTAACAATCCTTTGTCACCTAACTACTACATTCAGAGATCCAGTGACAACTGTGTCACAGAATAACTAACCACCAGAGAGATAGCCATCAACATCAGGAGATCACGTGACCAACAGAACTCACAATCACTGAACGAACAGATAAACCATCATATTATTATGAGATCCAGAGACAACCACCAAGGAAGACTGCTATTCCATCTTGAGATTCAGTGACCAAAGAGAAAACTCATGATCGCTGAATAAAAGGCCACTTAAATAAATCATTGAGAGATCTCCTGACAATAGGAAAAACCAATTTGGAGATTATGCGACTATAGTCCCTTAGTGACAAATCAAATACAACAGTCGCTAGATCTCAAGACCATCATTGCAAGATCTAGAGACTAAAGGTGAAATGCTAAGTCATCAGATAATAAGAAATATTCTAAAAAGCTCACGAGATCAAGTGATAGAGGCTTTCAAGCATTCGCTAGACAAACAAGAATATTCCTAAACCTTAAGGAGACTCAACGACTAAGAGGAAAATAGAAGCGCACATGCAAATTTGAGACTTAAGTCATCCAATAAAGTAATAGAGAATTAGAACGCTGATAACCAAAACTAGGGTTTTTATGATTTTTCAAAGGTAATTAGACCTAGCAAACCCTAAAGACTATAAATTTTTCAAGATCATCCATAAATTTAAGGCAAAAAACAAAAAATGAGACTTCTAACCAACAAGCCCTCCTTGTTCTTGACTCTTAACAGGGTCTATTCTCTAACAAGGACTATGTACTGTAATGTTTCAACAAGCTCCTAATAGGGCTATATCTTCTAACAAGGATTAGTATACTCTCAGTACATCATTAGTGGGTGCTAATTCCCACTGAGGTTTTTACCTTTAACAGGGTTTCCCCATAACCAAAATATTGTGTTATTGTGTTGACATTCATTGTGTTCATTAGATCTGATATTAATAAGCTTAAAAGTTTAAGTTTAATATTCTATCATACAACTAATTCACCCCCCCCCCCTCTGAGTTGTATTGTGGACTGTTAATCCTAATAGTAAGCAATGTAAGAAACAACCAGAGAAAGATAAACATATACAACAACACAATAACACAAGATATGTTGACTATAGAACCTCTTGATAAGAGAGTAAACCCCGGTGGGAATGATGCCCACAAAAGGTGTACCAATATAAAAATTCCTTGTGAGAGGATAGAATCTATTAAGATCCTTATGAAATACATTTAGTACATATGAGTCCCTGTTAGGAGACTTTGAATCCCTGATAAAAGATTCTAACCCTGTTAGGAGTTATGGAAGGCAGAAGGACCCACTGTCCAAATAGATTCAAGGAAAAGATCACTAAACACACTATCCAATTGATCTCTATATTACTAAAAAAAAAAAACCAAATAATTACTAATCTCGTAAACTTATCTTTGCTCCTCTATCTATGCCAAACTGCACCAACTGCTTTACCAGATCTCAATATCAGATCTCTGCAATTCGTATATCCTCTTACAACATATATTGCTCAATTTTGTAATTCCTTACACATATTATTACAATAATAAAGGAAAAAAATCCTTCCTTTATACGATACTCAAATAATTACAAATGAGTTGGCCAACAAGGCTTAACCAATTATAAAATATAAACCTCCACATGTTACACAATATTTTGTAATTACATAAAAATATCAGCTTCCAAAAAAAATAAATATTCACTCATGTGACCTCTGACCATGTTGTCATGTCCATGTCACTATCATAATGTCTTCATTAACTGTACAAATTCACATGCCTAGATTCTATCCTGATTAGGAGATATCATCCAGTTATCACAGGCTGCTTGTTAGGAACATTGTCTGAATACTACTACTGAATTACACATAATTGTCATGAATAATTGAATTTCTATATGTTCTCTTGACCATGATCTCAAGACATAATATAGAGCAAGTCCTTAACTTTTCATAGCTTGATCTTCAATTCTCCATGTGTGCTAATTCAAACACTGTTTACTTCTCTGCTAATCTCTTGTAGATCACTGTATTGACATCAATGACAACCATAGTCATGAATGAAACATAAAACTACAAAAAAATGGCTCTGAATACTCCCCCATAGGATATAATCAGCATTCATTCCTAACATCTCCTGCATTAGACACCTGAGGTTGTTTGAAATGATTCTCCAAATCATGTAGTCGGTACAACCCGAGCTGAATCCAACTCAGATTGTGACATCCATGAACTATCTTCAATCGGTCTGTTCTTCCACTTTAATAGATATTTCATATACTATTTTCTTCTTGTGCTTCTTCTAACTCTATGTTCCAAAATATGCTCAACTTCTTTTTTCTATTTCTTAGGATAATCATTTGGTATTGTCATGTCTTCATCAAGTTCATAATACTCATATAAATCTACAATTTTGAATATAGGTGATATATCCATGTCATTAAGTAACTCAATCTCAAAAGCATTTCCACTATCAAATCTCCTCAATATCTTGCAAGGACCAAATTTCTTCATTTTTTAGCTTCCCATATGTTCCAACAGGAAATCTACCTTTCTTCAAGTGTACCATTACTTCATCCCAAAATGCAAGTCTTATGTCTTGTTAATCTATCTACTATATCCTTGTATTTATGATTACTATTCTCCAACTTATGTTTCACTTCTTCATGCAATGTCTTCATGAACTCAATGAACTTTACTCCTTCAACACTTCTCTTTTCTTCACCATCAATATTCTTCAAAGCTAATATACCTCTCAGTTGTATGCCATTAATAATCTCAAAAGGTGTTTTTCCAATACTCTTATTCAATGAATTATTGTATGCAAACTCTGATTGTGCCGACATAGAATCCCAATTATTTAGTTTATCTCCAACTAAGCATCTCAAAATATTACCCAAACTTCTATTCACAACCTTTGTCTTTCCATCTATCTGTGGGTGAAATGTAGAACTATACCTCAAGTTGGTACCCAAATATTTCCAAAGAGTCTTCCAAAAGTATCCAACAAACTTACTGTCTCGGTCAGAGATGATACTTTTTAGTAATCCATGCAATTTGATAATTTCCCTAAAGAAAATATCTTCTATATGCACTATATCTAATGTCTTTCTACAGGGTATAAAATGTGCCATCTCAGAAAATCTATCCACAACAACAAATATAGAATCATTATCTCTCATTTTCTTCAGTAAGCCAAGAATAAAATCCATACTGATATCAATCCAAGGTTTCTTAGGAACAAAAATTGGTATATACAATCCAATATTATGACTTACTCCCTTTGCAACTTGACAAATTCCACAAATTTTCACAAATTTCTAAATATCCTTATACATCTCAAACCAAAATTATTTCTCCTTAAGAAAATTCAATGTTTTGTCAATACCAAAATGTCTAGCCAAACCACTACTACGTTTCTCCTTTATTAGATTAGTTCTCATTGATCCTCTCGGTATACACAATTGAATACCTTTAAACAACATACCTTATTGAATGAAATAGTCTTCGCATTTAGTACTTGGTTGATCTTGAATAGGTGCTCTGCACTTTCTCCACGACTTAGAAAAATCTAGATTAGTTTCATACAATCCTTTCATGTCATCAAAACCAAGAACTTCAATTCTCATCTCAGTCATCAAAGATATTCTACTCAATGCATCAACAACTCAGTTAGTGACTCCACTCTTATGTTTTATCACAAATGTATAACTCTGAAAATATTCAACCCATTTCATATGTCTCTGATTCAAATTATTCTGACTACCCAAATACTGTAAAGCCTTATGATCAGTATATAACAAAAATTCACTTGGTATCAAATAATGTCTCCATTTCTTTAGGGCTTGAACAATAACATAGAACTCTTGGTCATACACAAAATATTTCCTTTTCACATCATTCAACTTATCACTAAAGAAAGCAATAGGTTTACCTTCTTGACTCAACACAGATCCTATTGCACTACCACTTACATCACATTCAACTTGAAATAGCTTATTGAAATCAGGCAATGTTAACAAAGGAAATTCAACAACCTTCTGCTTCAAAGTCTCAAAAATTTTATTAGCTCCACGTGTCCACTTAAATTCTCTTTTATCTCCTCTCATAGTCTCAATCTTAGCATTACAAATTGAACTAAAATTCTTGATGAACTTTCAATAAAAACTTGCTAAACCATGAAATGATCTTACCTCACTAGAATTTTCAAGTGTAGGCCAATTCAAAATACCTTCAACCTTTTCAAGATCCACTCTCAAACTATTAGCTGAAATTACAAATCCCAAATAGACAATCTCCTCTTTCATGAAGGAACACTTTTTTAGGTTAACTAGCAACTTTTCTTCTTTCAATCTCTGGAATACTTGTTCTACATGCAATAAATGCTCTTCTCTAGTCTCACTAAATATCAAAATATCATCTAGGTATACAATCACAAATTTTCCCAATAATTTCCTCAAAATCTCATTCATTAATCTCATAAAAGTACTCGGTGCATTAGTTAAACAAAAAGGCACAACCAACCACTCATACAAACCATCTCTTGTCTTAAAAGTAGTCTTCCACTCTATTGGTGTTTTTTCTTGCAACCCCCTTTCCTAGGTGGGAAATTGAGTACCAAATTATGTGACTGAGAACTTGGAACACAAATTCGGCACCATCAGCAAAAAAGGGACAAGAAAAGTCCAACACCACAAGGTGCAAAGACCTTCTTCACTTTGAGCTCCACATCACTCAGGTGGGTATACCTTATCTGCACACACATGAATTCTTTTGACAAAAAATAGGCCTACAAATATATGACTATGGAATAGCTTTTAGACTCATTTGGGTAACAAGTACCTCAGTGAATGTTGACCATAGCCTGTGTAATATCCCTCTTGCATAGAGTAAGCCTAAAAACTAGAAACTAATCATAACTCCTCCTACCAAACATGAAAGGGAAAATGATTTCATTTAATTTTTTGGGTGGAATGGGTTTCTGAAATACCCCAAATCTATCATAGACTAGTGCCTTATCCGAAGGGAAACATAGCCAAATAAACATTGCAATAGAGAGCTATGAAACAAAAAGACAACAAACTCTAATATTTTGATGCCTTACACCAATCATACACCATTGATCGGATTCTACTTAGCAATCCACTTGTGTACTCAAATATGAAATCACCTATATATTCAAAGGACTTTAACCATCCCCTTAGAAGAGACCTAGAAATAAGCAACACATTAATTAGCATCCACTAAAAGACAAGATTGAGATACCCTTGATACCCCAACTCATACACATCTGAAAACCAATCCTAAACTCAGTTATTTCTACAAAAACAACTCTATTGCTATCATTTGCAGACATATAAGAGAAAAACTAGAACACCCTTGATGCTCTAATTAATAAGATCAAGAACCAAATGGAGACAATCTGATAGTAGTATGAATATGATAAAATCTTATACACAAGACATACTTGTTACAATTTACATTCTTATATGAAAACCATAAAGGATACAAGAGAACCCTAAATGAGAAGAAGAGGGTAGTATATATAGAAGGAACCACTCATGGAACCAGCTCTCAGAAATTAATAGAGAATCAAGAATGCCTACTAAATGATCTTGGAAATCCTTATAAAGAATTACAACATGCTTGGGATCATTTAGGTCAAAATTAGGTCTACAACCACCACAAAATTGAGATCAAGAAGAAATGAAAGCAAACAAGAAAGATTGGAAACCCAAGAGGATTAGATCAAATTTGATTGTACAATTATTTAAGCTTTATCATCAATAGGCTAACTGTAATTACAAATTACCGATTTCTTGTTGCAAACAACAAAATTAAATGTGAGAACCAACTTGGAAAACTTGCATGAATCAAGGCATGGAAACAACTGACATCCATCAAACCCTAGCCACCCTTGTCTTACACCAGTCCTCTATAATAAACTTCACATGGCATATTAGGAATTAAAATCAGATCATGGCAGCTACCTGCATCTTCTGCTCATCAATTTGCACCTATACGATCCTTCAAACAAACAAATATAACCTAGCTTTGTCATTTATGGCTTATTGTATCAAACCCTACAGAAACCTTTAATTAGTTCAAATTATGGCAACAATGACTAATTGATTAAGTTTAAAACATGACCGTTGATCCATATCCTTCCTGACATATCAAGCAGTTCTCATTAATTGACAACAGTCACTTAAGCTTTGAAAAATATCTGGCCACATCATTTACCCGACAGCTAATTGGGAATGAGCACATGAACACACCTAGCAATGCCTTTATCTTTAACCATAATGAGCATCTTAACCTTAAGCCATTCAGAAATTAAATGACTGAAGTCTTTGCTTGATCTCAACACATTTTACTTAACCCAAGATCAGTCTGGAGATCACACAAACAAAGCATTTACGTGATCACATAATCTTTTCTTGACCTGTGGTTTCATCCAACGAACTAGCAACTAGCGTCTGATCTATCTACATCAATGACTCATATTCAATCTCCAAGCCTTTATCTCTAACCCAACTTGATCTAGTGATTCAATGACTAAAGGCATTTTCTAGATTGCTGAGGGTTATCATTTACTAAGGTTAGATCATGAGAATGAGTGATAAGGTCAATATCTGGATCGCTGAATACTTGGGTTGACCCTGGGTTTCATTACAAGAACTAGCACCATCTATCGATCAAGATCAACATCAATGGTTCTTTCCTATTCATTGAATGTTAAGTGACTTATCTATTTCATTATGAGATCCATCAAAAACACACTTCTTAACTATTTGTTGGATCACCTGATGTTAAGCACATGACCACCAAGATTAGGAGAATACGTGAACACATAGTCGCTAGTTCGTTGAATACAAGACTTAACTACCATAAAAAAACTTGATGCTAACTTTGAATTAACCCAAGCCCATCTATAGATCACGTGACTAAAGAAAACTCAAAGTCACTGGATATTTGTCTTAACTATGGTCCCATTCTAAGAACAAGTGCAAGCCATTGATCTCGATTTGTATAAATGGTCCATGTTTTATCTCTGAGTGCACGCACACTTGACCACATTATTTGGAGATCCAGTGACTAAAGGAAACCTAAACCACTCACCAGGTCACTAAATGTCAGGCCACTAATTGCCAATATTAGAAGATGATGCGAACACTCTAGTCCCAGAGTTGCTGAATAGAAACTTAACTGTCCGGACTTAGAAAATAAAACATGTGCAGAATGGGGACCTTAAGAGGTCTAAAAAGGTAGTGAGAAAATAGAATTGGGTAGGGTTTTTCTGGACTTAGACAAATTTTATGAAACCCTTGCACATGGAAAAGACCTATTTCTCAGATCTTGAAGTAGCCATATCTCACTGATTTTTGTATTTAAGAACATGTGATCTTAACTAGAGCTTGCATACACCTTAAACTATCCCTAACTAAGTTTGAAAGCCACAAAACATCATACACCTTCTTCACTGATAAAAACAAATTTGCAGGAGGACATGGCTACTTTCTTAGGGTTTTGTAGGAATAGACCATTTTCATTGGATTTTTGGTAATGGTAGGAAAATGGACTAATAGTGGCTCTATCTGGGGATGATGGGTAACTTGTGAACATGCAATAATGTAGAATTACTAGAGGAAGCAAACCACCTATTGGATAAAAAATGACAGGGAACCTTCTCAAAAATTGGCAAATGAATTAGGGAAATAGGAAATGAAACACACAATAGAAAAGGAAAATTATTTACAAATATTTTACAAGATTAAAACTTTTCTTGGTGGCCCTGGGCCACCAAAGGAAAATCAAGACCCTCTCAAATCAAAGGTTTGATTTTCATCCACATATGTTACCAGCTTCTTGAAGTGTTATGAGAATCTTACTGCCAACATATATGATCATTCATGAGTTGAAAAATAAAACTATAGTTGCATCTACCCATGTTTTTCCATTTACAACCATTATCATGTTCATACTCCAAGAAGTATGGAACATCATCCACCTCTTCTTTATGACTAGAAATATAAAACTGATCTAGTAATGCATCAGAAAATAGAACATAGTGATTGTCATACATTACTACAAAATTATCTAGCTGAGAAGGACTTGGATCCTTAGATTTACCTTCATGCATTGCTTCAGCCACTGAGTAACTTGGCTCCCCCATGATGGCCTCATTGACTAGACCATGAACCAAGTGAAAGTCTCTTTCATAAACATTGTGACATAGGGAAAATTGATCTGCATCATTATTGCTAAGAAAATTTTTGTCCCAATCATTGAAGACAAAGTCCTCAATACTGTCACATTCACTATCATATTTAGCAAAAGAAGGAAAAGGAAATGAACCAAAAACTTGTTCATAACTAGAATCTTCATGATAGAAATACACATTGTCATGGCCTCCATCCTCTTCTTTTACAGAGTCACTACATGAGGGGAACACTAATGAACATGGATCATCTTCATCACTTTGAATGCCTACCTCATTATCAGTGTCAAAGAATATATCAATGGGGAGCTGCAAAGGATAGTCCAAAATAGGTGCATACCTTTGGAATTCATCAGCTGAGAGTGATGAGATCTTCTTACTGCTCAATGGAATTTGGACCTTATCTTCATTTTTACTGGTCTCACCCCCGATGTTGCAAACATCATCCCTATTTGAAACAAGGATTAATATCTCTAGCCTCAAATCATCTTGTGCAAAGTAATTAGTGTAGGAATCATCATCTATATCATAATTAGTTTCCTTCCTTTAACATAAAACATCCTCAAACCGGGATAAGAAGGCCACCTTCTCATGATGATAAGAAGAAAAATCCACAGACAAAATGGAAACATTGTTAACCATAGGTTCATCTTCAGCATCTTCAGATGCATTGACCTCAAATCAGCATCATATTCAATACTTTTTGCACAATGAGAATGATGTAGGTGCATCTCGGGTCCTTGGAAATCTTGTGTCACCAAAAAGATATTTGAAGTTTGTCTATATTTCTCAGTTCCCACTTTGACTGAGTTGGTTGGTAGTTGGTCAGTTTCCTTTGGTTACCAAGTATGGTCAGTTATCTCATGGGCGGTCAGTTGTTTCACTGGGGCTCGATGATGCTTGTTTGTTGCTCGGTCATCCTTGCTTATCAAGTAGTTTATTTTGAGTTTCTATTGAGGCCAACTTGTGCATTGATTATGGGTCATGGATTTAATGCTGGTATCCATCATTGGGAAGTGTGTGGTCCCAAATTTGATCATTCCATCCATTGATTATGGACCTGAAGGTCGACTCAATTTGGTGGTCTCTTGTATAAGTATAGTTGTTTGGTTAGAGTTTAGGGAGTTAGTTTTTGGTAGAAGATAGAAGATAGTAGAATCAAGATTGTTGATAGATCCTCACATGTTGGAGGACTTATGTATCTCATTGTAATATCTGGCCCTAACTGGGAAGGCCTTACAGCCCAACATGTATGAATCAATTTGAATGAAGTTAATAATATCAATGATCTTGCTTTCTCTCCCTCACTGTGTTGTTACTTTCATGAGTTATTGAGAAGGGTTCAATCTATAGGGTGTGCCATCATTTGGCCCCTTAGCTTTATGTCCTTGCATCAGGTGGTATCAGAGTGAGGTGAGATCTAGATCTAGGTCTCTAGATCTAGGTTTGTAGGTTCCTTCTTGTGAAGCCCTATTTGAATTATTGTGGGGTAGTAGATTGCAATCTAACCTACATTTGTAGAGGGTTTTCAAGATGGTTTGTGGGAGGTGAGAAGAGGATCTAGGATTGGCAAGCATAATGAGACAACTTGCTGCTACATTAGAAGCCATTGAAACAACCCAGAGAAGAGGCAGACATCTTGAAGATGTTAGTGATGATGAAGTTGAAGTGGAACAAGGTGAAGTAGAACCTGCACCTATGATGGATCAAGGTGAGGAAAGATTCTTGAAGGCCTTGACAAGTTTGAAGTCAACACCACATTTAAATCCTCCTGAATATAGTGGGAAATTGGATTCTGATGAATTGATAGACTGGATCACTGCAATGGAAAAGTATTTTGAGAATGAAAATGTATGTGAGGAGAAAAAGGTGAAGATTGCAGGCACAAATTTGAAAGGTCATGCATCCTTGTGGTGGGAACATCTGCAATTAGATCAGAATAAGAAAGGCAAAGACAAAATCAAGGTATGGAATAAAATGGTGAATCAATTGAAAGGAAAGTTCTTACCTTGTGATTATCATATTTACCTAGTTAGGCGAATGCAAAGTCTAAAGTAGAAAGATAGCTCGATAAAAGAGTATACTGAGGAATTCTATAGATTAGATATCAGATCTAGACATGATGAGGATGACATGGAAAAAATTTCTAGGTACCTAAATGGTTTGAGAGTTTCCATCCAAGAGGAGATCAGTTTGGTCAAATTGGAGAGCATTGAAGAGGCTTATCAATTTGCATTGAAGGCAAAGGAGAAATTGAATAAGAGACATGAACAGAGACAAAGAGGTTGAGGTGGTAGATTCCCTAGAGGAAGAGGAAGGTCTTATGATGAAAATAGTAGATCTGAACCTAAAAAGACAAATCTGGACAAAGGCAAGACCGAGTGGAAAGGTGAAAATTCATCTAGAGGCAGAGGCAGTAACTATCGAGGTGGTTATAGTAGAGGTAATTTACGAGAAACTTGTTATAATTGTGGAGAAGAAGGACATAGATATTTTGAATGTACACATACTAGTAAGAAGGCTAGTAGCAGTAGAAATGCTTTGGTACAAGAAGAGTCACTGAATGAACTTGAGAAGGAAAATAACTTGATGGTAAGGAGAGCACTGTGGAATGAAAGTAAAAAGGAAGATCCGGTTAGGAAAAGTTTGTTCAAGACCAGATGTAGAGTTTTTGAAAATTTTTGGAAGGTAATCATTGACAGTGGTAGCTCGAAGAATCTAGCATCTGAGGACATGGTCACAAAATTACAGTTGGAAAGGTTGGAACATCTGAAACCCTATCAGATTTCATGGATCAAAGATGAACATACTTGGTAAGTGAACAATGTTATGTGAATTTGAAGATTGGAAAGTACTATGATAAAGTGTTGTATGATATCATGCCTATGGATTGTTGTCATATTTTGTTGGGTAGACCTTGGCAATATGATAGACATGCTATATATGATGGGAGATTGCATAAGTATACTATTGTGGCTGATGGAAGAAAAAAAATCTTGTTACCTCTAATGGAAGAACCTGTTAGTAATGTTTTCACATCTATAAAATTTTGTTTGATGGAAGGAAGGAAATTTGTTAAGGATTTGAAAAAGAATGACATATGTTTTGTTGTAATTCCTAACAAACCAAGTAAGAAAATAGAGGATAGTGTCCTTGAGGAGATTGATAAGTTACTCACTGAGTATAGTGATATCATTTATGATAATGTACCTCATGGTTTTCCACCGAAAAGAAGTATTGATCATTGCATGGATCTAATCCCTAGAGCTAGTTTACCAAATAAGGCACCTCATCAGTTGACACCTACTGAGAATTAGGAATTGAATTGACAAATTCAAGATTTTCTGGATAAAGGTTTGATCAGAGAAAGTTTGAGTCCTTGTGCAGTACCTGTGTTATTGGAACCTAAGAAGAATGGAGAATGGAGAATGTGTACTGATTCCAGAGCAATCAATAAGATAACAATGAAGTATAGGTTTCCTATATCGAGAATGGATGACATAATGGATAGTTTGACTGGAGCAAAGCATTTCATAAAGATTGATTTGAAAAGTGGGAATCATCATATCAAAATCAGAGAAGGTGATGAGTGGAAGACTACTTTCAAGACAAAAGGTTTGTATGAGTGGTTGGTTATGCCTTTTAGTTTAACTAATGCACCAAGTACTTTTATGAGGCTAATGAATGAAGTTTTGAAGAAATTCTTGGGTAAGTTTATGATTATATATCTTGATATTTTGATATTCATTAAGACTAGAGAACATTTTTTGCATGTTAGAAAAGTTTTGCAGAGATTGAAAGAGGAAAACTTGCTGATAAATCTAAAAAAGTGTTCACTCATGAAAGAGGAGATTGTGTATTTTGGATTTCTAATTTCAATTGATGGTTTGAAGATGGATCCTGAAAAGGTTGAAGCTATTCTAAATTGGCCTACACCTGTGAATTCTAGTGAGGTAAGATCATTTCATGGTTTGGCAAGTTTTTACTGAAAGTTCATAAGGAATTTTAGTTCAATTTGTAATGCTATGACTGAGACAATGAGAGGAGATAAAAGAGAATTCAAGTGGACACATGGAGCTGATAAAATTTTTGAGACTCTGTAGCAGAAGGTTGCATTGCCTATTTTGGCATTGCCTGATTTCAATAAGGTATTTCAAGTAGAATGTGATGCAAGTGGTAGTGCAATTGGAGCTATAATGAGTCAAGAAGGTAACACTGTTTATTTCTTTAGTGAAAATTTGAATGATGCTAGAAGGAAATATTCTGTGTATGATCAAGAATTCTATGCTATTGTTTAAACACTGAAGAAATGGAGACATTATTTGATACTGAGTGAATTTGTGTTGTATACTAATCATAAGGATTTAAAATACTTGTGTAGTTAGAATAAGTTGAATTAGAGACTAATGAAATGGGTTGAGTACTTGTAGAGTTATACATTTTTGATAAAACATAAGAGTGGAGTCACTAATTGAGTTGCTGATGCATTGAGTAGAAGAATATCTTTGATGACTGAGATGAAAATTGAAGTTCTTTGTTTTGATGAGATGAGAGATTTGTATGAAACTGATCCTGATTTTTCTAAGCCATGGAGAAAGTGCAGAGCACCTATTCAAGATCAACCGAGTACAAAATGGGAAGAATATTTTATTCAAGAAGGTATATTGTTTAAAGGTATTCAGTTGTGTATGCCGAGAGGACAAATGAGAACTAATTTGATGAAGGAGAAACATATTAATGGTTTGGCTAGACATTTTGGTATTGATAAAACTTTGAATTTTCTTAAGGAGAAATACCTTTGGCCACAGTTATATAAAGATGTTCAGAGATTTGTGAAAAGTTGTGGAATTTGTCAAGTAGCAAAAGGAGTAAGTCAGAATACTGGATTGTATACACCGATTGTTGTACCTAAAAAACCTTGGACTGAAATCAGTATGGATTTTATTCTTGGCTTACTGAAGACAGTAAGAGGTAATGATTCTATATTTGTTGTGGTAGATAGATTTTCAAAGATGGCGCATTTTATACCTTGTTGAAAGACATCAAATTCAGTACATGTAGTAGATATTTTCTTTAAGGAAATTGTTAGATTGCATGGGTTACTGAGGAGTATTATCTCTGATTGAGATAGTAAATTTGTTGGATACTTTTGGAAGACTCTTTGGAGGAATTTTGGCACTGAGTTGAAACATAGTTCTACATTTCACCCACAAACTGATGGAAAAACAAAGGTTGTAAATAGAAGTTTGGGAAATCTTTTGAGATGTTTAGTTGGAGACACACCTAGTAATTGGGATTCTATGTTGGCACAAGCAAAGTTTGCATACAATAATTCAATGAATAGGAGTACTAGAAAAACACCCTTTGAGATTGTGAATAGCATACAACCAAGAGGTATATCTGATTTGAGAGACATTGCTAATGAAAGTAAGAGAAGTGCTGAAGGAGTGAAATTTGCTAAGTACATGGAGATATTGCATGAAGATGTGAAAATCAAGCTGGAAGAGAGTAATTAGAAAAACAAAGATAGAGCTGATAGATCAAGGAGACATAAAATTTTTGATGTTGGTGATGAAGTGACGGTTCATTTGAAGAAAGGCTGATTTCTTGTTGGAACATATGGGAAGTTAAAAATGAAGAAGTTTGGACCTTGCAAGATTTTGAAGAAATTTGACAATGGAAATGCATATGAGATTGAGTTACCTGATGACATGGACATATCACCGATTTTCAACATTGCTGATTTGTATGAGTATCATGAACCTGGTGAAGACATGATAGTACTAATGGAATATCCTAAGAAGAAGAATGAAGAAGTTGAATAGATTTTGGAACAAAGAATTGGCTAGACTAAAAGATGTAAATAGTATATGGAACATTTGGTAAAGTGGAAGAATAGACCTGTTAATACCTGGAAAAAATTTCATGGCTGTAGCAATTTTTCTTCTAGTCCCTACAATTATTTTTATGTCTCTAGCTTTAAACCCTGGGAAAGATTTTGAAAATCTAGCCGTTTGATGGGAAAACCCTAGTGTGCCTTGGTTTTAAAATCTATTCTTATGTTACTTTTTGGGCTACTTAAAAGTCTTATAAAGCATGTGCTTAAATTTTGTTACCCGACAAAGGTCTTCCCTTTAATATTTCCTAAGCCCGATGGTGGTTAATTTTCCCTAAGTCTTATGTGCTTGATTTTTCTAATGTTTTAGCCTTTTATTTCCTAGGCCTGACTCTCTGACACCATCTTGATCTAATGGTGGGTGCATCTTCTCATAGACTATGTCAGAAGCATGTGAACTTAAGATGACCATTGATCTTTCTTTATGACATGATGTTTCTTTGAAGTGGGTCCATTGCCATGTGTGCATAGTTGGCATTATCTTATTAGTCAATGGTTGGGTTTTTGGCTTTCCAAAGGGTTCTGACATCTGTAGAGAATCAATGGTGGGCATAATTTCTCATGGGTTGTGTCAGATCCTATGAGATCTTATGCTGGCCATTGATTTTACTTTTTCTCAGGCACGTAGTCAATGTGGGTCCTTTGACAGTTGGAGCTGACGTGCATGTTTTTCATTAGCTGAGGGGGTCAATCTGTCAGCATTTCTGAGTAGGACTATTGTCAGGTGGTGCTGAGTTGTTTAAATTCTATTGGCTGACATGGATGATGTAGCAAGGTGGGGTTGTTGTTATAAAAGTCAGCGACGAGGGCAAGCTCTACGAACGGTATAAGATCTCAAAGGATATGTCAGAGCCATGAGATCTTATGCCCACCATTTGATTATAAGGCTTAAGTAGGTGGGTCCTATGTCAGAGGTGACTAAGAAATAGTAGCAAATGAACTGATGACAAGTGGCACATTACGGGCCCAGGAAAGGGTCTAGAGTTTAGCAATCCGAATAAATTTGTTTAGCGGCTTGACAAATTTCCAAGGTTTCGCTTGTTCATGCAATAAAGTGGTGATACTCTAAAATATTTAGCAATTCAGAGAACATGTGCTCGCTGAATCTCTAAATAATCTAGCGGTAATATAAAACATTCAGTGACTTGGAGGTAGTTTTCAGTCGCTAGTTCACTAGATGTGACTGGGGTCTTGTTAAAGGATAAATCATAAAGCCCGGGAAAGGAGAAAATTTGATGGCCACAACTTAAAGTTGATTCAAGTTTGAATGTTGACCACTGATTTACTGTAGACGCTATGAAACTAGCCATTTAAATTCAAATTCAAATTTTCAGAGGGTTTCCAGCAATAGAAAGGACTAAAATTGAATGTTTTAGCAGTCAAATTTGGTGAAACTGGTGGTGTCGATTGTTGCAGAGTGGTCTTGGGTGTCTGTTAATTGATTACAGGGGTTTTTGTACTATGATGGATTTTCTCAAGGTGTGTTGTAGATGGAAAATCAGACTGATAAGGCATGGTGAATTAATGGTCCTTAGTACAAATCAGGGAATTTATCATGATTGAGGATCATTCCTGGGTCTTCTTTCTCCAGGCTGCTTGGTTTTTTTCCCCAATTGTAATAAATTGTGACTATATTTTGGTTGGTTTGGTGGGTTAAACCCTAACCCTAGTCATTTGTAGCTCGTTGCATCCTGCTTTGGGATTCCAAGATGACTAGGGGGTATATATGGTTGAATTTTGAATTTTGTTGTGTTGTTGATGGTATTATACTGAACAAGGAGAGCCTAGATTTTGGGTCTTTTTCCTCAGCATTTTGTTGTTTGATAATTTATTGATTCTTCAAATTTTAATGAGAATACATTTGGATTCCAATCTCATGTTTGTGTATGTCTTCTTATTTTGTTCTTGAGCTCATATATGTTAATGTCACAAAGTGAGTTAGCATATGGTAAACAAAGAGTATTTTGAAATTATCTTTGAGTTCCTAACAAAGTTAGGATTAAAGTCTTTGAGGTAGTTTCAGTGAATTCATGGCTAGATAAGGATTTGATGTCCTGATGTGTGAGTGAGAGGGATAATAGGCAAAGCACTTATCTTGAATCCAAGTGTGTTTGAGTTAGGGTTTTCAGTTGATTTATGCTATTAGGTGACTCTATGCCCTAGGTTAAGGCACTGATCTCTTCTCTAGAAGCAGTCCATCATCATCAATCACACATACAAATTAAATGATAAAATCTTTCAATTAGTTAGTAAGGGGTATAGTTGTATAATATTTTGTGATTCCTTTGAAGAAGTGAATCAAGGGTACACCCACCTGAGCATTAAGGCTCAAAGTGTAGGAGGATCTCTTTGATCCTTGTCAATTGGCCCTTTTCCTTACAGACTTTGGAGTGATAATAGAGTCAATGACATTAAATTGTCAATCATAGTGTAAACCTACAAGTAGATATGAAGAGGGGAACCAACAAGACCGATTGAAGATAGTTCATGGATTTCATAGTCTAAGTTAGATGCAGCTCAGACCATACCTACTGAATGATTTGAAGAATCATTTCTAAACAACCCCAGGTGTCTAATGTAGGAGCATCTTGGGTCCTTGGCAATCCTATGCCACTAAAAAGATATTTGAAGTTTGTCTATGTTGCTCAGTTCTTGCTTTGAACAAGTTGGTTGGTTTCCTTTGGTTACTGAGTATGGTCGATTATCTCCTAGGTAGTTAGTTATTTCACTAGCATTCGATGATGCTTGTCTGTTGCTCGGTCATCCTTGCTTACCAAGTAGTTTATTTTGAGTTTCTATTGAGGATGACTTGTGCATTGATTATGGGTCATAGATTTAATGCTGGTATCCATCATTGGAAAGCATGTGGTCCCAAATTTGACCATTACTTCCATTGATTATGGATCTGAAGGCCTACTTAGTTTGGTGGTCTCTTGTATAAGTATAGTTGTTTGGTTAGAGTTTAGGGAGTTAGTTTTTGGTACAATATAGAAGATAGTAGGATCAAGATTATTTATAGATCCTCACATGTTGGAGGACTTATGTCTTTCATTGTAATATCTAGCTCTAACTGGGAAGGCCTTACAACCCAACATGTATGAATCAATTTGAATGAAGTTAATAATATCAATGATCCTGCTTTCTCTCTCTCACTATGTTGTTGTTGCTTCCATGAGTTGTTGAGTAGGGTTGGATCTATAGGGTGCACCATCATTTGGCCCCTTAGATTTTTGTCCTTGCATTAGAGAATCATCATCAGAATCACTAGCCTCTTCATGATCAACATAAAGAACTACTAATTCTCACAATCTCTTGTCCTCCTCTAACTGCCAAATCTTAGCATCAGAATCTGCAAGTTTCTTCTTGAGAGTAGAAATTTTAGTGAGTAGATTTTCATAATCATAATCATGGATGGTGGGATCAATAGAGACATTAATGTCTTGTATCTGATCTTCATTTTTTTCTTCATAGTCATCCATACCAGCTCTTTTATCAAAATGTTCCATGAATGCTGCTCTTAATACATACCAAGAAGGGATTAAACATGAAGGAAGGGATAAGTACCAATCCCTTGAATTTTTAATGAATGTCTACACTAAAATCTTCATTGCAACATCTTCATGATCAATCAAAAACTCATACATTAAGTCTGCAAGGTCATCTAAATGTTCTCATGCTAGACATGATCCATTACCACTAAAAACTGGCAGATATTCCCTAATCTCAGTAGGAAACTCATTTGGGGCACCTTTAATGCCATCAAAACTAAGATGCATATATTCCTCCATAAGGAACTACCCACTATCACTGATCCCTTTACACTAGTGCTGAACACTTGATAGGGATACATTTCTTACACTTGATTTTCATAAAAATTATGCATATGAAAATCAACATACTTGGAAGTATTAAAGTGAAACTTAACTTGTTGACTGGGAAGCAAGGTAGATCTAGAGCCCTCTTTGTAGCTCCATCAAGTTCTTTGATTGTAGAGTCACCACCTCCTTGAAGAGGAAAATGTTTTACTTATTTTTTGTATCTCCTTCCAGCCAACCAAAACTTCACTAGGATTTTATTCACTATTTATTAGAGACCGCATTGATCAAATAGAGAAATCAGAGTTGCCACTCACACTTGGTGAGAAGATTTAAAATATTTGAATTTAACTCTATATAATTGTCCAAGACCCTAGGATGATTCAAAAAAGCAAGGAAACAAACATCTTAAACTTTCCATCCTTTATTCTCTCCCCAGTAGAGTCACCATCTTGTTGGTGTTTTTTCTTGCAACCCCCTTTCCTAGGTGGGAAATTGAGGACCAAATTGTGGGACTGAGAAATTGGTACACAAACGTGGCACCATCAGTAGAAAAGGGAGAAGAAAAGTCCAACAACACAAGGTGCAAAGACCTTCTTCACTTTGAGCTCCACATCACTCAGGTGGGTATACCTTATCTGCACACACATGACTTCTTTTGACAAACAACAAGCCTGTAGATATATGAGTATGGAATAGCTTTCAAACTCATTTGGGTAACAAGTAACTTAGTGAATGTTGACCATATCCTATGCAATATCCCTCTTGCATAGAGTAATCCTAAAAACTAGAAACTACTCCTAACTCCTCCTATCAAACATGAAAGGAAAAATGATTTCATTTAAGTTTTTGGGTGGAATGGATCTCTGAAATACTCCAAATCTATCATAGACTAGTGCCTTATCCGATGGGCAACATAGTCAAATAAACATTGCAACAAAGAGCTATGAAACAAGAAGACAACAAATTCTAATATGTTTATGCCTTACACCAATCATACACTATTGATTAGATTCTACTTAGCAATCCACTTGTGTACTCAGATATGCAATCACCTATTCAAAGGAATTTAACCCTCCCCTTAGAAGAGACCTAGAAATAAGCAACACATTAATCAACATCCACTAAAAGAGAAGATTGAGATACCCTTGATACCCCAACTCATACACATCTAAAAACTAGTCCTAAACTCAGTTATTTATGCGAAAAAAACTCTATTGTAGTCATTTGCAGACATATAAGAGAAAAACTAGAACACCCTTGATGCTCTAATCAATAAGATCAAGAACCAAATGGAGACAGTATGATAGTAGTATGAATATGCTGAAATATTATACATAAGACAAACTTGTTACAATTTACATTCTTATCTAAAAACCAGAAAGGATACAAGAGCACCCTATATGAGAAGAAGAGGGTAGTATATATAGAAGGAACCACTCATAGAACCAGCTCTTAGAAAATTATAGAGAATCAAGAACCCCTACTAAATGATCTTAGAAATCCTTATAAAGGATAGCAACAAGCTTGGGATCATTTAGGTCAAAATAAGGTCTACAACCACCACAACAATCGAGCTCAACAAGAAATGAAAGCAAAGAAGAAAGCCTGGAAACCTAGGAGGATCAGATCAAATCTAATTGTATAATTATTTAGGCTTCATCATCAATAGGCTAATTTCAATTACAAAAAATTGATTTCTTGTTGCAAGAAACAAAATTAAATGTGAGAACCAACTTGGCAAACTTACATGAATCGGGGCATGGAAATAATCGACATCCATCAAACCCTAGTTTCCCTTGTCTTACATTAGTCCTCTACATTAAACTCAGCATGGCACAGTAGGAATTAAAATCAAATCATGGTGGCTACCTGCATCTTCTTCTCATCAATTTGCACCTATAACCATCCTTGGAACAAAAAAATCTGACCTGGCTTTGTTGTTTATGAGTTATAGTATCAAACCCTGTAGAAACCCTCAATGACATCAAATTATAGCAACAACGGCTAACTGATTAAGCTTAAAATGTGACCATTGATCCATCTCCTTCCTAGAACATCGGGTAGTTCTCATTAATTGACAATAGTCACTTAAGCTTTGAAAAATATCCAGCGACATCATTTACCCAACAACCAATCAGAAATGAGCACGTCAGTACACTTGGCAATGCATTTATCTTTAACCATAACAAGCGCCTTAAGCTTAAGTCATTCAAAGATTATGCCACTGAAGGCTTCACTTGATCTTGACACATTTTACTTAACCCAAGCTCAGTCTAGAGATCATGACAAAGCATTCACGTGATCACATAATATTTTCTTAACCCATGGTTTCATCTAGTGAACTAGTGATGAGCATTCAATCTATCTGCATCAATGGCTCATATTCAATCTCCAAGCCTTTATCTCTAACCCAACTTGATCTGGCGATCCAGTGACTGAAGGCATTCACTAGATCACTGAGGGTTATCATTTACTGAGGTTAGATAACAAGAATGAGCAACAAGGAAAATCTCTAGATCGCTAAATACTTGGCTTGACCCTGGGTTTCATTATGAGAACTAGCGCCAACCATCGATCAAGATTGACATCAACGGTTCTTGCCTATTTGCTGATTGTTAAGTTCCTTATCTCTTTCATTACAAGATCTAGTGACAACACACTTCTTAACCATTTTTTGGATTGCCTGATATTAAGCACATGACCACCAAGGTCAGGAGAATATATGAACACATAGTTGCTAGTTCACTAAATACAAGAATTAGATGCTAGAAAAAAACTTGATGCTAACTTTGACTTAACTCGGGCCCATCTGGAGATCACACGACTAAAGAAAACTTGGAGTCACTAGATATTTGTCTTAACTATGGTCCAATTCTAAGAACAAGCACCAGTCGTCAATCTTGATCTGCATCAATAGTCCATGTTTTATCTTAGAGTGCCAACACACTTGACCACATTATTTGGAGATCCAACAACTAAAGGAAACCTAAACTACTCGCTAGGTCGCTAAATGTTAGGCCACTAACCACCAAGATTAGGAGATGACATGAACACTATAGTCATGGAGTCACTGAATAGAAACTTCACTACTCGAGCTTATAAAATAAAATGTGTGTAGAATGGGGACCTTAAGTGGCCCAAAAAGGTAGTGAGAAAATAAAATTGGGTAGGGTTTTTCTCGACTTAGACAAATTTTAGGAAACCCTTGCACATGGAAAATACATATTTCTCATACCTTGAAGCAACCATATCTCACTAGTTTTTGTATTTAAGCACATGCGATATTAATTGGAGCTTGCATACACCTTAAACTATCCTTGTCTAAGTTCGCAAGCCACAAAACATCATACACCTTCTTCACTAATCAAAACAAAATTACAGCAGGACATGGAAACTTTCTTAGGGTTTTGCAGGAATAGACTATTTTCATTGGATTTTTGGCAATGATAGGAAAATGGACTAACACACTCATCGCCTTCTCTAATTCTGATATGATGATATCCACTTTTCAAATCAATTTTGGTAAAATACTTAAATGCTCCAATCAAAATATCCATTATGTCATCCATTCTTGGTATAGGAAACCTATATTTCACTATTATCTTGTTGATTATTGATATGTCTGCTCATCATTTAGTTTAGGTTCATTTTCCTTCTCGGTAGCTTCTTCTTGATTCTTAGTTTACATGTGTTGATTCTCAGTAGCATTTTCCTGATGCTTGGTAGACTCAGCTTGTGGCCTTGGTAGATAATCTGGATCTTCAACATAAGTAAACCTATAATAATCTTTCAGTTCCTTCATGCTTTCTTCATCATTCTTATCAACAAACTCATCAACTCTAATATTAGCACTTTCTATTGTCTTATTTGTAACTTTGTTCAAACATTTATAAGCTTTAATCTTAGTAGAATATCCCAAGAATATTCTTTCATCACCTTTAGAGTCAAATGTACCATTCATATCATCTTTTAGAATATAACACTTACTACCAAAGATTCTTAAATAACTTACACTCGGTGTGTATCCAAACCATAACTCATAAGGTGTCTTGTTTGTGTCTTTCTTTAGTTGAAATCAGTCCAGGACATATATTGTTGTGCTAACTGCCTCTCTCTAATACATTTGTGCAACATTTTTCTCAATTGTCAATGTTCTAGCATAATCAACAATAGATCAGTTTCTTCTTTCAGCAATTCCATTTTGATGCAGTGTTCTAGGTGTAGAAACTTGCCTTTTGATACCATGCTCATTACATAAGTTAGTGAATTCATTAGAAAAAAACTCACCTCCTCTATTAGACCTTAAGCATTTCAATTCTTTTCTGGTTTCTTTTTCAACTTTAGCCTTATACCATTTAAAAAGTTTGAATGCCTCAGATTTTTCTTTCAAGAACATAATTGTCATTAATCTAGTATAGTCATCAACAAACAAAATAAAGTATCTATCACCATAGTAGCTTTGAGTTCTCATAGGACCACATAAGTCAATGTGAACCAAATCCAAAATTCCTTTAGATGAATAGTCCTTACTTTTAAAACTAGATTTGGTAATCTTTCCTTTCTGACATTGATGGCACATAACATGATCAGGTTTGGTTAGACTAGGAAATCCTCTAAATTTTCTCTTTCTACTGATCTTAATCATGTTATCAAAATTTTCATGACATAACCTCTTATGCCATAACCATGCATCTTTATTTTTCACCAGTAAACAAGAAGTTCTAGCATTGTCAAGATAAAATAAATTACATTTTGATTGTCCTCCTATTCCGACAATCTTTCCATTTTCATCATAGATTTTCACCTTCTTGCTTTCAAATGCAACTCGGTGACCTAAGTTATTCAGTTGTGCTACACACATCAAATTGTAATTAAGTCCTTTTACCTAGTATGCATTATCACATCTAATTTTATCATTCAACGAAATAGATCCTTTTCCTTTAACCATGCAAGGTGTGTCATTTCCCATTTTCACTGATCCTCCATTATAATGCTCAAGATGATCAAACTTGTCTTCATCACCAGTCATGTGATGTGTATAGCCACTATCAATAATCCAAGTATCATTCTTACTAACTTTAGAAATAAGTGTTGTTTCTACATACCTTTCCTCCTCTTCTGAATCATCTTTCATTGCAACAAATACCACTTCAATATAATCATCAGTGTCGGTGTTGGTGTCATCTTCTCCAACAAGGTAACATGCCTTTTTTCCTTATCTTTGTGATCTTGGTTGTCTCTATTATTCCTTTTTCCATATTTTCCATCACTAGATCAGTCTTTGTCTTTATCTTCCTCTTTCCTATTAGGTCATCTAGCAGCAATATGGCCAACCTCTTTCCAATGAAAACAAGCTGTAGACTAGGATTTGAGAGTGCACCTAAACCTGTTTGGAAGGCCAAAGACAAAAAAATGTCATAGCATATAATTAAATCAAATTTAATGGAAAACAAACTAAAATCAAAGCCACCTCAGTTTAAGCTTAAAACGGATGCGCCCATGCACCGTTTGATATGCTTAGATATAGAGGGATGTGGGTGTGCAAACTCAAGCACTTGGAGCATGCAAGATAGGATGATTTGAGGATCAAGAAGACCCAAAATGATACAAAATAGGTATGAGGAACCTATTTTGCCTCAAAGGCCTCAAGAACACACAAATATGCAAAGCTAAATAAATGAACTAAGATTGATTAAACAAGAAATGAATCTATGTTAATCCCATTAAGCTAATTTAGATGTGATTTAAGCTTGAAAATGATCTAAAATGATGAGTTTATGCTTATGCTAGAATGAAAATGACATTATGACTTTGCTATTGAGTTTGAGAGTTGAGAGATGATTTGCCTTAGGAAGTGAGGGTATTTATAGGATTTCTAAAGGCTTGGGGTAGGAGGAATGAATGGCCAGGATTGAAATCCTTAAGAGAGGCCAAGATTCACTCAAAGGGAAGCACATGGATTGTGCTAGTTCTCAGCCAATCAGGAGGTGACACATGTCACAAGGTGAGTGGATGAAGGGAAGGGCAAAGAGGAGTCAACAAAGGGGGCTCCAAGCTCATAACTCTCCAAATAAATGCTTGTAAGAGCAATGAATGGGCTTTAAGAGGCTTTGAAGACTTTGGGGAAGCAATAAATGCTTTGTGGTTGAGATATTTGGAAGGAAAGACTTTGCTTTGGTTTAGGAAAGTCTTACGCTTGGTTAGGATTGCAGAAAGGTTTAAGGGTAGGATTAGGATTAGATTAGGACAAAGAAAAGGATTAGGATGGGTGAAGAGGGTGGATTTGAGAAGATTCTAGAAGAGTCTAGATTTCTCTTTAGTTTCATGGAATAAAAGTTATTCATTCCAAAAGCTTAAGTTTTAGGAATATTTATTAAAATATTTTCAATAAATATGAAAATTAAATATTTAACCTTAATTAAATATTTAACCTTGGGATTAGGGTTAGAAAAGATGGGATTAGCCTCTTAATCAAAATTAAGAAGGGATTAGAAGATTTTGGAAGAGGTTAGTGGTCTAGAGGAAATTGGCCAAGTTTGGGATAAAAAATAAATTAAAAATAAATTAATTTATTTTTGAAGGTTTTTTGGTCAATTTATTAATTAAATAATTAATAAATTAGGGATAATGTCCAAATGACATTTTTAGGCTAGATTCCTTAATTAAAGATTTTTAATTAAGAGAGAGGGATTTAATGCCATAAAAATAAATAAATAAATAAATAAATAAATAAATTAATAAATGATGATGTCATCAAAGATTTTCAGAAAAAAAAAATAATTTATTTTCTGAAGGATTTTTCGGTGTCTACATTTTTCCCCTCTTTGATGCGATGCCGCAAGTGGCATGGCGTCAAAGACAAGAAAACAAGATGCCGAGGCTAGAATCAGAAGAAGAGGGTATGATGCCTGGGTGGACTACAAAGAGGAAACATGCCCCGGTGGGACAAAATCATGGAAGATGCACCCAGTGGGACAAGGAGAAAGAGGGATTACGCCCTGGGACAGAGTGTGCCCGGCGGGACGAGGAAGGAAGGGCCTAGGAAGAAAGGGGAGATAAATAACCTCACTTCTAAGAACAAATATGGATGATATGCAAGATGAGATGGAAATGCAAGATGCAAGATGCAGCTATATGCAAAGATGCAAGATTAATCTATATGATAAATGCAAGGGACCAGATAGCTCCAAGTGCAAATGGGAGTGCACAACCTAGATTTAATATAGCAATGCTAGAGACCTGCCAAGGATACTAGGATCATGAGGCCTTGTCACCAGTGTTGCATAAGACTGACGAGGACTGACGCTAAACAAACACACAGGGTTGCCCCAACATCACACATGAAGCGCAGAGGCAACATGGCGGAACCGATGCTGAAGGAACCACAAACACACAACTGACTCACAGGCAGAAGCAAAAGATCAAAAGACCTTGCCCCAGATTATCCGCACACGCAGCACACCGTGATATAATGAATCGTGGTGACCCTGGTGGGATAAAGAGAAGCCAAAAAGATTAACAAGACCCAAAGGACAAAAATCCAAGATCAAAATGATAACTCCAAAAAGACATCCTTTGCCAAGGAGAGAGATTAGGTTTGATTGATGGTGGGAAGATTGGTCGGACAGGAGGAACGATATATCCTCAAGGACCAGGATGGAAGATTAGGTCAGACAGGAGGAACGATATATCCTCAAGGACCCATGGGTTGGTGAGAGAATAAGTGTAGTTGTTCGCTGGAAAAAGCTGAAGTTCAAGGAATAATCAGGATGAGCAAGGATAAGTCGACAATTGATGTTGCTGAAGCACAAGGCCCGAGTGGGACTAAAAGTTTTCTGAGGCTGGGGATGGGACAAGATATTCCTGATCAAATGCTGCTGCAGGACGGACAAGGACTAAGACAAAGGATGGGACCTAAAGACACAAATGTACAAATGAGCTTAGGTGGAGACATGACTGACACTATGGTACAAGACTCAAGAATAGGATATACAAAGAACCTGGGGATGAAGCTGACAACTTCAAAGATATGCAAGATGGTGCCCCAGTTGGGTTGGAAGGCCAAGATGGACTGGCAGCGGATGATGCATCCTGAAATGACACGGATTTGGGAAGAACATATCCCAATGATGATGATTGGATCGAGATCAAGGCTTGCTACAAGACGAAGGATGCGATTTGATCGGTTGGCTTGATCTTGGGTGTTGGATAGCTAGAAGAGATGGATAGGTTGGGAAGATTGCTAGCAAGGTGTGGATAAGGATGAATGGCATTGGATTGCAATGAGGTTAGCCTATAGCTAGATACCAATGACAAGAGAAGGTGCTAGGCGTTGGAAAGATGAAGGAAAATGCTGAGGATGGGGAGGATGGAACTGCTAGAAGATTTGGATGGAGGAAGATTCGGGGAGATTGGATGGTGGAACTGCTAGAGGATTTTGAAGATGGAAAAGCTGCTTGGAGGATGAAAAGCTGGTGGAAGATGGAAAGCTAGTGGAAGATTACCAAGTGTCAACAAAATGAGCTGCTGTTTTCCCAATGGAGGATCAGTGATAGGATTGCGTCAACCTAGGATAGACTGATGATCTTCGGTCAACTGGATTCTTGTCAATACAAGCCAATCTCTTGCTTGAGATGATAAGGCTATGCATGGACAAGGTTTTGATTTCTTTAAGACAACACGTTGTGCCAAAAAGAGGATGATTTATGATTTAGGATAAGGGATGGAAACAACTCAAAGGGCTGGAACACGATAATGCTTGTGGATTTGGAGCTCTGGATTTTGGTGCAAAAGATGGTGAATCTATTTTCTGCTGTGGATGGTGGATGTTGGATTCTGATAAAGGATATGGGATGCTAAGTTGGTTTGCTGGTGGATTAAGATAGAGGATGCTGGAGGAACTGCTGATGGATTAAGATAGAGGAGTGCTGGAAGGATTGGATGGTGGTTGATTTGGATTTGGATAGAGAAATTGCTGAGGATTTTGGGAGATGGAAGATTTGGATTTGGATAGCCTCCAAGGAATACGTCACCAAGGAAGAGGATGCCCCCTTTTTAAGATAGTTCATGTGTTTTAAAGGCATGGTGTATGCTTGGATGAAAGATATGCCAACAAGAGGATGAGGAAGGATGGAAGCTAGGATGAAAGGATTGGATAAAGAATATGTAGCTGAAAGGTGCAATGGATGCCAAGGAGGTGCCCAAAAGCATGTACATCTGATAGTCTCTTGTTTTTGTCATCAAGATCCAATGGAAAATGAAGGAAGTGAGAGACAAAAGGGGATGGAGAACATGTTGAATAAGAGGTGATAGAAAGGAAGCCCCTAACTGCAGAAAGGAATTAGGGGGGGGTACTACGCATGGCGCCTGTTTGCCAGGTTTTCACCATGGTACTTGTCCAAGGCGCTTGAATTGCCAAGTTTTCACCAGAGGACGAATGTTTTTCTCTTGCTTTTTGCTTTGTTGATAATTTGCTCTTTTGATTTATCCAATTTTTATGGATTTTTGTGTGTTTTCCTTGACTTTGTGCTGATCTTGCTGATTTGTTGCTGAGCTTGTGCTGATATTCCACTGATTTTTTGATTTGTTGCTGATTTTGTGCTGATATGCATTGATACTTCTGATTTGTTGCTGAAGCTCTGATTTAATGCTCTCATGCTTGCTGATCAGCTGATGTTGCCATTTTGGCGCTTCCTCTTGATTAGATGGTGACCTTGTGATTTGTCACTGATATTCTGATGGTGTTGCTGATTCTTTGATTGGATGTTCCCTTATGATTTGATGATGGCCCTGCTATTTTTGATTTTGCACAGATATTTTGATGTTGTTGCTAACTCCCTGATGTGGCACTGAGTTTTGTGCTGATTTTGGTGCTATCATGCGATTTGATGTTGATCTTCTGAGAGATTCTTCACTGATTTTCTGATGTGGATTGCTGATTTTTTGATGTTGCCGGCTTGTCATGGGGATCCATTGCTAGATGATGGATGACAAGCTTAAGATCACACCTAGGCATGTGCATATGACCATGCACAGTTGATAATTGACTCCTCGGAGCAAGGCACTTAAGGTCATGATTCACTTTCTGTCAGGTTAACCTCCATGTAGATGAGCCACAAACATCCTTCTGTACCCAAGTTGATTTAGCTTGGTTTCTGCAATGTTGATAGGGAACTATCATGTGTTGTTATCCCAGATAGGAGGAAGAGGCAAAGCTCCATCTTCTAGCGCTTGAATTGCCAAGTTTTCACTAGAAGATACGCCCTTTATTTTTACTGTTTTGGAGTCAGAATGTGCCCCAGAAGGGTTTTCACATAAAGACTCATGATTTGCTTTTGTTTTTTTTACTTTTGCGACTAAAGCTTACCTCCTCTCCAAAATATGCTTCTGTTTTAAGCTGATGGACACATGTTGATGTTGAAGCCTGATTGCCTGTTGACTTTGCTGATTTCTCTGATTTGTCATTGATTTCCCTTTGCTGTTTTAGATGTGCTGACTGATCTTTGCTGACTTTCCTCACTGATTTCTTCTGATTGTGTGCCTGGATGTTGGTACAACTGTAGCAAGACGGGGGGGATCATGCAAAGTCATGGATTAGATGGGGGAGATGGGAAAGATGGTGGTAGAAAGTGTTTGGATGAAAGGATGGAAAGTGATCAAGATAGGGGGATGTTGTCAGGATCAACATTGGCACATGTTGCGAGGAAGATGGATGATTGGATGTGGAAGATAGAGATAGATGTGATGGAGGATTTATGCTAGAGGATGGAGGAGATGGAGGGGAAGATTGAGGAGCTGGGAGATGGGCAACGTTGGATGCCATTGTGGATGTTTTTGTTAGATGGATTACATCTTTTTGCTTTGGGATCCACATCATTTTTGTTTTAGCTTTAGTGTGCCTTTGCGGCCATTGGTGGGCATCAGATTGTGCTTTTTCTTTGCTAGGCCTTTGTGGCCATGTGATAGATTTTTCTTGGACTTTGCTAGGTTTTCGGAGCCATTGGGGTGCTTTAGCATGCCTGATTGGCTCTTTACTGGGCCTTTGCGGCGCATTTGATTGCCTGATTGGAGCTTGCATTGATTGACCATGTCAATTAGACTGGACATGGTAATCGTCATTGGGCCTTTGCAGCCATTGGGATGCATTAGATTTGGCATTTGCTTTGATGGGCCTTTGTGGCCAGTGGTTTTCTTTGGCTTGCTTGATCGGATTTTGCTTTGATTGTGCATGTCGATTAGATTGGACATAACAATCCTGGGATTTTTGTGGATTTTTCCCTTTATTTATGTGCGACATGGCATCCAAGTTGTGAGGAGCATTGGGAGGAATATGAGGAGTTGTCTGGGATGGAGGAAATTTGGATGGAGAGATGGAAGGAGATTGGTAGATAGGATATGTGGACATGTGCCTTTGTTGATCTTGACTAGGGATGCTTGGATGTTGGATGAAAGGCTGAGTAGGATAAGATGGGGGATGATATTTTGGGATATAAGGTCCCAAAATGGATTTGCTAGGGAACGGAGATGTGCTGAAAGACTTTGGGACATAGGGACCCAAAATGGATGGGGAGGATGAAGGAGGAATATGATAGGTTGTCCTCGGTTGTAACGATGGAGGGGGGGGAATTGCATTGTGGGCTCTGAAAGATGTTTTGTTGGTTTTGAATGGATGTTTGAACTTTGCCTTAGCTGTACCAACATTTCTGGATGAAGTACCTTTCGCTGATGTGGAGGGAGTGTCCTCTTCTGGTGTGCAACCAATTCCACAGCCTTTCGGATGTTTCTTGCCTTGAATGGGCTGTATATTTCCTTGTTCGTGAGTGCCAAGGCCTTTGCCTTGATAGTTCCATCTTTTCAGCATTTTATCCAAACAAGGATATTTTTGACTTGGGGTGAATGACAAACAGCCATTTTCTGGTTCCCTGACGGAAGATAAGAAGCTGATGTCTTCTTTTTCAAGTGGTTTACCTTTGACAAATGTTAGTTTTCCAAGTGGATAGAGTGACGGCAGCTGGACAGTTTGGTTAGGAGGATCCTCAAGAGGAGAGGATAGGATGTTGGGATTTTGACTAGGATTGGGGAATGGTATTGGATCTTTAGTTGGAGAAACTGGGATGATAGGATCTTGAATTAGAGGAATTGGGATTGTAGGATTTTGGATTGAAGGTGATGGAGGTAATAGAACATGCGATGGGGGAAGTAAAGGGGTTGGATCTTGACGTTCTTCTATAGATATTTCAACATGCTTTTGGTCCAGATCTTGACATGATGGGATTTGTTCAGATAGAGGATTGGGGGATGTATGGATGGACTCTTCAGAGGGAGTGGATAGAAGGATGGAAGATCTTTCGGCTGCAATGGTAGGAAGAAGGGTGAACTCATGGGGCTCACTAGGTATGCTTTGGATAATGCTAGGAGGAGATGATTCTGGGGATTGGATGGAGACTCCAGATGGAAGGGACTCAACGATGATAGGAGATGGAAGAGGATCAACAGTTGGGATGTATGGAAGATAGATAATAGATGGGAGCACTGGATGGGCCTCATCAATGATGGCTTCACATGAAGGATTGCTTGGTTTTTCAATTTCAGGCGTGGGTTTTGCTATTGGCTCTTCCTTGGGTTCTGTTATTGGTTTCCTTGGAGACTTTTGTGGTGAAGAAGGTTTGGAAGGTGGAGGAGATGGGGAACTTGGATGGTCTTCGCATGAAAGTGGGGTTTGTGCTTGGGTAGATGTTTGTGAAGGAGGAGAGAAAGAAGGGAACACCCATGAAAAAGATGATTTTGAAAAGGGAGCTTTGGATTTTGCTTGAGGGGATGATGGTGCTGAAGAGGCAGGGCTAATGGCTTGAGGTACAGGTTTTGGAGTGGGTTGAGGGATGAACTCTGCTGGTGGGAAGAGACTTTTGGTAATGTGGTTTGGAAGAGAGGATGATGGTTTGGGACAGGATGGAGGATTGGGGTTTGGAGCAGAAGATGGTGGTTTGGGAAAGGATAGAGGTTTGGTGAAAAGGATGGGAGGACTAGAATCTTGGATTTTAGAATTTTTTGGAGGATAGGCAGATGGAGGCCTTAGATAGGGGAAGTAGCGTGAAGCATTTCTAAGGGATGATGGCGATGGAGAAATGACCATAGCAGAAAGTGGAGGCCTGAAAGGAGCATATGGAAGAGGTGTAGGTTGAAGACAAGGATAAGTTGGGGATGGATGAGATACTGGGGTTGCCTTGCCAAGGACATGAAAAGGAGTGCTAGCCTTGCCGAGGACATGAAAGGGAGTGCTAGGAGATAAGCGCGAAGGCATGGTTGGCTAGATTGGAGGAATGATGAAACGCTGGGGGTTGCTTGGAGGAAACTGGCTGAAATAGGCATCATGGTCTACAAGACCTTCATCATCATTAGGATCGATTGGTGGGAGAGGAGAGGTATCATAACCAAACTCATTATAGATTTGAGACATGCTGTCTTGCAGATGAGTTGGATAAGGAGGAAGGACGAAGATGTTGGGAAGACTAAGACTCAGATTGGGATGACTGACGGAAGCAGACGGTTTTCTAGAAGAAGACAGACAAAGGGATGGGAGATGACCAAGTTTTGGGATGGCTGCTCTGATTGTCCTTCGAACCAAGTTATAGATCTGCTTGATGTTTTTCCATTTGGCAAAGGATTTGATAAAAGCAACCTTCACAAAGGACAAAGCAACTTTGTGAGATACAAACAAGATAAAAGACTCTGATAAAGCTTTGAAAGTGTATGTTTCAACAAGTGTTTTCACGGAGTCTTTGACTATCAAGCACTTCAAACAGATCTACCTAAGGAAGGTGAGTATCAAAATCGCTTGCCCACAGCTTGGTATCCCCCAGAAGGGAATACAAATGGTGAGTAATCTTGAGGCGACCCGGTAAACCCCTTGGAATCGATCCTTGCACAAGGATTTTGATACTTTCGGATGTAGATAGGGTAGCCTCTAGTTTATCAGGTTTTTAATAGTTTCGTGGTGTCTCCATACCCGGTTTTGCTAATCATCCGTGACTCACTTAAGAGCCTTGCCAATTATGCTGGGGGACAGGAATGTTTACCATCCCCAGACACGTGTTTGGCACGAACGCCCGGCGATTAGGAGATGTAAGTGATTCTTTTGGTATTCACTTATTTGTATACCGGCTGGGGGGGATACCAGTTTGAGGTCATTCTCCGAGGAGGAAGCGCTTCTCCTTGGACAGGCCTCGCTAAAAGTAGAACAAGTGAACTTGTCCAAGTTCAAATATTCCACGTTGCTTACTCTAACAAGGATTATGCACGAATTGAAAAACTCCTACATGCACATCAAGCAGATTTTGTTCATTTTCCCAATTTGATTAAGTGATGTTTGAACTTTGAAATGAAGACACTCGTGATTAGCTTTTGATTTGTTCCTTTCCTCAAAATGTAAATGAATTAAACATTTACAAGTTCTTTCCTTTTGTGCATTCAAGATTTGATTAACGAGTTGATTTAAGAACTTTGAAAAAGCTTTGTTTTATCCCTTAGATCACTCAAGATTGAATTTGTTTGCTTGCTTTGGAATTTGAAACGAGATAGGGAATAGAGTTGTTTGTTCCTTTAGTGCATTCAAGATTTGGTTTTCTTTTCAAATTGACAATGACATTCTAGGACCTAAGTTCATTTCCTTAAGTTTCATTCAAGATTGAGTTTGACTTTTGCTGTAAAAGAAAAGAAAAAACTAGTCCCAAGCAACTCAAGACAAAAAACTAGAAGCGACACTGTCCAGCTTATAGGCGACGCTGGAAAGTGCAGAGGCGACATTTAATTCCTACAGGCGACATTCTGTACCTAAAAAGGCGACAGATAAAAAACCAGAGGCGTGATTTCTTTTGTTACAGGCGTGATTTAATTACAAGAAGGCGACAGAAGAGAATTCTGGAATGTGACAGAAGAGAATTCTGGAACGTAACAGAAGTTGCCGACAACAGGAAATTCTCAGTTATGCAGGCGTGAAAACAGAGCTCACAGGCGTCATTTCTTTCCTCAAAGGCGTGATTTAATTACATGAAGGCGTGACTGAATTCTTTGTAGGGGACATTTCTTTTGTTGAAGGCGACATTTCTTTGTTTGAAGGCGACATTTAATTGCTGTAGGCGTCATTTCTTTTCATGAAGGTGACATTTCTTTATTTCCTGCAAAATACAAGCATATAAAGTATAATTTCATCAAAATGATTGTGGTTTGTAGTCCCACCGGGCGTGCCAGAATGTAGACTAGGATTTGAGAGTGCACCTAAACCTGTTTTGAAGGCCAAAGACAAACAAACGTCATAGCATATAATCAAATCAAATTTAATGGCAAACAAACTAAAATCAAAGCCACCTCAGTTTAAGCTTAAAACGGATGCGCCCATGCACCGTTTGATATGCTTAGATATAGAGGGATGTGGGTGTGCAAACTCAAGCACTTGGAGCATGCAAGATAGGATGATTTGAGGATCAAGAAGACCCAAAATGATACAAAATAGGTATGAGGAACCTATTTTGCCTCAAAGGCCTCAAGAACACACAAATATGCAAAGCTAAATAAATGAACTAAGATTGATTAAACAAGAAATGAATCTATGTTAATCCCATTAAGCTAATTTAGATGTGATTTAAGCTTGAAAATGATCTAAAATGATGAGTTTATGCTTATGCTAGAATGAAAATGACATTATGACTTTGCTATTGAGTTTGAGAGTTGAGAGATGATTTGCCTTAGGAAGTGAGGGTATTTATAGGATTTCTAAAGGCTTGGGGTAGGAGGAATGAATGGCCAGGATTGAAATCCTTAAGAGAGGCCAAGATTCACTCAAAGGGAAGCACATGGATTGTGCTAGTTCTCAGCCAATCAGGAGGTGACACATGTCACAAGGTGAGTGGATGAAGGGAAGGGCAAAGAGGAGTCAACAAAGGGGGCTCCAAGCTCATAACTCTCCAAATAAATGCTTGTAAGAGCAATGAATGGGCTTTAAGAGGCTTTGAAGACTTTGGGGAAGCAATAAATGCTTTGTGGTTGAGATATTTGGAAGGAAAGACTTTGCTTTGGTTTAGGAAAGTCTTACGCTTGGTTAGGATTGCAGAAAGGTTTAAGGGTAGGATTAGGATTAGATTAGGACAAAGAAAAGGATTAGGATGGGTGAAGAGGGTGGATTTGAGAAGATTCTAGAAGAGTCTAGATTTCTCTTTAGTTTCATGGAACAAAAGTTATTCATTCCAAAAGCTTAAGTTTTAGGAATATTTATTAAAATATTTTCAATAAATATGAAAATTAAATATTTAACCTTAATTAAATATTTAACCTTGGGATTAGGGTTAGAAAAGATGGGATTAGCCTCTTAATCGAAATTAAGAAGGGATTAGAAGATTTTGGAAGAGGTTAGTGGTCTAGAGGAAATTGGCCAAGTTTGGGATAAAAAATAAATTAAAAATAAATTAATTTATTTTTGAAGGTTTTTTGGTCAATTTATTAATTAAATAATTAATAAATTAGGGATAATGTCCAAATGAAATTTTTAGGCTAGATTCCTTAATTAAAGATTTTTAATTAAGAGAGAGGGATTTAATGCCATAAAAATAAATAAATAAATTAATTAATTAATTAATTAATAAATGATGATGTCATCAAAGATTTTCAGAAAACAAAAATAATTTATTTTCTGAAGGATTTTTCGGTGTCTACACAAGCTAAGGGTAACTTCCCCTTATATCTACCTATACCTTTCTATAGTCTCTAGGCCATAAGTGCTTCAAGCTCATCAAGCTCATCATTAGTATTACTATCACTTTCATTCCTTATATTATGCTTACTACTAGATTTACCAATCTTAAGAGATGACATAAAAGAAGACTCAACACTCGGTACAACACTATTGTCAAAATTATTTAGCTCAAAAGTTGTTAACTTCCCAATCAAACTATCAAGAGTAAGAGTGCTATTGGGTATAGACCTCATTTCATGAATAACATATATTATGATTGCATAGATAGGAAACATGGTTCTCAGTATCTTACTTACCACTTTATCTTCAAAAATAATACCACCAGCTCCTTGGATAGCATTGACTACCTCTTTGATTTGGTTTGTGTATTGTGTAATATTTTCTCCTTCCTTCATCTTCATGTCATCAAATCTTCCTCTTAAGATTTTAGCTTTGGCTCTCATCACATTCACATCACCACCATAAACTAGAGCAAGTTTATCCCACATTTGCTTCGCTGTAGTGCAATCCTTGACATCCTCAAATTCAGCATTAGATAGATCAACAACAATCTCTATCATAGTAATATTGTGTTCATGTCGGTCTCTCAATTGATCAAGAGTCAAAGGTACAACATTTAGTTGTAAGTAACCATTGTCAAGTAAAGGTATAGCAGATTCTCTAATTCTAGATATGTGAAGTCTCATCCAGCTTTAACATGTAGTAAAGTTGTCTTTGTTCAGCTTCGACACTTCCCTTTTATACATCTTGTAATCTTTCTGCTCAAGTCCTTAAAACTTTCTTCCAAGCAACTAATATGCTCTGATACCAATTGTTAGAATAATTAAGAGGGGGGGTGAATTAGTTAGATCAGTTATTCTACAGTCCCAAATACAAAGATGTACCTTATAAAATAATTCCAACAAATTATGCAGCTCGGTAACATAAAGTATCAATTTGTCTATTCAGTTTATCAATTACTAGTAATTATCCAACTATGATTATCGACTAAATCAACTATGCAGTATGTAAAGTATGATAGAAAAACAATCATCACAAATAACACATAACATAATGATTTAGTGTGGAAACCTTGCTAAGGGAAAAACCACCAGGGACCGGTAACCCAAAATAAGTTACAATTCTAAAGTGAGCTCGGTGAAGAGCCAACCCTATTAAAGGTTACAATACACACTATTAGGTGTGACCTAGTTAGAGGGTTTATCACTAATAGTTAACTTTTGACCAACATTCACTATGGGGTCAACAAGATAGCACTTTACATTCAACGAATGTCATAGGGTAGAACATAAGACTGTTAAGTCCACTCAGTTAAGAGATTTTCTGAATCAATGGTTAAACTGATACAGTACTAATCTGATTCAAATACAACTCAATTGCAAATATTTAGATCTATGCTAAACCCATATAAATCCTCTGATCATTAATCAATTTTACTTCCTCAAAATTTCTCAACTTACTTTCACTCGATAAATAGTTCTCTAACACTCGATACTATCTGTAGCTCAGTTCTTTCAATAACCAGTTTGATCAGGCATGCATGAATATAGTTGTCACATGAAATCTCTGTAGTCTTCTTCTTTCCAACATGTTTCAATAATGAAAATCATATCTCTTATATAGACAAGTAAAACATTTTCATATTAGCCATTAGATTTTTCCACTTAATCTCCTTTGTCCATTTTTCCGCTTAAACCTTCCTCGGTAGATGTGTCATTAACACATTTCAATCTCATCCTTTAGATCTTCTCCAAAAATTTTCAGTTGTGGATCTCATAATAAAATTCATCCTTAACCTCAAAATCATAATAATTTCCAGCTCATCAAATTCAGTTAGATATTCTTAGCATTTAATGTTTTCATCCATACTTAGTCAATATAGAAATGCGTCGGTGATAACTAGTTTAACTAGCTCGGTTAATACTGCCACTCGGTATACACTGCACTGGCTCGATGTATACATAAATCTTCAATTACTGATCACATTAACATGTTCAATTTCAAATCTCTTCTTCATAATAGATTAATGTAACATGCTCAAGTCAATAATATAAAGCTATAGACTCATCAATAAGTTAGCCAATGTTTACCTTATCCTTATCTATCATATCCATCTTTTCCTCATGTAGATATCTTAGTTCTTCATCTTTTCTTCCTTCAACAGATGCTTAGATGTTTGTAACTAACATGATAAGTACTGTCAAAACTAATTGACATCAATGACAATATATTGACTGATTTAATCATCTTACATATCATTTTAGTAGCTCGGTGATCTCTAATCACTATTCCTTCAATTCATCAGATATTCAATTAGTTGTAGTTCATTAATTCAGTAAACTAGCTCCAGGGATCAGATCCATGCAATGATCAATACCTCTCTTTGGTGGTAAACCATCAGGTACATTATAAAAAATGATCTCCTTGTACTTAGTGAGTATCTGATCAATCTCTTCAAGGATTCTATCCACTATCTTCTCACTTGGTTTGTTAGGAATCACAGCAAAACATACATCATTTTCTTCAAATCCTTAACAAAATTTCTTCCTTCCATCAAACAAACTTTCATAGATGTAGAAACACAACTAATAGATTATTCAATCGATGCAGGAGCATCTCAGGTCCTTGGCAATCTTGTGTCACCAAAAACAAGTTTTTGTTTTCTTGTGTTGCTCAATTCCTTCTTTAACCAAGTTGGCTTGGTAGTTGCTCAGTTTCCTTTGTTAACCGAGTTGGTCAGTTAATTCCTTGGTGCTCTGTTATCCTTTCTTACTGAGCTGTTTGTGTTACTTTAAATAGAGGTCAACTTGTGCAATTAATTATGGTCACAAATTTAATGTTGGTATCTATCATTATGAAGCGTGTGGACCTAGATCTGGCTGTTCCTTCCATTAATGGTGGATCTGAAGGCTGACTTGTTTGGTAGCCTCTTGTATATATTGTAATCTTTTGGTTTTAGTATGGGAGATCAGTTTTGATAGGAGGTAGAAGTTAGAAGATTGAAGATAGTTTTAGATCCTCACATGTTGGAGGAATGTTGTACTTGAACTATAATATCTAGCCCTAACTGGAAAGGCCTTACAGCCTGGCATGTATGAATCAATTTGAAGAAATATAAGAAGTTGATCTACATTCTCTCTCTCCTTTTATGTGTTATTGCTTCCGTGTTTGATCTCTGCAAGGTGGATCTAGATTAGGGTGTGCCTTTGACCCCTCTCCTCATCCTCCCTTGTGTTAGGTGGTATTAGATCTGAGGTGAAATATGGATCTAGATTTGCGAATCTAGGTTTGAGGGTTCCTTCTTGTCAAACCCTAGTTGATTTTTTGTGGGGTAGCAGATTGTGATCTGGCCTACAATTGCAGAGGGTTTCAATATGGTTCATGGGAGGTGAGATGTAGATCTGGGATTGGCAGACATGTTAAGACAACTTGTTGCTAGATTAGAAGCTGTTGAGATAGCCTAGGGAAGAGGAAGACATCTTGAAGATGTTATTGATGATGGAATTGAGGAAGAACAAGGTGATGTAGAACCTGCACCGGTGGTGGATCAAGGTGATGAAAGATTGTTGAAGGATTTGAAAAATTTGAAGTCTACACCAGATTTCAATCATCCTGAGTATAGTGGAAAATTGGATTCAGATGAATTGGTGGACTGGATCACTGAGATGGAAAAGTACTTTGAATATGAAAATGTCCCTAAGGAAAAGAAGGTAAAAATTGAAAGCACAAATTTGAAGAGTCATGCATCCTTGTGGTGGGAACATCTGCAATTGGACAAAAAGAGGAAAGGCAAAGACAAAATTAAGGTATGGATTAAGATGGTGAATAATTTGAAAGGAAAGTTTTTACCTTCTGATTATCAGATTAACCTAGTTAGGCAAATGCAAAGTTTGAGGCAGAAAGATAGCTCGGTAAAAGATTATACTAAGGAATTCAATAGATTAGATATAAGATTTGGACATGATGAAGATGATGTGGAAAGAATTTCTAGGTACCTGAATGGGTTGAGAGTTTCCATCCGAGAAGAAATCAGTTTGGTTAAGTTAGAAAACATTGAAGAAGCTTATCAATTTTCCTTGAAATTTGAGGATAAATTGAACAAAAGACATGAGAAAAGACAAAGGGCTAGAGGTGGTAGATTCCCTAGAGGAAGGGATAGATCCTATGGTGAAAATAGTAGATCTAAACTAGAAAAGACAAACCTGGATAAAGGTAGGACCGAGTGGAAAGGTGAAAGTTCATCTAGAAGATGAGGCAATAACTACTGAGGTGGTTATAACAGAGGTGGTTTCCAAGGAACTTGTTACAATTGTGGAGAAGAAGGACATAGATCATTTGAGTGTACACATGCAAGTAAGAAGGTTGGTAGTAGTAGAAATGCTTTGGTGCAAGAAGAGTCACCGAATGAACTTGAGAAGGAAAAAAACTTGATGGTAAGAAGAGCACTTTTGAGTGAAAGTAATAAGGAAGCTCTGATAAGGAAAAGTTTGTTCAAGACCAGATGTAGATTTTTTGATGAAGTGTGGAAGGTAATCATTGATAGTGGAAGCTTGGAGAACTTGGAATATGAGGAAATGGTTACAAAGTTGTAGTTGAAAAGGTTGGAACACCTGAATCCCTATCAGATTTCATGGATCAAGGATGAGCATACACTCTTGGTAATTGAACAATGTTATGTGAATTTGAAAATTGGAAAGTACTATGATAAGGTGTTATGTGATATCATACCTATGAGTTTTTGTCATATTTTGTTGGGTAGACCTTGGCAATATGATAGACATGCTATATATGATGGAAGATTGCATAAATATACTATTTGGGTTGATGGGAGAAGAAAAATATTGTTACCTTTGATTGAAGAACCTGTTAGTAGTGTTTGTACATTCGTGAAATTTTTCTTGATGGAAGGAATAATTTTTTTTAAGGATTTGAAGAAGAATGATGTATGTTTTTCTGTGATCTCTAATAAACTAAGTAAGAAAACAAAGGATAGCATCCCTGAAGAGATTGATAAGTTACTCACCGAGTATAGAGAGATAATTTCTAATAATATACCTGATGGTTTTCCACTGAAGAGAAGCATTGATCATTACATGGATCTAATCCCTGGAGCTAGTTTACCAAATAAGGCACCACATCGGTTAACACCTACTGAGAATCAGGAATTGAACCGAAAAATTCAAGAATTATTACAGAAAGGTTTGATCTAAGAAAGTTTGAGTCCTTGTGCAGTACCAGCTATATTGGCATGGATTCCAAAGAAATAAAAAAGATAACAATGAAATATAGGTTTCCTATATCAAGAATGGATGACATAATGGATAGTTTGATGGGATAAAAGTATTTTACCAAAATTGATTTGAAAAGTAGGTATCATCAGATCAGAATTAGAGAAGGTGATGTGTGGAAGACTACTTTTAAGAAAAAAGAAGGTTTTTAGGAGTGGTTAGTTATGCCTTTTGGTTTAACTAATGCACTGAGTACTTTTATGAGATTTATGAATGAAGTTTTGAAGAAATTCTTAGGTAAATTTGTGATTGTATACCTAGATGATATTATGATATTTAATAAGACCAGAGAAGAATATTTGTTACATGTTAAAAAAGTATTGCAGAGGTTGAAAGAAGAAAAGTTGCTGATAAATCTAAAAAAGTGTTCATTCATGAAAGAGGAGATTGTGTATTTGGGATTTGTGATTTCAGTTGATGGTTTGAAAATGGATCCTAAGAAGGTTGAAGCTATTTTGAATTGGCCTACACCTAAGAATACTAGTGAGGGAAGATAATTTCATGGTTTGGCAAGTATTTACCAAAAGTTCATTAGGAATTTCAGTTGAATTTGTAATGCTATGACTAATACTATGAGAGGAGATAAAAGAGAGCTTAAGTGGATACATGGAGCTGATAAAATTTTTGAGACTCTGAAGTAGAAGGTTGCTAAATTTCTTGTGTTAGCATTGCCTAATTTCAATAAGGTATTTCAAGTAGAATGTGATGCAAGTGGAAGTACAATAGGAGTTGTGTTGAGTCAACAAGGTAAACCTATTTCTTTCTTTAGTGAAAAGTTGAATGATGCAAAAAGGAAATATTATATGTATGATCAAGAATTCTATGCTATTGTTCAATCCCTAAAGAAATAGAGATATTATTTGATACCAAGTGAATTTGTGTTGTATACCAATCATAAAGCTTTATAATATTTGGGTAGCCATAATAAGTTGAAATATAACCATATGAAATGGGTTGAATATTTTCTGAGTTATACATTTGTGATAAAACATAAGAGTGGAGTCACTAGATGAGTTGCTGATGCATTGAGTAGAAGATCTTTGATGACCGAGATGAAAATTGAAGTTCTTGGTTTTGATGACATGAGGGATTCATATGAATTTGATCCTAATTTTTTTGAGTCATGGAGAAAGTGCAAAGCACCTATTCAAGATCAACTGAGTGCTAAATGGGAAGACTATTTCATTCAAGGAGGTATGTTGTTTAAAGGTATTCAGTTGTGTATACCAAGAGGATCAATGAGAATTAATTTGATAAAGGAGAAACATAGTAGTGGTTTGGTTGGACACTTTGGTGTTGACAAGACATTGAGTTTTCTTAAGGAGAAATACTTTTGGCCACAATTGTATAAGGATGTTTAGAAATTTGTGAAAAGTTATGGAATTTTCAAGTTGCAAAAGGTGTAAGTCATAAAACTAGATTGTATACACCGATTTTTTTTCTTGAGAAACCTTGGATTGATATCAATATGGATTTTGTTCTTGGCTTACCAAAGACAGTGAGAGGTAATGATTCTATATTTATTGTTGTGGATAGATTTTCTAAAATGGCACATTTTATACCTTGTACAAAGACATCAGATGTAGTAAATATAGAAGATCTTTTCTTTAAGGAAATTGTCAGATTGCATGGATTACCAAGGAGTATCATCTCTGACCAAGACATTAAATTTGTTGGATACTTTTGGAAGACTCTTTGGAGAAAGTTTGGCACTGATTTGAAATATAGTTCTACATTTCACCCACAGATGGATGGATAAATAGAAGTTGTGAATAGAAGCTTGGGTAATATTTTGAGATTTTTAGTAGGAGACACATCAAGTAATTGGGATTTTGTGTTGGCACAAGAAGAGTTTGCATATAATAATTCAATGAATAGGAGTATTGGAAAAACACCTTTTGAGATTGTAAATGGCATACAATTGAGAGGTATATTAAATTTGAGGGATATTGTTGATGAGGAAAAGAGAAGTACTAAAGGAGTAAAGTTTGTTGAGTTCATGAAGACATTTCATGAAGATGTGAAACATAAGTTGGAGAAAAGTAATCAGAAATAAAAAGACAGAGCTGATAGATCTAGAAGGCATACGACTTTTGCGGTTGGTGATGTGTTGGATATTGCTAATGCATGGGAATTTGATTGAGACATTTAATATGTTTAATCACTACATTACTGAATGGGAAGTCATACTATTGTCATCCATGTTTTGTCACTGATGTCAACATATGTTTCTATGAGGAAAACATGCTGGTTATCACAATGTATAGAAATTGTACAGATGTTTCAAAAGCCACAAAGATAGATGAGAGTTTAAGAGGGTGTTGTGATCTTATATCCAAGATTGCATCATGTAATATTTCATATTTGATGAGTTACAGATGTTTTGGTGAAGATTGGTCATTGACAGTGACAGTGAGAAATGACAGAGTTAGTCTTAATCTTTCTGGTATATCTTCCAGATGATATAGATTCATGGTATGTGAGCTTGAGGGATGAAATACAAGGTGTTGAAGGATGTTCATTAGTCAGTGCAAGGTATGGATTTCTTGGTGACTTCAATTGGGTCTCTTCTTGTTTTCTCTTCCCTATGGCCTTTACCGGTGTAGCTTGGAGTTCTTTATCTGACTTAGTTTCCTCTTCATGTTCACTATTGCTGATCGAAAGTTTTTCCTCGGTTGATTCTTCAATGAAATTGTCTATGGCTTCCTCATCTTCTTCACCAAATTTCTTAACTAGTGTTTCCATCATTTTCTTTGATTTCCTACTAACCTTTAATCTAACTAAATCCATTTTTATCCTTAGTTTTGCTTCCTCGTAGGTTTTGAACCTAGTAGCTTTAGGATCTTTGGGCTTGACTGGTAGTGCCTTTATTTACCTAGAGACTTGGTCAATGTAGAGTTCAAAGCCCATTGGAGGTATCCATGTAGTTCTTGGCTCAACTTCCTTGATCAATGTGGTGTGAGTGTCCATAGGAAAACAAATATCCTCCTTATGATTTTCAGCCAATTTTCTAGGTATTCTTCTCATTTTGTACATTCTTTCCTTAAAATTTCCAAAATAGTCATCCATCACAGCCAAAGAATTATGACTTAAATTCTTGATAAAATCACTAATTTGGATGATGATTGGTTAGTTGACATCCCAGTCTACATTACTGATAGATGATAAGTAGTTTTTCAAGTAGAAAAATGTACAAAAAAGTAATGAACCAAACTTACAAGTGTTGGTATTTTCTACTTGGATGGTCCTCATATTCTCTTCCAATTATTTCAACAATATCTCAGTGAGGTGTAAATATAAACCTTTCTTGATAATTTTATAAGCTATGTCTACTGCTCCACATGTGAGACTATTGGGCTTGCTTGATTGAAAAATCTTATAGCTAGTGACATAGGCTCTGAACCTTTTCTCCATATTGGTGATGGTTTTGATCCTCATTCCTCTACAATCCCACTCGGCTCTTGTTAGCTTCTCCATCTCTACCCTTGGTGGGTTCCTTATAGCCTTTTCCTTGTCATTAGTTGGGTATCTAATAACCACATGGATAAAATCCTTAGAGATTTTAACCAGTTCATCCAACCAAATTTTACCTTCATGAACATGGCTAAGTACAACCCTAATCCATTCTGACTTGAACTCCCTCAAGAAAGATAGGGAATTTTTTAGTCCTTTGACTTCTAGGTGTTTATGCTCATCCTTGAGATGTCCATTCTCACTTAGCTTCTAGTATGTTGATTTTAGTTCAAAGTCTCTAATTTCACTTATCTTGTAGTGGATATAAGAACGTATATCCTGTACTAGTAAAACCCTAGGCGGTATGTGATTTAGGAGCATATCGGGTCCTTGGCAATCCTATATCATCAAAAACAAGTTTGAGTTTTCTATGTTGCTCTCTTCCTTCTTTGACCTAGTTGGCTTGGTAGTTGCTCGGGTTCCTTCTTTAGCTGAGTTGGTCAGTTAATTCCCTAGCCCTCGGTCATCCTTTCTTACCAAGTTGTTTCTTTTGGTTTTCTGTTGAGGAAGACTTACGAATTTAATTGTGGTCATGGATTTAATGTTGGTATCAATCATTGAGAAACGTGTGGACCTAGATCTAGTCATCCCTTCTACTAATGGTGGATTTGAGGGCTGACTTGTTTCGGTAGCCTCTTGTATATAATTTAGTTGTTGGTTGTAGTTTAGGGATAATTTTGATAGTAGCTTGGAGCTAGAAGATTAATGGTATCAGATTAAAAGATTCAAGATAATTTTTGAAGTCTTGCATGTTGGAGGACTATTGTAATTCAATTGTAATATCCGACCCTAATCGGGAAGGCATTACAGCCCATCATGTATGAATCTATTTGATGAAATATGAGGATATGATCTGCATTCTCTCTCTCACTTTGTGTGTTATTTCTTCCATTTGTGATCTTTGCAAGGTATATTTGGATTAGGGTTTTCCTTTGGCCCCTCATCCTAGTCTACCCTATGTTAGGTGGTATAAGAGCGAAGGTGAGATCTAGATCTAGATTTGTGAATCTAGGTTTGAGGGTTCCTTGTCAAACCCTAGTTGATTTTTTGTGGGGTAGAAGATTGTGACCTAGCCTAAAATTACAGAGGGTTTCAAGATGGTTCTTGGGAGGTGAGATGTGGATCCAAGATTGGCAGACATGTTGAGACAACTTGCTGCTAGATTAGAAGTTGTTGAGAGAGCCTAGCATAGAGGAGGACATCTTAAAGATGTTCATGATGAAGAAATTAAGGAAGAACATGATGATTTAGAACATGCACCTATGATAGATCAAGGTGAGGAAAGATTATTGAAGGCTTTGAAAAATTTGAAGTCTACACCACATTTCAATCCTCTTGAGTACAGTGGAAAACTAGATTCAGATGAATTGGTGGATTGGATCATCGAGATGGAAAAGTATTTTGAGTATGAAAATGTTCTTGAGGAAAAGAAGGTGAAGATTGCAAGCACAACATTGAATATTCATGCATCCTTGTGGTGGGAGCATCTACAATTGCATAGAAAAATGCAAGGAAAATAAAAAATTAAGGTATGGAATAAGATGGTAAATAAGTTGAAAGGAAAGTTTTTACCATGTGATTATCAGATTAAACTAGTTAGGAAAATGCAAAGTTTGAGGAAGAAAGATAGCTCGATAAAATATTATACTGAGGAATTCTATAGATTAGATATTAGATCTGGACATGATGAGGATGAAGTGGAAAGAATTGCTAGGCACCTGAATGGATTGAGAGTTTCCATCCAAGAAGAAACAAGTCTAGTTAAATTGGAAAACATTGAGAAAGCTTATTAGTTTTCCTTGAAAGCTTAGGAGAAATTGAACAAAAGACATGAGCAAAGATAAAGAGGTAGAGGTAGTAGATTCCCTAGAGAAAGAGGTAGATCTTATGGTGAAAACAATAGATTTGATCAAGAAAAGATAAATATGGATAAAGGCAAGACCGAGTGGAAAGGTGAAAGTTCATCTAGAGAAAAAGGCAATAACTACTGAGGTGGTTATAACAGAGGTGGATTCTAAGGAACTTGTTACAATTGTGGAGAAGAAGGACATAGGTCATTTGAATGTACACACACAAGTAAGAAGGTCGGTAGTAGTAAAAATTATTTGGTGCAAGAAGATTCACTGAATGAACATGGGAAGTAAAAGAACTTGATGGTAAGGAGAGTACTTTGGAGTGAAAGTAGTAAAGAAGATACGGTAAGGAAAAGTTTGTTCAAGACTAGATGTAGAGTTTTTGATGAAGTGTAGAAGGTAATCATTGATAGTGGAAGCTCAGAGAACTTGGCATTTGAGGAAATGATTGAAAAGTTGTAGTTGGAAAGGTTGGAACAAATAAAGCCCTATCAAATTTCATGGATCAAGGATGAGCATACACTCTTGGTAAGTGAACAATGTTATGTGAATTTAAAAATTGGAAATTACTATGATAAGCTGTTATATGATATCATGCCTATGGATTGTTGTTATATTTTGTAGGGGTAGACCTTGGCAATATGATGGACATGCTATATATGATGGAAGATTGCATAAATATACTATTTGGGCTGATGGGAGAAGGAAAATCTTGTTACCTTTGATTGAAGAACTTGTTAGTAGTGTTTGTACATTTGTGAAAGTTTTCTTAATAGAAGGAAGAAAGTTTGCTAAGGATTTGAAGAAGAATGATGTATGTTTTGTTGTGATTCCTAAAAAACTGAGTAAGAAAATAGAGGATAGCATACCTGAAGAGATTGATAAGATACTCACTGAGTACAAGGAGATCATTTCTGACAATGTACCTGATGGTTTGACACCAAAGAGAAGCATTGATCATTGCATGGATTTAATCCCTGGAGCTAGTTTATCAAATAAGGCAGCACATTAGTTGACACCTACCGAGAATTAGGAATTGAACCGATATATTCAAGAATTGCTGCAGAAGGGTTTGATCAGAGAAAGTTTGAGTCCTTGTGTACTACTAGTTGTATTGGCACCTAAGAAGAATGGAGAATGTGTACTGATTCCAGAGAAATCAACAAGATAATAGTGAAATATAGGTTTCCTATATCGAGAATGGATGACATAATGGATAGTTTGACTAGAGAAAAGTATTTTACCAAAATTGATTTGAAAAGTGGATATCACCAGATCATAATTATAGAAGGTGATGAGTGGAAGATAGCTTTTAAGACAAGAGAAGGTTTTTATGAGTGGTTGGTTATGCCTTTTGGTTTAACTAATGCACTGAGTACTTTTATGAGATTAATGAATGAAGTTTTGAAGAAATTATTAGGTAAATTTGTGATTATATACCTAGATGATATTCTAATATTCAATAAGACTAGAGAAGAGAATTTGTTGCATGTTAAAGAAGTATTGAAGAGATTGAAAGAAGAAAAGTTGCTGATTAACCTGAAAAAGTATTCCTTCATGAAAGAGGAGATTATGTATTTGGGATTTTTTATTTTAGCTGATGAATTGAAAATGGATCCTGAAAAGGTTGAAGCTATTTTGAATTGGCCTACACCTAAAAATGCTAGTGAGGTAAGATCATTTCATGGTTTAGCAAGTTGTTACCAAAATTTCATTAAGAATTTCAGTTCAATTTGTAATGCTATGACTGAGACTATGAGAGGAGATAAAAGAGAATTCAAGTGGATACATGGAGCTGATAAAAGTTTTGAGACTCTAAAGTAGAAGGTTTCTAAATTTCCTGTGTTAGCATTGCCTAATTTCAATAAGGTATTTCAAGTCGAATGTGATGCAAGTGGTAGCGCAATAGGAGATGTGTTGATTCAAGAAGGTAAACCTATTTCTTTCTTTATTGAAAATTTGAATGATGCAAAAAGGAAATATTCTGTGTATGATCAAGAATTCTATGCTATTGTTCAAGCCCTAAAGAAATGGAGACATTATTTGATATTGAGTGAATTTGTGTTGTATACTGATCATAAGGCTTTATAGTATTTGGGTAGTCAGAATAAGTTGAATCAGATACATATGAAATGGGTTGAATATTTGTAGAGTCATACATTTGTGATAAAGCATAAGAATGGAGTCACTAACTGAGTTGTTGATGCATTGAGTAGAAGAAGATATTTGATAACCAAGATGAGATTTAAAGTTCTTGGTTTTGATGACATGAAAGTATTGTATGAAACTGATCCTAATTTTTATGAGTCATGGAGAAAGTGCAGAGAACCTATTCAAGATCAACCGAGTACTAAATGGGAAGAATATTTCATTCACTAAGGTATGTTGTTTAAAGGTATTTAGTTGTGTATACAGAGAGGATCAATGAGAACTAATTTGATAAAGAAGAAACATAGTAGTGGTTTGGCTGGACATTTTGGCATTGACAAAAAATTAAATTTCTTAAGGAGAAATAATTTTGGCCATAGTTGTATAAGGGTGTTCAGAAATTTATGAAAAGTTGTGGAATTTTTCAAGTTGCAAAGGGAGTAAGTCAGAATACTGGATTGTATATACCGATTTTTGTTCTTGAGAAATGTTGGATTGATATCATTATGGATTTTGTTCTTGGCTTACCGAAGATAGTAAGAGGTAATGATTCTATATTTTTTGTTGTGGATAGATTTTCTAAGATGGCACATTTTATACCCTATAGAAAGACATCGGATGTAGTACATATAGATGATCTTTTCTTTAAGGAAATTTTAAGATTGCATAGATTATCGAGGAGTATTGTCTTTGACAGAGACAATAAATTTGTTGGATACTTTTAGAAGACTCTTTGGAGAAAATTGGGCACCAATTTGAGGTATAGTTCTACTTTTCATCCACAGACTGATGGACAAACAAAGGTTGTGAATAGAAGTTTGGGTAATCTTTTGAGATGCTTAGTTGGAGATACATTGAGTAATTGGGATTCTGTGTTGGCACAAGAAGAGTTTTCATACAATAGCTCAGTGAATAGGAGTACTGGAAAAACACCTTTTGAGATTGTTAATGGAATACAACTAAGAGGTATATCATATTTGAAGGATATTGCTAGTGAAGAAAAGAGAAGTGCCATAGGAGTAAATTTTTTTAAGTTCATGAAGAAATTGCATGAAGAAGTGAAACATAAATTGGAGAAAAGTAATCATAAATACAAAGAAAAAGAAGATAGATCAAGAAGACACAAGAATTTTGCAATTGGAGATGAAGTAATGGTACACTTGAATAAAGAAAAATTTCCTATTGAAACATATGGGAAGCTGAAAAATGAATAATTTTGGTCCTTGCAAGATATTGAGGAGATTTGACAGTGGAAATGCTTATGATATTGAGTTATCTGATGACATGGATATATCACCTATATTCAACATTGTAGATTTGTATGAGTATCATGAATCAGATGAAGAGATGATAGTACCAAATGATTATCCTAAGAGATAGAAAGAAGAAGTTGAGAAGATATTGGAACAAAGAGTTGGAAGAAGTACAAGAGGAAGATAGTATATGGAATATCTAGTAAAGTGGAAGAATAGACCGACTGAAGATAGTTTGTGGATTTCATAATCTGAATTGGATTTAGGTTGGGTTGTACCTACTGCATGATTTGGAGAATCATTTCAAAATAACCCTGGGTGTCTGATGCAGGAGAATCTCGGGTCCTTGGCAATCCTGTGTCACCAAAAAAAAGTTTGAGTTTTATGTGTTGCTCAAATCCTTCTTTGACCGAGTTGGCTCAGTAGTTGCTTGGGTTCCTTCTTTAACTGAGTTGGTCAGCTAATTCCCTAGCACTCGATTATCCTTTCTTGGTGCTCGATTATCCTTTCTTACCGAGTTTTTTCTTTTGGTTTTATGTTGAGGCTTACTTATGCATTTAATTATGGTCATAGATTTAATGTTGGTATTAGGAAGTGTGTGGACCTAGATCTGGTCATCCCTTCCACTATTGGTGGATCTAAAGGCCAAATTGTTTTGGTAGCCTCTTGTATATAATGTAGTTGTTGGTTATAGTTTAGGGATAGTTTTGATAGCATCTTGGAGCTAGAAGATTAATGGTATCAAATTAAAAGATTGAAGATAATTTCTGAATCCTCACATGTTGGAGGACTATTGTAATTGAATTGTAATATCTAGCCCTAACCAGGAAGGCCTTACAACATTACATGTATGAATATATTTGATGAAATAGAAGGATATAATCTGTATTCTCTCTCTCACTTTGTGTGTTATTTCTTCCGTGTGTGATCTCTGCAAGGTAGATTTGGATTAGGGTATGCCTTTGGCCCCTCATCCTAATCTGCCCCATGTTAGTATGCTTGAAAAAATGCCTGATTGATCAAATTGTGAAGCTATCTTGGGATACAATTTTTATTTGGGTTCTTCACATGTTGTGGTCTTAATGAGTGTGACATTCTTGTCACTTTCAGTCTTGGATTTCACAGACTTGAATGAAGATGCCATTTTTTTAACAAATATAGGGCTTCGTAAAATATTTAGGAAATATAACTTGGTAGCTAAGAAATTACTTGGAATGATGATAAATGACTCAGGATTTGCTCAAATCTTTGTTGAAATTATTGAAAAATTCTTTGCATGAATTCCCTCAAATCGCTCTAGTTCTACTCTTGATCACTATGTGTCAAAATGACTTGCATCATTATTTATTTATACTTAAAATTTATTTTCCTACTCAAAGTTCTACAATAAATTCTTTACCTACCATAACTCAATAGATACAATGATGTTCAATTATCACTTTGAAACTTTATCTTAGTTAACACTAAATATTTCTCGATTGATACTTCAACTTGGTTAACCTTGACATTTTCACCGACTAACAATCTTTTACTTGGCCACACTTTTACCGATTATACACATTTTATGCTCAAAATATAAAATACCCCAATGCATCTTATTTCATGATGATTTGGTTCTCATTCAATAGATATAAGGAACTATTGTAAGATATAACCAATTTAAATTCAGTTCCATACTTACTTGATTTTCTTAGATGGAGGTGGTGAGATCACCTAATCCAAAAGATGAGTTGTCATCGACTGTTGTGCCTGATCCAACATTATCATTTGTTTCTTTTTCTCCACATTTGATTCCTTATTCTCATGATTTCTTTAATTGTGTTTCCATTTGTATTAACATTTACCTCTAGTTTTCTATCTCTGTAATCTTTTCTTAAATGACCAACCTTGTGACAGTGCAAACATGCCATTCCAGAATTTGTCCAATTTTGAGATCTTCCTCTCTAGTGCATTCTCATACAATTTGCTGTAATATGTCCATATCTGCCACATGCTATGAAACTAGTCCAAGTGTTTTAATCCCAAGTATATGCATTACCTTGGCTTCTTAGTTGATATGTCTTGTTTTGTCCTTTTAGTTTCTAGACTTGCTTCATCTTTGTCCTGTATTCTTGTGATATGTGTCCATGCATGTTGCAAGTGCGACAGTGTTTTTCCATATATTACTTCTTAGGTGACCTATTCAGCTTTAATCTGTACTCATGTTCTTGATGTCCATACTTATTGCAGTTATAACAATAACCATCAAATTTAGGAGTGGATTTAGGAATACCTCTTGCTTTTCTTTTGCAAGCATTTGATGTTTGGCCTAGTTTTCCACAATGATAGACAGCTTCTTCAGCCTTGGATTTTCATAGGCACTTTTTTTTTTAATCTTGTCTTGATGACTCTCCCTTCTTGATATAGCCTAAACTATTAGTCTTGTCAAGTCTTCTTTGACTTATTAGGAATTCATCCATCCTTTTGGTAATTTATTTATCTTTCTTAATCATCTCATTATGATGTTGTTGAATCTTTACTTCATTCTTCGATCTTTCATTTTCTTCTCTCAATCACTGATGTCTTCTAATTTCTTAGTAAGCTCACTATTTACTCGGTTGACTTTCTCACTCATGACAACCATCTGATTGGAAATTTTAAAATGATGCTCAGTGAGTCTTAGTATCTCAGATTCCTCTTCTTCTATCTTTTCAATCATTTGCCTTATATCTTCAATAGCCAAATTCTTTTCTTCTTTAGCTTGTCTTGCATTATTCGTGAAATCAATCATTCTAACCATTTGTGTCTCTTGATTGATCTACAATACTTTCAATTGTTCAGTAAGATGTTGATTCTTTTCAAATAGATCTGATATGGTTCCTTCAAATGCATTAGATATGCTACTAGATCCAGATCAAGATGCCTCAAATGGATCATCTATCTCTTCTTCATGATAATTAGTCTCATTATACCAAAATGCCATATCCTTCCTTTTGATCAGTAAATCTCTCATTTTTTCTTTGGCTTCCTTGAATTGTTCAATGTATATCTACTTGTGCAATTTTTTATTCTCAATAGTATTGTCAAGCTTATACCTTTCCATCTTAAGATATTTTCTCTTCAGTGATTAAACTTCCTTAAACAAGAGAACTAGCTTTGATATGAATTGTTGGAATTATGGAAAGGTGTGTACTGAGAGGGGAGGGGTGAATAAGTACCCTTTAAAACTCTTCAAATTGAATCTTTGTAAACATAAATATCACTAATCAATTATATCATTTACATTCAACATTCATCCAAAATTTAACTAAAATGTAAATGCATGTAATCTAATCAATAAAAAATTCATGAAACTTAATACACATGACACTTGTATTTTGGTATCACATAAGCCCTTTTTAGAAGGTAAAAACTATAGTGGAGATGACACCCACAAAGCTTCACTACTCTAGCAAGAAAGTTGTCGGTTAAGGCTACAAAGATTTGATCACTTCTGGCGATCTTACCTTGTTAGGAGTAATAATGAGATCAACTAGATCTACCTAATTAGAGGATTTTAGCAACACAATTAAGTGTCCACTTGGTTATAAGATTTACAAAAGAAATGTTAAGTCCATTCTATTAAGATATTTAAGGTTTGCTACAATGGTTAGAAAGTAACAATAAGATTGATCTGAAAATAACAACTTAACTTGCCTCATATCAGATCTATTATGTACTTATCTATCATCACTTGGTAATTAACTAGTGCTCGGTTCATATATATGCTTGGTGATGACTATGCTCGGTACTCGGCAATCATCTGGCTTGGTAAGAGTGCTTGGTCAAAACTATATCTGGTTAACATAGTGATCTGCCTTATGTTTTTCTCGGTGTATAGGCTCTGTGTATTGACCGACTATCTTTTCTTGTCTTGTTTATCAACTATATGATTGAATGATACTAATGAAAACCATTAATTCTCTTTAGGAGTAACACTACCAACTCAAGGTCTCCCCTTTGCTAATCACATTAACTATTGAGATTGAATCCCCTTCGATTTCTAGTTTCTCTATGCCCAAATTCTTGTACAATTTCAAACCTTCCAACAAATTTAGATTCAATATTGGTCCTTTATCCAATGGGACTTTCCAAGATAGCTAAAATCCTTCCTTTCCAATCATCAATGTAACATTCTATGCCTGTTTCTCCTAGGTTACCTCTAGAGGCTCCATCAAAGTTCAACTTGTGCCATCCTGCTACAGGTGCTTTCAACTTACATTCTTTACTTAATTGCTAAGAATTTTCTTTGGGGGCTCCATTTAAAGGAGGAATTTTAAGACCTGTCCATTTGTTTATGATCCTATCATTCCACTCCATAAACAACTTACCTTGTTTCCCCATAAAATTTCTACTATTAACCACGTCTACTATGACTGCTTCTAGTTTATTAGTTAATTGCTCCACTCCCATCTTTAAGTCCTTGAAAATTATCCTATTTCTCTCTTTCCATACTTCCCATACTAGTAAGGAGGGAGAAATGGTCCAAATATTACTATACAAATCCTTCTTTCTATTCCTAGGCCAGCCTTGGAAAAGGTCTATAAGATTTTTTGGAAGAGATGTATTCCAATTCAATTTATTCAAAATCCATAACCAATATTTGTTTGAGTATTCACACTTCAGAAGGATGTGATCTATCGTCCCTTCCTCACTTCTACATAATGCACATTGTATGAACCTTGATAGCCCAATTTCCTAAAATATTTGGCTATTATAATCTAATATTGTAAAGCCACCAAAGAAAACATTCCTACTTTCGGTAAGCATTCCTTATCCCAACATAAGTCTATTGGGAGTTCTATTTTAATAAGTTGATGTTTATTATAAAGAGTCTTATATCCATCTTTAGTATTATATTCTCCATTCTTGGCCAAAGTCCATACAGTTATAATGTCTTGAAGGTTGGGGGTAGTAGTTCTTTCTTTCAAAATTTCTAGTAATTTATTCCTAAACTCTACAGGTAGATCTAAATTCTGGCCCACATCCCATTGCCAGCCCAAAGTTGGATTTCCACTAGGGATATCCATGTAATCTTTCACATAGATCGCTTTATGGTTTTTGAGGGTTGCAATTGCCTCCTGATCTTCTAGTAAGATATTAAGAATTGGGTATCCATCCCATGAATCATCCCAAAAAAGTGTTGAACCTCCATCACCAATATTCTAAGAGATCCCATCTTTAATGAGATCTCTATATTCCTTAATAATGTCCCAAAATCTAGATCTACTAAGTGGATCCTCATCTTGAAAGACACTTAGATTATCCCTACCATCTAGATACTTATATATAATAATTTTAACCCACTATAGCTTTAGATATTTGAATATTTTCCAAACCAACTTTTCCCCTAAGGTTAAATTTTAGTCTTTGATATTTTTAAATTAACACCCCGATCCTCCTCAGATTTGCAGATTTTATTCCAAGATATTAATGCCATCCTTACTTTCTTTGGAGAACCCTTCCAAAAGAAATTCCTAAACTTCTAAATAAATTTCTACCTTATCTCAGTTGGTATGTTAAAATAGGTCATTTGGTAAATAGGTAGGGCATAGAGAACATATTTGAACATAGTGACTCTCCCTGTTGTAGATAGCCATTTCTATTTCCATGATTCCACTCTCTTATCTAACTTTCTCAAAATATTCTCCCATAAATTAGTTGACCTCTTACCTTTATCCAAAGGGAGTCCTAAATATTTACTGGGGAGTTAACCTTTCTTGAAATCTGGAATATTAGAAATTTTATTTTCAGTATTTGCATCTGTATTGAAGAACAAAATCTTTGATTTGTCCTTGTTAATTATCTTCCCAAAAGCCTTTGAATAGCCCTCTAATATAATCTTGATGCCTCTTTCTTCTTCCCTTTCAACTTTTCCATATAACATTATATCATCCACAAATTGTTGATGAATTGTAGGGTCCAACTCACTAGTAATCTTAATCCCTGTCACTACCCCCTGATCTATGGTCCTAGTCAATGATCTTCCAAGAGCTTCAACCATTATAATAAACAAAAAAGGGGATAGAGGGTATCCTTTGCATATCCCCCTATAAATTTCAAAGAAACCTTCTGGGGTCTCATTAACCAACATCGATATCTTAGGTGTAGAGATATATTCATACACTAAATTTATCCATTGATCTAAAAATCCAAAAGCTTTCATACATCTGCAAGGAAACCTCCAATCCAATTTTTCATAATCCTTTTAATATCTAATTTAATAAGCATACTAGGTTCTTGGTTACATTGGACATAGTGAATTTATTCTTGGGCTATTATAACCCCATCAAAGATAGATCTACCTAGGGCAAAGCCTACTTATTCATCCGATCTGATCTCGGGGAGTAATTTCTTAATCATATTAGCCAGGGTTTTAGTTAGGATTTTATAGATGGTATTACACAAAGATATAGGTATAAAGTCATCCAAGTAGGAAGCTTTTTCTTTCTTTGGTATAAGTGCAATGAAGGTATTATTCATCTCTTTCAAAAAAAATTCCTGAATTTTGAATTCTCTCAATCAATTCAATGACCTCGTCCCCCAAAAATGACCAACAATTTTGATAGAAGAGGGAAATGAAGCCATCTGGCCCAGGGGATTTATCAGGATGAAGTTGTCTTAAATATTTTTCTATTTCCTCTTTATAAAATTTATCATTCAACCTCTTGTTATGATCTTTATTAATTAGAGTTGGAATATTATCGAGAATATTTTCCTGGCATCGCCATTTAGAGCCTTCTTTATTATTAATCAAATCCTCAAAGAAATCCACCACTTCATGTGAAATATCCTTTGGATTATCTAAAACTATTCCATTAGGTTTCTTAATTTCCAAGATTCTATTCAAATTTTTCTTGATATTTGTGCTATTGTGAAAGAACTTAGTATTTTCATCTCCTTCAACCAACCATACTTCTCTTGACTTCTGTCACCAGAAAATATCTTCTTTAGCCAAGACTCCTTCATAATTCTTAAGCAACTCTCTCTTTTAGAAAACTCTCTTGGTTCATGCCCTCCTTAAAACCTTATCATTTAACGCTTCCATTTCCTTTTCCAAGGTTTCTTTAGTTTCAAAAATGTTTCCAAAGTGATCGTTATTCCACTATTTCAATCTTCTATTAATTTCTTTCAATTTAGCCATAAATACAAAGGCTCTTGAACCTTCAAATAGTTCTTCGTTCCACCACTGTTCTATCATCTCTACAAAATTTTCTTCTCTAAACCACATTTTTTTGAATTTAAATGGGCATTTGTTAGGTTTTCTATTTTCCTTAATTGTTAAATCCATTGGAAAATGATAAGATCCCATGGTCAGGAGAATAGAGGATTCTAATGTAAAGACAAAACCAATTAAGTTACCTTTATAGAAGAATCTATCAAAATTTTCAACAATATTACTAAAATCAATTCTTCTATCAGTCCATGTAAACTCACCATTAAATATCCCAAGGTCCATTAGTTCATTCCTATTGACCCAATCCTTAAATTTTATAATGTTTTGAGTTTCTCTAGTTATTCTTCCCATCTTCTCCTCTAGGTTTAGAATTGCATTGAAATCACCTCCTACCAAAAAGGGCTAATTAGGAAAGATATTAAATAATTCCTCTAATTTGGCCCACATAGTTCTTTTGTCTTAGAGGGGAATAGGCCCATAAATATTCAGAAATAAAAAATTTAGTGCACTATTAATACTACCGACCCTCCCACGTATCTAAAATATTATTCCTCTTATCTTTTCAAAAGATATTGTTATTGGATTTCATATCAAGCCTAATACTACTAAAGCTCCTATTGTTGGTTCTCTCAACACTTCCCATACCCCTAGCTTCCTGCCAAACGCTAGTACTAACTTTCTCTCTTGAAACATCAGGATATCTGCTTAAAACATTCAAATATAGCCCTATTTGTTAGGGGCATTGATTTCCCTAATATTCCACATAATTAACTTCATGGATTTGTATGAAGGAACTTCCCCTTCCCTACATATAGTGTTGTGATATTATCTTGACCTGCCACCATTGCATCCTTCTACCTTAATTCACTCCTAGACTTCCTACCTCTCTTCTTGAGATCTTTGGAACAATCAACCTAACCTTTCCCCTTCTCGCTTATAGAAATTCCCAATCTTTTATTCTTCCAACTCTTTCTCCTCCAAATCCATACCTACCCTAGCTTCTACCTCCATCTCAACCCCTCAGATTCCTCACTATTTAATACATTTACAACTCTTCTCAATAAATCCTAGCTATTTCCTAAAAAATGTCCTCCTTTCAATATTAAATCCAAACCCAAAAATTCATTCATATTTTCTAATTCCATCCTTTCCATTTCCTCAATATCCATTCCTTCGGTTAGGCCATTTTCATGTCATAGAAAAAATCCTAAGAAAATGGTCTATTCATGCAAATTTTTTTGAAAATTGTGATGCCCTAGATGTATCTTGTTTCATTTAGTGAAGAAAATATGTGAGGATTCATAGCTTGCACCCTTATCCTGAGATATTTTTTGATGTCACCAAGCTCCTGTTCAGAGCACATGTGTTCATTTGCAAAACCTAGGGAGATTTTTAAGTTTTAAGGTATGATAAATAGGTCTTTTCCATGAATGAGGGTTTCAAAAATTTGTTTAAAGTCCATAAACCCTTGGCCTATTCTATTTCTCTGTTACCTTTTCTAGCCACTTGAGTTTCCATTTAGCACATGTTTTATTTCCTTGGAAGCCTGTTATGTTTTATTCAATGACTTCACAACTGAGGTGTTCGCCAAATCTCCTATTTTCTAGGCAATTAGTCATTTTATCTGGTGACCTAGTGAATAGAGTCGGTCCTATATTCTCCTAATCCTGGTGGTTAAGCTCCTAACATCTAGCGACCTGGCAGGTGGTTATTTTTTCCTGCAGTCGCTTAGTCTCCTAAGAAATTCAAAATATTCCTTTTTATTAAGTGACATCCCGAAACCCTTTAGTTGCATAGTCTCCATAAGGCATAGGAATATTACCTTTTATTGAGAAACTTAGCAGAGGGCCTTCAGTCAGGAAGTCTTCAGATAAAATGGTAAAATAATAAATCTTTCAGTGACCATGAGATAACTATAGTCACCAGATCTCCTAAAGAAGTTAAAGTCAAGGAAGAGTTCTAGAGATTGCATGACCACCATTGATTCTCTCTCAAAAGAGTAAGATCATACAGTTGTTTGTTAATCACTTGATAAAGATGATGTCATTCCAAATTTCTAGAGATTGGGTGACTACTGTCAGATTAAGATCTTGTGGCTAGCATGAAGTCGCTAGATGAAGTCAAGATTTGATGAAAATTTCAGCGAACATGGACTGAAGGCTTGGTCCTATGTTCTCATGATCTAACCCAAGGCAAAGAATATATTCAGTGACTTAGTGAATTCTCTTGGTTACGTGATCTCTAGGCCAAACCTCATTTAAGTAAAATGTCTCGCGAATTGGAGAGTGCCTTCAGTCATGTAATCTCCAGATGACTAAAGGTTAAGGTGCTGCTGATTGAGGTCAGAGTGGGTCCACTACCAGATATTGCTGATGTGTCTACTCCTGATTGGTTGTCAAGGTTGATGATGTGACCAATACTTTTCAAAGCTCAATTGACTGTTATAAAGATAAATGAGAACTACCCGATATGCCAAGAAATGATGAGATTGACGGTTACATTTTAAACTTGAGCCTATTAGTTGTTGCTGCCAAATTTTAAAATTGTTTAAGGGTTTTTGCTAGGGTTTTGATTGCTGAACCATGACACAAAAAAGGGTAGCTCAGATTTGATTTTTTTTCAGGACAGTTGTAGTTAGAGAAATAATGAAGAAGATATGGGTGACCACCGTGATCTAATTTTTCTTCTTGGGGTGCCATATCAGTTTAAATGTAGAGGACTGATGCTTGACACAGGCAGCTAGGGTTTGATAGATGTCATAGATCTCCATGCTATGTAAATGCAAGATTTTCAAGTTGGTTGTGGCATTTAAGTTTGTTTTCCCTACAATAAGAAATTGGTCCAAATTGTATTTGCAGTTAGCCTTGATGATGAAACCAAATAATTGTACATCAAATTTTATCCATTTTTTTTGGGTTTCTAGGCTTTTCTTGCATTCTTTCACATCTTATTGAATCTGGTTGTTTGTAGACCTAATTTTTCCCTAAATGATCCATAGCTTGTTGTAATCCTATATAAGGATTTCCAAGATCATTTAGAAGGGTTCCAAACTCTCTATAACTTCAGGGTTGGTTCCATGAATGTTCTTTCCTGTAATATAATTCCTTCTTCTATGCATATAGGGTGTTCCCTCTTTCCTTTTTGGCTTTGAGAATATAATATAAGTTGTAATAAGTTTTTCTTATGTATGAGATTTCAACATATTTGTACTACTATTAGATTGTCTCCATTTGATTCTTGAACTTGTTGATTAAAGCATTAAGGGTGTTTTGATCTTTCTATTGTATTTCCAAAGTGTCTGCAATAGAGTTGTTTTCATAGAAACAACTAAGTTTAGGACTGGTTTTCAGATGTGTATGAGTTGGGGTATCAAAGATATCTTGAACTTGTCTTTCAGTGGATGTTGATTAATGTATTGCTTGTTCCTAGGTCTTTTCTAAGGGGAGGGTTAAAGTCCTTTGAATAGGTGATTGCATATCTAAGGGCACAGGTGGATTGCTAAGCATGGTCTGATTAATGATGTATGTTTGGTGTAAGGCATTAACATATTAGAATGTGTTGTCTTCTTGTTTCATAGCTCTTTGTTGCAGTGATTTATTTGACTCTGTTGCCCATTGGATAAGGCATTGGTCTATGAGAGACTTGGGGTATTTCAGGGGTAGATTCAAACCCACAAAACTTAATTGAAATAATCTTCCCTTTCCATGTTGATAGGAAGTAGTAGAAGTAGTTTCTAATTTTTAAACTAATTCTATGCAAGTAGGTTGTTGGATAAGACTTGGTGACTCATTGAGGAACAAGATACTTATAGGGGTCTGAAAGATATTCCATAGTCATATACCTGCAGGCCTGTTGTTTGACACAAGAAGTTATGTGTGTGCAGATGAGGTATACCCACCTGAGTGATGTGGAGCTCAAATTGTAGGAGGATCATTCTCTTGGTCCTTGTTAATTGTCCATTTTTCTTGTCAGAATTTGGAGTGGTTATTGAGAGTTAGTGACATTAATTTGTTAATTGGATTGTAAATCTGACAGTGTGGGAAAAAGGAGACCAACAAAATGGCAACTCTATTGGGGATGAGCACATAAGAAAGAAATAAATCAGTTAAGAATATCTGGATACATTACACAAAATCAATATTTTACTACCTAGATTAATTTGGCCCATCTGAGTCACCCAAAAAAATGGCGACTCTACTAAGGAGGCCATAGTATAGAGTCAAGATTCAAATTTTTTAAATTATCTCACCTAGTTGTGAGTGGTGACTCTGAGTTCTCTATTTGGTCAGTGCAGTTTGTGATAAATAGAGTGTAAATCTTGGTGAAGTTTTGGTTGGTTAGAAGGAGATACAAAATTAAGTGCAACATATTCCTCTTCAGGGAGGTGGTGAGTCTACAAAGAAAAGAACTTGATGGAGCTACAAAAAGAGCTCTAGATCTACCCTGCTTCCCAGTCAACAAGCTAAGGTTCAACTGTTGTTCCCAGGTATTTTGATTTTCATATGCAAATTCTTTTATGAAAATCAGTAGGGAAAAATGTTTCCCTATCAAGTGTTCAACACTACTAAGGGATGAGTATTAGTGGGTAGTTCCTTATAGAGGAATACATGCCCTTTTGTTTTGATGGCATTGAAGGTGCCCCTAATGAGTTTACTACTGAGGATGGGGATGGCTTGCCAAGATTCATAGCTGATGGATCAGTTTCGACAAGCTAGCATGTATATGATCTCATGGGCCTTTTGGTGAAATGGATATTGAGCATGAAGATTTTTCCATGAGGTTGCTTGTGCAGAAATTTATTGAAAGTGCAAGGGATTGGTTCTTATCCCTTCCTTCATGTTCAATCCCTTCTTGGGATGTACTAAGAGAAACATTTATTGAAGATTTTGATGAAGGAGATGATATGGATGGGTATGAAGAAAACAATGAAGATCAGATGCAAGACATTAATGTCTCTATTGATCCCATCATTAGTGATTCTGACTATGAAAATCTTCTCATCAAAATTGCTACTCTCAAGAAGAAAATTACAGAGAGAAATGCTGAGATCTGGCAGTTAGAGGAGGATAAGAGATTGCATGCATTGGCAGCTCTTTATGTTGGTCATGAAGAGGCTAGTTGTTTTGATGTTGATTCTCATCATGCAAAGAGTGTTGACTATGATGCTAAATTTGAGCTCAATGCATATGAGGATACTGAAGATGAATATGAGATTGATAATATTTCCAATTTTTCTGCAGATTTTTCTTCTTATCAGCATGAGAAGGCAACCTTCTTGTCCTAGTTTGAGGATGTTTTGTGTGAGGAGCAAGAAAGAAAATATGATGTAGATGATGATTCATGCAGTGTTTTCTTTACACAGAATGATTTGAGGCTAGAGATGTCTATCCTTGTTTTAGACAGGGATGATGTTTGCAGCATCAGGGGTGAGGCCAATGAAGATGAGAATAAGGTTCAAAGTCCATTAAGTAGTGAAAATATTTAAGCACTCTTGGCTAAAGAATTCCAAAGGCATGCACCTGGTATGGATTTTGATTTGCACCTCCCCTTTGACATATCCTTTGACACTGATAGTGAGGTGGGTGTTCAAAGTGATGAAGATGATCCATGTTTACCAGAGTTCCCCTCCTGTAGTGACTCTGCAAAAGAAGAGGTTGAAGGTCATGACAGTGTGTTTTTTTGTCATAAAGATTCCATTGATGAGAAAGTTTCTTGTTCATATCATTTTCCTTCTTTTTCCAAATATGATAGTGAAGGTGATAGTATTGAATAATTTTTCTTCAATGATTGGGACATAAATTCTTTTGATAGAGATGATGATGCAGATCAATTATCCCGCTGTTAAAATATTTGTGTAAGAGACCTTCACTTGGTTCATGATCCAGTTCATGAATACATCATGGAGGAACCAAGTTGCTCAGTGGCTGAGGCAATGTACGAAGGTGAATATGAGGATCCAAGTCCTTTTCAACCAAGTATTTCTTTGGTAATGCATGATGATCACTATGTTTTATTTTTTGATGCATTACTAGATAAGTTTTGTATTTCCTATCCACAACAAGAGGTGAATGATACTCCATACTTCTTGGATTATGAATATGATGGTTGTGACTAGAAGAGCATGGGCAGTGATAATTGCAATTTCATTCTTCAGCCCATGAGTATTCACATATGTTGGCAACAAGATGATCATGACACTTTCAAGTGGCAGGTTGCATATGTGGATGAAAATCAAATCTTTGATTCAGGAGGGTTTTTGATTTTTTTTGGTGGCTCGGGGCCACCAAGTAAAGTTCTAATCTTGTAAGATGTTTGTAAATATTTTCCTTTCGGTTATGTGTTTCCCTTCCTATTTTCCTAGTTTGTTTCCCAATTTTTGAGAGGTTCCTTGTCATTTTTTGTCTAGTATGTGGTCTTCTTCCTCTAGAAATTCTAGATTCTTGCATGGGCACAAGTTACCCATCATCCCCAGATAGAGCCACTATTAGGCCATTTTCTTGTCATAGAAAAAATCCTAAGAAAATGGTCTATTCATGCAAAATTTTGTGAAAATTGCAATGCCCTAGATGTATCTTGTTTCATTCAGAAAAGAAAATCTATGAGGATTCATAGCTTGCGCCCTTAGCCCAAGATAGTTTTTGATATCACCAAGCTCCAGTTCAGAGTGCATGTGTTCATTTGCAAAAACCAGGGAGATATTTAAGTTTTAAGGCCTGAGAAATAGGTCTTTTCCATGAATGAAGGTTTCAAAAATTTGTTTAAAGTCTATAAACCCTTCACCTATTCTATTTCTCCGTTACCTTTTCCAGCCATTTAACTTTCCATTTTGCACATGTTTTATTTCCTTGGCATCTTGTTATGTTTTATTCAGTGACTCCGTGACTGAGGTGTTTGCCAGATCTCTTATTTTCAAGGCAGTTAGTCATTTTATCTAGCGACCCAATGAATATAGTTGGTCACGTATTCTCCTGATTCTGGTGGTTAAGCTCCTACCATCTAGCAACCTAGCGGGCGGTTATTTTTTCCTACACTCACTTAGTCTTTTGAGAAATTTAGAATATTCCTTTTTATTAAGCGACATCTTGAAACCCTTCAATCACACAGTCTCCTTAAGGCATCAGAATATTATCTTTTATTGAGTGACTTAGCGGAGGGCCTTTAGTCGTGCAGTCTCCAGATAAAATGGTGAAATAATAAATCTTTCAACAACCATGAGATAACTATAGTCACTAGATCTCCTATAGAAGTCAAAGTCAAGGAAGAGATCCAGAGATTGCGCGATCACCATTGATTCTCTCTCAAAAGGGAAAGATCTTATAGTTGTCTCTTAATTGCTTGATAAAGATGATGTCACTCCAAATTTCCATAGATTGAGTGACTACCATTAGATTAAGATCTTGTGGCTAGCGTGAAGTTGCTAGATGAAGTCAGGATTTGATGGAAATTTTAGCGAACACTTGACTGAAGGCTTGGTCATGTGTTCTCATGATCTAACCCAAGGCAAAGAATATATTCAGTGACTCAGCAAATGCTCTTGGTCATGTGATCTCCAGGCCAAACCTCAGTTAAGTAAAATGTCTCATGACTTGGAGAGTTCCTTTAGTCACGTAATCTCCAGATGACTAAAAGTTAAGGTGTTATTAACCGAGGTCAGGGTGGGTCCGCTATCAAATATTGTCGATGTGTTTGCTCCTAATTGGTTGCTGAGGTTGATGATGTGGCCAAGAATTTTCAAAGATCAGTTGACTATTATAAAGATAAATGAGAACCACCTGATATGCCAAGAAATGATGAGATTGATGGTTACATTTTAAACCTGAGCTTGTTAGTCATTGTTGCCAAGTTTTTAAATTATTTAAGGGTTTTTTCTAGGGTTTTGATCGCTGAACCATGACATGACAAGAGGGTAGCTTAGATTTGATTTTTTCCAAGATAGTTGCAGTTAGAGAAATAATGAAGAATATATGAGTGGTTGTTGGGATTTGATTTTTCTTCCTAGGATGCCATATCGGTTTAAATGCAGAGGATTGATGCTTGACATTGGCGACTAGGGTTTGATAGATGTTAGAGATCTCTATGCTATGTACATGCAAGATCTTCAAGTTGGCTATGGCATTTAAGTTTGTTTTCCTACAACAAGAAATTAGTTCAAATTGTATCTGCAGTTAGCCTTGATGATGAAACCAAATAATTGTACATCAGATTTTATCTGATTTTCTTGGGTTTCTAGGCTTTTCCTGCATTCTTTCACATCTTGTTGAATCTAGTTGTTGAGGCTTTTTTAGACCTAATTTCTCCCTAAATGATCTGTATGTTGTTGCAATCCTATATAAGGATTTCCAAGATCATTTAGAAGGGTTCCAATTTCTCTGTAACTTCAAGGTTGGTTCCATGAATATTCTTTCCTATAATATACTTCCTTCTTCTGTGCATATAGGGTGTTCCCTCTTTCCTTTCTAGCTTTGAGAATATAATATAAGCTGTAATAAGTCTTTCTTATGGATGAGATTTCAACATATTTGTACTACTATCAGATTGTCTCCATTTGATTCTTGAACTTTTTGATTAGAGCATCAAGGGTGTTTTGATCTTTCTATTGTATTTCCAAAGTGTCTACAATAGAGTTGTTTTTGCAGAAACAACTAAGTTTAGGACTGGTTTTTAGATGTGTATGAGTTGGGGTATCAAAGATATCTTGAACTTGTCTTTCAGTGGATACTAATTAATGTATTACTTGTTCCTAGGTCTTTTCTAAGGGGAGGGTGAAAGTCCTTTGAATAAGTGATTGCATATCTAAGGGCACAGGTGGATTGCTAAGCATGGTCTGATCAATGGTGTATATTTGGTGTAAGACATCAACATATTAGAATGTGTTGTCTTCTTGTTTCATAGCTCTCTATTGCAGTAATTTATTTGACTTGGTTGCCCATTGGATAAGCCACTGGTCTATGAGAGACTTGGGGTATTTTAGGGGTCCATTCAAACCCACAAAAATTAATTGAAATTATCTTCCCTTTCCATGTTTATAGGAGGTAGTAGAAGTAGTTTCTAGTTTTTAGGCTCATTCTATGAAAGTAGGTTATTGCATAAGACTTGGTGACTCATTGAGGGACATGATACCTATAGGGGTCTGAAAGCTATTCCGAAGTCATATACCTTTAGGCCTATTGTTTGACACAAGAAGTTATGTGTGTGAAGATGAGGTATACCCACCTGAGTGATGTGGAGCTCAAAGTGTAGGAGGATCATTCTCTTGGTCCTTGTTAATTGTCCCTTTTTCTTGTCAGACTTTGGAGTGGTTATTGAGAGTCAGTGACATTAATTTGTTAATTGGATTGTAAATATGATAGTGTGGGAAAAAGGAGACCAACACCTTCATCCATCCCATACTCTTCTCCTTCCTTTAATGATTCTAACATGTTTCCTTCTCTGATTGGAGTAGAATCCATAGCCCATATTGAATTTACTATTCCACTTTCAATATTACCAAGCTCTTGATTTACCACCCTTCTCATAATTTCTATCTGATCTAGAATGTCTCTTAAATATTCCTTATACTCATTAGCACTGATATCCTTCTAGAGGGTTTCCTTTACTAGTGATGTCTCCTTTACCCCATATATGGATTCTTGGGAGTCCTTTCCCTGAGACCTATCAGGCCTTCTTTCTTTGAATCTGAATGATTGTCCTTGAGCATCCCTTTCACACATATAATATTAGCCCATTATTGGATTGATGATCCCATGGTTGGAAACCTTCCTCAAAGACTTCTTGAGCTCAACACTTTCTTGTCCTCCTATAACACTCAAATCTAATTTTTCCTTATTAGGACTAGATTCTTTCCTAACCTCTTTTACTATATTTAATGAGGGGGCTCAATTTGTACTCTCTTTGTTTTCTCTCCTTTGAAACTCCATTATTTCACCCTCTTCCACTTCTTCCAATTGATCTCTACGCATAGGAGATCTATTTTCTACCACAAATACACCTTGTTATTCATTACATCTTATTTCCACCTCTTGAATCAAAGAAAGGATACTTGATTCACCTACATCTTCAACTAAGTCTGCCTCTTCTAATACCTTAACTATCCCACTATAGAACTCTGGTCTAACATCAAAAGAAGCTTCTTTAATCTTAATTTCTATATAGTTTTAATGAATTTATATAAATATTCATCCTTACTATAATAGCACAATTGGAGTGAGAGAATCTTTCTTCCTCCATTCCTACAAAATCACCTAACTGATTAAAAATTTTCCTTAAGATTTATATGTTTATTAATTCTATAGGAAGATTAGGGAGAAAAATAGATCTATTTAATTTAAAAGCTTTCAGATTACATGGATTGAAAGTTGGTTGCCAATTTAGAAATTTAAAATCATAACCTCTATAGCAAGGAGATTCCCCTATTAAAAATGTGTATTTAAGCTCTACCTCACTATAATCTATATAAATAAATTCTTAAAATAAGATGACCACTCCTACTTTCCCTTTGAAGGATTTCTGAAACCAATCTACCATCTTCTCCACTAGAATCCCAAAACTGCACCATCTTTCAAAGACCCCATATTTCTTACAGAGTCAAGCTACATTTCTTCAACCAACCCATCTTTGATTTCTAGTACATGATCTTTTCATCTGCTTTAGGGTTGAGTACCCTCTACTTAGATCTATCCTCCCTCCCTATCTTCAAAGATTTTATCTAATGCATAATTTGAGGATTCACATGGCCATGATTATCTTCCTAATTTTGTTTCCTCTAGGGTTTAGAGGGAAACCCACCACCATCTTCCTTCCCTTTTGAGAAATGATATGGGTATTTACCCTTGTAAATATTATATTTTTAGGAACCAGATTTAGGGAACCTTCCTCTAGGTGTTACAAATGGTGAAAATGATTAAGAATTAGAGGAATCTAGTATATTCCATCTGGATTGGAGGGTAAAAATTGATGATGGTTTTGGTAATTACTAAATGTCCTCCTATCAGAGACCCTTCTTCTGAAAGATCTATTAAAACCCTTTCTTTCTACCCTCAAATCCCTTCTAGATTTGATGATATTCCATTCCAAATCCTCCTTTGGTTGAGGAAGGAGGGCCTAGTTACCCTTAATGGCCTTAACATAACCTTCCTTTTCTTACTTCATCCTCCTAAAGAACAATTCATGCCTTTTGATAGTTGCAATTTTATTAGTTGTCTATCGCAGAGCTCTTTTTTAAGATTTAGTTGACAATTTCTTATAAAAATCATTCAATTATTGAATTTGAAGGAAATTGACAATTTTGACATTTAATTAGAAGAATGCAATCAATCAATTAAATAAATAAAATTATTTAATTGATTAAGACATAAATTTGTGTTTTCATCATGCACAAGTGGTGGGATAATTTTAGGTCTCTATAGAACTAACAAAAAATATTGATATCGTTGTTGTAGAAATTAGAAATATTTGTGTCCATAGTGAGTAGCCTACCAAAAATATGATGCCATAGACCTTTGAACTATGTTGGAGATAGGATTATCACTGCATAAGGGGAAATTACACCAATAATGAAGATGCTCGATGAAAAATCATAGTCAAGAGACTATTGATAGTGTTGTTGCATAAAAGATAAATCATTGCAATAAAAATTGGCAAAGGAGATAAATGAAGCCACCAAATTTATTGCCTTAGAAACAATGTATGCTAGCCAAGCAAGTTACTTGCATGCTAGAAAATGATAATAGAGAAACATTACTTGAAGAACCAATCAATATTGTTTTCCTAAATAGGAAAAATAGAAATTCGATAAGGTTTCAAAGGCCAATACAAATATTGTATCAAAACCACTACAGATCTACAAAACTATAAGGTCAGATTGAGCCAAATAATTTTTTTATAATAATGTTGGAATGAGTGACTATCTACAAGAGATCAATTAAGTCATAGATTGATGCCATAAATTCTTTAGCAATTCAAATTTCTCAAGCGGGCTAGAATCTCACTCACTAAGACAACTATAATACCATTGTTAGAAATAGGAAATACTGAGAGGGGGGGGTGAATCAGTATTTCACAAACTTTTACTTTTTCCCAATTATGGATATAACAAATTAACTTGAAGCTTGCAAAATAAATTAAACTAAGAAAATTGAATAACAAGCATAACAATAAACTAAATGAACTCATAACACCATGTTTGTTCTCGAGGAAACCCTGGCCAAGAGGAAACCCCAGTGGGGATGATACCCATAACTGATCCACTAATAAAAAGTATTCGGTTAAGGATGTGGACCCTGTTAAGAGTCTATTACATACATATAGTATCTTTGTCCTAGTTAAAGGACTTTAGGCCTTGTTAGAAGCCTCAACCCTATTAGGAGTTGGTATTACAAAATAGGATGTTTGCAAGATGATATCACTACCCAAACATGCAATATACAATGATATCTGAATACAAAGGTAAAGTACATAATCTTTTTCTACTACCAAATAGATTTCTAGGCTCTTCACTTTCATATAGAGAGTCTTCTTACTTTCCTTCTTACAATATACAACTTTTCATTACATAACATTACAACATTCATTCATTCGTATTCCTTCACATTACATGCTTCTTACATATATACAAGTTATTACAATTAATAACTTTTATTTGGCTTACAAAATATAGAATCTTTCCAAAATACAAAATTAATTCATCCTACCTAAGGGTTAACATCTAGGATGTCATCCCTTATATTGTCAAGTCATTATTTTGATAAACAAAATAATCCCTTAACTAAATATTCTCATTATATCTTCTTTCTCTGTTCAGGTGGGCTTCAACATTGTCTCTATAATTCTTTAGTATCTTCTTCCGTACATGTTGTACAAACTTGTACTCTCACATGTGGCTTTGATACACATAGAATTATCCATGTTCAATTATGCATGCACTGAACCTTCTTCTATGAACATCGCTAACCAAAACTTCTCTGATTAGACTGGTGTACTTAGATAATTTTTACTTGCACTCATACAAAACTGATTCCTTCTATTATGCGATCATCATGGTGATTATATGTTTCCATTTTGACAAAAATATGATATCCTACTTAGCCAAATTGCCTAAAATCTCCCCCTTTGTCATTGGTGGCAACATATGGGAAAATTGGCTAAGTCCCAAAAAAAAACTTTAAGATACAAAATTTGTGGCCATAGAAGTTTACACAACTACTTATATCTCCAAAATACTTATCTCCTCAAAATATATATACTCTACCTAGGAGTATGCTTCATGCTATATATATACAATCTATACATACAATTTTCTGCTACTACTTCTCCCCCTTTGACAACAATGACAAAGGTGTCAAAAACTTATGTCAAAAATTTCTTTACCTTAAGATTTTGGGATTGCAAGGCTAGTAGGCTTGCAACACAATCTGTAAAATTTATCTTCAGGGTCTCTATCTCTTTGTCCCATGCCTTCTTTACTGCATCTGAAATGCTTAGAAGTGCGCAAAGGCCAAAAGATGCAATTTCACCCACCTTCAGATTTGCATAGTGATATTTTCCATAAGATGCCTTAGAAGAAAGACATTCCTCCAATTGATTTTCAAGAATGCTCAACTTTATTGATACATTCTCTCTTAATAGAGAGAATCTTTTCAATCTCTTCTCCTTCTCATCATTCAGAAGTCTCATATCATCATAGATTTTTCTTATGTTCCTCTCAATGTCTGAGATCTTCACATTAGGGCTTGACAAAAGGTTCACTACCACTTGTAACTCTGCCTCTTTGATCTTTGTCTTCTCTGTTAACTCTGATGTATGAATTTCTAATTTTGTACACTGAATGTACAATGCTTTTCCTCTTACCAAACATCTTCTTAATTTCTTAATATAAATATCTTGATTTTCTATATCATTTATGATATTATGACATACATCTTGAAATATTTTAGCATCATGGGCTACTTGGGCTTTTATTGTGGCTATATATGAAAGGTTAGTGAATTCTGTATCAAAAGCTTTCACAACCTCTCTTGATTTTCCCTATGGATTTGCCTCACTGATTTGACTAGATATTATACTTTGTAGCTTCTCAGTTACTTCAAGTAATGTTCCTTCAAGGATTTTTACCTTCTTATTCTTCCCAATAATTTTGTTCAAATATGAGATCAACTCTATTTGATCATCATCATAAACTTCCTTCTTCCTCATCAACTTTAGCTACAGGTGCTTTCCTCTAAATAGCGGTAAAGATGGTCTTCTATCTTTTACCCAGACCACTTGCCATTACCTTCACTCTTTTTTCTGGTGGAGTGGTGGAGGATCTAGTGGATTTTCTCACTTCCTGCACTTACACTTCTTTAATTTCTTCCTCTAAGTCCTGAGTTCCTTTAGTAGGGGTTGCAATAGATGTTAGGGGTGGAACTGATAGGATTTCTTTCTATCCTATATCTCTTATTGTTGTTGTAGTCTACTTCACAATCTCAAATTCATGCTCTGTCATGCCAGTTTCTTCAAGAATTTTCTTAATGGTGATTTCTACTCTTTTCTTAGTTTTCTTTTGTTCCTGTAGTGATTTTGTGGAGTCAAAGTTCTCCTCATATGTTCCAAATCTAGGACTCTTGGTATCCAAATTACTCTTAAGTAATCTTCTTATGTATCCTTCAATTTCAATTTTAGAAACTTCATATTCTAGTGGATCTACAAATTCCACTCTAGGTTCAACTGCTTCAATGAAAGTAAAGTTAGGCGTGTCAACCAAAAAACATATCTCATTTTTTTATCTCTCCACAATAGTTGGTGGAATCCTTGACCTTTTTCTCATTTGATTTTGAAAAGTTTTGATTACCAAAGTGGCACTCTCATTCACTTTGTCTATAGGGTGTCTTAGATACACCTTGTTGATTTTGTCCATGGTATTCCTGTTATCATTCCAATCCTCTCAATAGTATATGGAAATCTCCTCAATAAATGGAAAAACATATATGCAATCAAAGATGAGAATCTAAATTGTGAGTTCTTAGTATTCTTGATCTTCTCAAGGTTCTCTGTCAACTGAATTCTCAAAATTTCAGACATGTCTACTTGAACTTTCTCAACACACACAAGATAGGCTACATGTACCATGCCAGCCACCATATCATCCTCTCTAGAATTTTCACAAAAATTTGAAGTTAAAATATTGCACACATATCTAACATCATCCTGTATGATCTTTCTGATTACAATTCCTCTTCCATTGTAAGATGACTTAGTGTTATCCAATACAGTTTTCTTCACATTTTTCTCATTAAAAGGAATTACTCTAGATTTAGATAGACTGGTTACCTCATGAATAAGGCCTATGGTGATGTCTATGACTCTATCATCTAACCAAAATTTCTCATTGTGAATCATGCTCGAGATTATCTTAGTTCATTCATCATCTTGAAATTCATAATGTAGTGTGTACTTAATGATATAAATATCTTTCAAATGTTTAAACCCTTCTTTGTATGACATGTCCTATGTATAAATATTTTCATATTACATAATCAAACTACCATCTACTATGGTTTCAAACTTTCATTTCAAATAACCTCTTATATCTTCCAAGTGCAAAAATCCATATGGAACGGATGAAAATGCTAAACTAGGGTCTTCTTCTAAGGGTTCTACTGGTTTCCTTTTCAATCTAGGTCTAACTGAATCTTTGATATGATGGACAAGTAATGCATCCATGATTCTTATAAAAAAAACAAATTCTTGATAGTGATTACTTAGCAAAATACCTCAGAAATGCAATTTAGGGCTTTGCATAGATCTGGCAAGAAATCCTTCTCTAAATGCTACAAACTTCTCTTAATCTCCACTAAATCACTCTCCTTATCACTTATAATCACTTGAATGATCAACTAATACTAATCATAATCTTTTATCCTTTAGATCTTTCAAGATTCTGATATCACATTAAATTTCTTTGTCACTTCATACCAAAAAGTTGTTCTTGGTTACCTACAAAACTTCATTCTTTTTGTGTACTTGCATACATTCATATAAATTCATGCACTCTTAATCATAGCATAATTATATCATATACTAGCTCATACTAAATTCACAAGACTTAATTCAATCTACTCTAACTTCTACACTATTCTAATTCTCTACTCTAATACATAATTCATAAAATAATTAAGATGAATCAGGAAATGATTCACACTTACTATTAGATACTTCACCTGTCTAATTTTTTGGTATAATGAGTGTGCTTTCTTGATCTGTGGCTTTAACAAATTTAACTTCTTTTGAGTTACTACATTATCCTTTTTGACTATTGTTCATATCCACATTCCTTCTTGTATAGTTTCTAGGATTAGTGTTCCTCATGTTCTTCATTCTGCAAAATCTTGCTGTATGACCAAAGTTGTTGCATATCTGACAAACTACTCCATTTTTTCCATATTTAGGTCCTGATTGATTGATTTGTGTTCTACAATTTCTAGCAATATGTCCAATATTTTTGCATCTATAACCAACAACTTCATTCCTTTTGTTCATGTCTCCAATAGGTTTCTTATCTGTATGGTTAGTATCTCTAAACATTCTACTACTATTATTATCATTAGATCTAGGTTTCTTACAATCAATAGCTTTATGTCCAAAACCATGACAATTATAACAATAACCAGAGATAGGTTTGAATTGCTTACATGTGCAATCTCTCTTCATATGTCCAAAAGTATTACATGAAAAATATCTACCTTTGAATTCTCTTCACATATCTTTAGGTGGTTCATCTTCTTTAGGTGGATTAGGTATATCTTTAGATTTGTTAGCTGCATCAGATTTCTTTTCAAATTTTCTCTTAGAGGGTTTTAGATCTGGTTCTATACATTCCTCAATCTTCTTAGGTGAATTATATCCAAGACCGGTTATATCATAGAATGGTTTTTTATAAGACATTTGTTCATCAATCTTTTTAGTACTAGAATATAGTTTCTCAAGATGTTGTTTACACTGAGTCAATTCTCTTTCACAATTGTATTGTACTTTTCAAGTTCATCATACTGCAATTTTGTTTTCTCAAGTTTAAATATCACTTTACTAAGTTTAGACTTCAGATCTTCATTTTTAGATTTCAGATTTGATTCATCTTTTCTATTTTCATTTTTCAGACTTAACTTCAAATCTACAATCTTTAACTCATGTTTAAGGATTTCATTTTCTTTCTTCAGTTTTGAAACTTCGTCATAGTCCTTAACTTGACTTGTAGGTTCTTTCTTTGATTTCAGATCTTCTTTAAGCTTCTTAATGTAGTTTTTTGCATCATTATATTTCCCTTTAAAAGTATCTCTTTCTTCAGTAAGAATATCAATCTGTTTCAGAGCTTCTTCAAGATTCTTCTACAAATGATCCGTATCCATAGAGATCTTAATCAAGTTGTTAGGCTTTCTCTATATAAATTTATTCTGAGTAACTAAGCTCTGATACCAATTGTTAGAAATAGGAAATATTGAGAGGGGGGGTGAATCGGTATTTCACAAACTTTTACTTTTTCCCAATTATGTATATAACAAATTAAATTGAAGCTTGCAAAACAAATTAAACTAATAAAACTGAATAATAAGTGTAGCAATAAACTAAATGAACTCATAACACCATGTTTGTTCTCAAAGAAACCCTAGCCAAGGGAAAACCCTGGTGGGGATGATACCCACAACTGATCCACTAATCAAAAGTATCTAGTTAAGGATGTTGACCCTATTAGGAGTCTATTACATACATATAGCATCTCTATCCTAGTTAAAGGACTTTAGGCCTTGTTAGAAGCCTCAACCCTGTTAGGAGTTGGTATTACAAAATAGGATGTTTGCAAGATGAGCTCACTGCCCAAACTATTAGGAATGCATGCTTAATATATCCTATGGAGTATTGGCAGCCATTCTGTAGTAGTTGTTGTTGCATTCATGACTATGATTATCATTGATCTCAACACAGTGATCTACTGGAGATTAGTAGAGGAGTAGACAGTGTTTTGATTAGGGCATGTGGATATTGTAGATCAAGCTATGTGATGTTGAGGATTTACTCTTTGATATGTTATATGTTCATGGTTAAGAGTGCATACAGTAATTCATTTATTCATGGAAGTTATGAGCATTTTGGTGGAAGCAGTATTCAGGCAATGTTCCTGAGTAGCAGTTTGTGGAAATCAGATGATATCTCCTAATCAGGATGGAATCTAGTTTTGCACAGTTAAAGAGTAGTTGAAGACATATTTTTAGTGGCATAGATGACAATGAAAACTTTGAGGTCACACGAGTGAAGAATTATTCTAATTGGAAGCCAAAAATTTTGTGTAATTTTTTTTGTAACGTGTGGAAACTTTTATTTTTTAACTGGATGCCGACTCATTTGTAATTAATTGAGTGTGGTATAAAGGAAGGAATGTTTTTCCTTGTTTTAAGTGATAGAGAGAGATGAATTGAATTGAAAAAGTGAAAGATTGTCAAAGCGAATTTATGAAAGAAGACATGTGAGGTACAAAGATCTAAAATTGAGATCTGGTGTAGCAGTTAGTGCAGTTTGCCACAATTAGAGAAGAGTTAACATATTATTGAGATCAGTAATGATTTGATATTATTCTATTGAATAATCTAGAGATCAGTTGGACAGTGTGTTCAGTGATCTTTCCATTGAAGCTGTTTGGGCAATGGGTCCTTCTGTCTTCCATAACTCCTAACAAAGTTAGAATCTTTTAACAAGGATCTCCTAATAGGGATTCATATGTACTGGATGTATTTCATAAGACTCCTAATAGAGTCCATCCTTTCACAAGGAATATTCATATTAGTGCATCTTTTGTGGGCATCATTCTCACCGGGGTTTACTCTTTGATCAAGAGGTTCCCTAGTCAACATATCTTGTGTCATTGTGTTATTGTGTATGAATATCTTTCTATGGTTGGTAATTATATTGCTTACATAGTTAAAATCTATTAAAGTTGATAAAAGTTATAATTATCAGATAACTGATTCACCCCCACCTCTAAGTTATCTTGGTGGACTTTACTTTCTAACAATTGGTATCAGAGCGGTAGGTCCTTGAAAGAAAATTTTAACAGCTTAAGGAGATCCATGGTGAATTTTAGGAAAGAAAGCCCTAAGTTTGATGGAGTGAATTTTGATAGATGGAAAGAAAAAATGAAGACACATCTACTATGTTTAGGACCAGGTTATTGGTTGAATACAAAGAATGAGAAGACTATCATTGATGAGGATAATCTTGAAACATGTTCTAATGATGAGAGAGATCTATTCATGTGTAACACACTTGCTAGAGAAGCACTTTTGACAGCCCTTCTAGAGAATGAGTATAGTCAGGTAAAATATTTGAAAACATCTCATGAAATTTGGAAAGCTTTACACTCTACTTTTAAAGGTGATGAACATGCAAAGAAAGTTAGATTACATAATTGGATATGTGCATTTGAAGATATAAGAATGATGGAAGATGAATCTGTTAGAAGCTATATTGGTAGAATTTCAAAAATTGTTATAGGCATAAAATCTTGTGGAGGAACAAAGATAGAAAATGAAGTTATATGGAAAATTCTGAGGACATTGACTCCTATGTTTAAGTAGACAACACAGATGATTGAACAAGTTATACCTTGTACTTAAAACTTTACAAGAGAGACTCTTCTTGGAAGATTGGAAGCAACAGAAATGAACTTGAGGCTATCAAGAGATTTTCCTAGAATTGAGACAACATTCAGTGCTCTTAGTGTTTGCCCTACTTTGTCAAGAAGCATCAGTGTGAGCGGAGATTATGCTGGCAGTAGCAGATCTAGAAATGAAGAAGATAGGAAGATTGAAGAAGGTATTGCCTTACTTGTGAAGAGAGATCCATAAGGTAAGAAAATTTTTAAATGTTGGACTTGTTAAGAATATGGTCATTTTGCATCTAAATTTCCTAAGAGAGTTAAAAAGTACATAAATAATTTCAAGCCTAGAAGATCTAAGGAATGTTATTATGCTAATGATGAAGATCTTGAAGCTAGTATAGAGAGAACTTTAAGTGAAAGTGATACTGAGAATAATGATGACATAGGATTTGTAGCAATTAAAGAAGAAAATCCTGAAACAAATGTTAAGGAAGAAAAAGCCCTACTTTCTCAAGTTGAAAAGAAATTTGATTGGATTATAGACAGTGGTTGTTCACATCATATGACTGGAAACATGAAAAAGTTCATAAAGTTTAACAATTATGATGGAGGAGTTATTAGAGTTGGAAACAATGCACCTTGTTTGATTAAAGGTATATGATCTATTACTCTTGATGGGAAGACTAATACTAATGATGTTTACTTTGTAGATGGTTTGAAACATAATCTTTTCAGTGTTGGATAGTTTGTTGATAAGGGATATCAAGTTTGATTTACTGAGAAAACTTGTGTGATAAAAGATAAAGATGGAAATTTGATTGGAACTGGATCTAGAACTAGAGGTAATGTATTTCAGTTGAATCCTACTAAGATGACATGTTTGATTACTAAGATTGATGACAGTTGGTTATGGCACATAATATTTTGTCATAAAATTTTTGATAACATTGTGAAAATAAGTACTACACTTGCAGTAAGTGATTTTCCTAAAATTATGAAGCCTACTAACATGATTTGCAAGGAATGTGTGATGGCGAAACAGAAGAGAAGTTCATTTCCCAGTAAGAAGTTTACATCTGTAGAGAAGTTGGAGATTGTTCATATAGATTTGATTGGTCCTACAAGGACTAGAGGATTCTATGGAGAAAGGTATTTTATGATTCTTGTTGATGATTTTACAAGAATCATGTGGATTGCATTTCTCAAAGAAAAGTCTGAAGCATTTGATAAGTTTAAGCTCATTAAGAATAAAGTTGAGAATGAATCTTGAATGAAAATTAAATGTTTGAGATCTGATAGAGGTGGAGAATTTACTTCTAGAGAGTTTAACACCTTTTGTGAAGTGAATGGTATTAAGAGACAGTTTTCATCCTTTAGAACACCTGAACAAAATGGTATTGCAGAAAGAAGAAACAAATTAGTGACTGAAGTAGAAAGAGCCATGTTATTTGAGAATGATGTGGCAAAGATATTTTGGAGAGAAGCAGGGAACACAATGGTGTTTACAATGAACAAAGTACAAATCAAAGTAGACACATACAAGACACCCTATAAATTATGGTTTGGACATGCACCCTCAGTTAAGTATTTTAGAATTTCTGGAAGCAAATGTTATATAAAGAGAGATGATGATATTGGAAAGTTTGATCCTAGAAGTGATGAAGGTATATTTCTTGGATATTCTTTGAAGAGAAAAGCTTATAGATGTTATAACAAGAGAACTAAGACTATTGTTGAGAGCGCAAATGTTAAAGTTGATGAAAAGTTCAAAATTCAAGAAAGAATGCTTGATTATGAATCTGATGAAGGAACTCATCCTAAACCTAATACCGAAACTATTGAATTATTCTATGAAACTAACAGTGACTTGTTGAATGAAAGCCATAGTGAAATCATTGAAGAACATACACCTAAAGTGAGATCTAAGACAGTGACACCTAACGGGAATTTATCAAGGAATCATCTTGTTGAGTAGATTATTGGAAGCATAGATAGAGGAGTTCTAACTTGAAATAAGGTACAAGAATAGTTATGTTTGATTTATCAAATTGAACCTAAATCTAGTAGTGAAGCTTGTGAAGATGAACATTGGATTAAAGCTATGAAAGAAGAACTAGATCGGATTGAAAAGAACAAGACATGGGAATTCATCCCTAGACCTAAAGATAAGAATGTTATGGGAACTAAATGGGTATTCAGAAACAAGATGAATGAACAAGGAGAAGTAGTAAGAAACAAAGCAAGATTGGTATGTAAGGGATACTCACAGCAAGAAGGAATTGACTATGAAGAAACTTTTGCACTAGTAGCAAGAATTGAAGTAGTAAGAATGTTTTTGGCCTATGTAGCTTTTAAGAAATTTAAAGTATATCAGATGAATGTGAAGTCAACATTTTTGAATGGAGAATTGGAAGAAGAAGTCCACATTGAGCAGCCTGAAGGTTTTCCTTTGACTCAAGAAGGAGACATGGTATGTAAACTGAAGAAAGCCTTATATGGACTAAAGCAAGCACCTAGAACTTGGTATGCAAGATTGGATAAGTATTTGTTAAAATTGGGATTTACAAAAGGAACAGCTGATAGCAACCTGTACACAAAAGAAATTGAAAATGGTTTGTTAATTATAGCTATTTTTGTTGATGACATTATTTTTGGAGGAGAAGATGAAGCTAGTGATAAATTTGCTGATGAAATGAAAACTGAATTTGAAATGAGTATGATTGGTGAAATGAAATACTTTTTGGGATTATAGATAACATATAAAAGTGATGGTATCTTTGTAAGCCAGACAAAGTACTTGAATGATTTGTTAAAGAGATTTGGAATGGAGAACTGTAAATCAGTTGGAACACCTATGGTAACTAGACATAAATTATCTAGCACAGATGAGACTCCTATAGTTGAATAGAAGAAGTACAGATCTATGATTGGAGGATTGTAGTACTTGACACATACATGACCTGATATAGCACATTCAGTTGGAATTGTAGCAAGATTTCAAGTTGAACCTAGAGAATCACATTATGAAGTAGTAAAGAGGATACTGAGATATTTAAGAGGCACAATGGACTATGGATACTGGTATGAAAATTATGATGATTTTACCCTATGTGCATATACAGATGTTGATTAGGGAGGTAGTGTTGATGATAAAAAGAGCACCAGTGGTGGAGCATTTTTCCTTGGAGGAAGATTGGTTTCTTGGCTAAGCAAGAAACAAAATTGTATTTCATAGAGCACAACAAAAGCCGAATATGTAGCAGCAGCAAAAAATTGTAACTAGATAATTTGGATGAAGAAGATGCTGAAGGACATTGGAATAAAGTTTTTTGAACTTATTTTTATACATTGTGATAACACCAGCACAATTAGTATGTCTAAAAACCTTGTATTACATTCTAAGACAAAGCATATAGAGATAAAGTATCATGTAGTAAGAAAGAAAGTTGCTGAGAAAGAAGTCAGACTTGAATACATAAACACAAAGGAGGAGATTGCATACATATTTACAAAGCCTTTGCCTAAGGATACATTTGAGTATCTGAGAGGTATGCTTGGGGTTATGCCCCAGCCTACTTTTGAGAAGTGATGCAGATTGGTTGCATCTATCCAGTGGTATATGAGCCTTATCTTTCTTCTAGATTGGATGTTGGTACTTCCTCTATGGGGGAGTATGTGTATCTGAGCTGAGTCATGAGGACTCTAGTGAATGTATTTTCTGAATAGTGTCTTTTGACATTAGAGTTTTTGTTGACATAATGATGAAATTTTTGTCATTGATGTCAATGGGGGAGAAGTATACATGAAAAACAATTTGTACCATCTTTTGGAGAGAACTTAAGGAAAATGAAGCAAGATTTGATTGATGAAGAGGATTTGAAAATATTTGTTGAAGAGCAATAGAATTGCAGTATTGGATTCATGGAACATTGGATGTTTTTCATCTATGTTGCCATCAATGCCAATGGGGGAGATTGTTAGGAATGAATGCTTAATATATCCTATGGAGTATTGGCAACTATTCTATAGTAGTTGTTGTTGCATTCATGACTATGATTGTCATTGATGTCAACACAATGATCTACTGGAGATTAGCAGAGGAGTAGACAGTGTTTTGATTAGCGTACCTGGGATATTGTAGATCAAGCTATGTGATGTTGAGGATTTACTCTTTGATATGTTATATGTTCATGGTTAAGAGCGCATATAGTAATTCATTTATTCATGGAAGTTATGAGCATTTTGGTGGAAGCAGTATTCAGGCAGTGTTCCTGAGTAGCAGTTTGTGGAAATTGGATGATATCTCCTAATCGGGATGGAATCTAGTTTTGCACAGTTAAAGAGAAATTGAATACATATTGTTAGTGACATAGATGACATTGAAAACTTTGAGGTTGCATGAGTGAAGAATTATTCTAATTGGAAGCTGATAATTTTGTGTAATTTTGGTTGTAACATGTGAAAACTTTTATTTTGTAATTGGATGCCGACTCATTTGTAATTACTTGAGTGTGGTTTAAAGGAAGGAATTTTTTTACTTGTTGTAAGTGATAGAGCGAGATGAATTGAATTGAAAAAGTGAAAGATTGTGAAAGAGAATTTATGAAGGAAGACATGCGAGGTACAAAGATCTAAAATTGAGATCTAGTGTAGTAGTGAGTGCGGTTTGGCACATCAAAGAAGAGGTAACATATTGTTGAGATCAGTAATGATTTGATATTATTCTATTGAATAATCTAGAGATTAGTTGGATAGTGTGTTCAGTGATCTTTCCATTGAAGCTATTTGGGCAGTGGGTCCTTCTGTCTTCCATAACTCCTAACAGAGTTAGAATCTTTTAACAGGGATTCAAAATCTCCTAATAGGGATTCATATGTATTGAATGTATTTCATAAGACTCCTAACATAGTCCATCCTTTCACAAGGAATATTCATATTAGTGCATCTTTTTTGGGCATCATTCCCACTGGGGTTTACTCTTTGATCAAGAGGTTCCCTAGTCAACATATCTTGTGTCATTGTGTTATTGTGTATGAATATCTTTCTATGGTTGGTAATTATATTGCTTACATGGTTAAAATCTATTGAAATTGATAAAAGTTATAATTATTAGATAACTGATTCACCCCCCTCCTCTCAGTTATCTTGGTGGACTTTACTTTCTAACACAAACATGCAATATACAATGATATCTGAATAAAAAGGTAAAGTACATAACCTTTTTTTGTTGTTGAATAGCTTTCCTATTCTGATTTAGCTTTCTAGGCTCTTCAATTTCATATACTGAGTCTTCTTGATTTCCTTCTTACAATATACAACTTCGCATTACATAACATTACAACATTCATTCGTTCATGTATTCCTTCACATTACATGCTTCTTACATATATACAAGTTATTACAATTAATAACTTTCAGTCGACTTACAAAACATATACTCTTTTCAAAATACAAAATTAATTCATGCTACCTAAGGGTTAACATCTAGGATGTCATCCCTTATATTGTTAAGTCATTATTTTGATAAAAAAAAAATCCCTTAACTTAATATTCTCAGTCTGTCTTCATTCTCTATTCAAGTCAGCTTCAACACTGTCTTTGCAATTCTTTAGTGTCATGCCCAGATTTCCTTAGGCAAAAAACATCACTAAATTTTTTTTTATTTAAAAATATTAACATTTAAAAATGTGAAAAGTGTATAGCTTACTAAAAATTCTTCTAAACACATTTAGAAACAACATTACAAGCACTAGTATGGACAGATTATCACAAGAAACATAAATAAATAAAGAACATTACTATTCTTACAAGTTACAGCTACAATCAAAGAGATACATCAATAAGCATTTCTTTTTTTTATTATTACAACTTGGAAACAAGTCACTCCTTACACATACTACATTCATTCATAGCCCTAGCTTGGTCCAACCAAGATATCTTAAAAAACCTGCAAGAAAACAAAACTGGCTAGCAAAACCATGGTACTCTCCTCCCTACCATATGGCATCATGAGACCTTGTAGGTCCTAGCCAACCCCTAAGCAAGGGGAAATCAAGCCAACAAGAAACACCCATACATCCCTCATATATTGCACACATCTCATTACTTCAAGAAACAACAACATATACATCATTCTTGCCCTCACACAAGGATTACAACAACTTTTTTTTTCTTTCTACATGGCCATTCACAACAAGGATCTACTAAGACCCACTCAACAAGATGGAAATAAGAACTTCAAGAAAAACAACCATGGTTCATCTCTAGCTCACCTAACAAACACATTTATCACCACGACACAAGAGATTCAAAGCACTTTTCCCCAACAATACTCCCATGAATGAACTCAAGGACTTACATTAAGCATAACAACCACTCACAACACACATATACAAACTGAAATACCTTCCTACTCATATGAACTCATAAAATGCATAAAATCCTTTAATGGAGGTTGAGGTGCACATACCTTCACCTGAAGTTATGGTAGATAGATCCAATGAGTCTTCCCTTTTCTTCCCTTTTTCTTCTCTAACTTTCTCCTAGCTCCTAGATTGTCTCCAAAGTTGGAGAGTGGGTGATTGGGCAAAACCATCCAAGTTTGCCACTAAAATAGGCTTCTCACACTCTCCCATGCCCTTGGGAGAGTTTTCAGCTTCCCATTGGGTGACCTACCCAAACCTTACAACTTTCCTAAGGTGGTACTACAAAAGGTGAATGGGGAAGAGAGTTGGAAACTTCTTGATTTTCGTCATTTGACAAAAGCCCACTTTTGGAGGGCTTCCCAAGGTGGCTCTAGGGTGTCCTATGGTTAAAAAGGACCCTTACCCATAGGTATAACCCATGGGCCTACTATTTTTGTGAAAAACAACTCCCTAGGGGTCAAGTTGACCCCTCAAAACCCCACCTAAAAGTGAAATTCGAGATTTAAGGAGATGTGACTTCCCATGTGTGTCCTAACCAAGGTAGAGGTATGGGGAAGACCAATTTGTACTAGAGTTGGATGGTGACAACTTCCTTATTACCAAATAAATTTAAAATGCAACTAAATTCACATTACAAGTGTCATAGACAACTCCAAAACACATCACTTTCTTACTTGGCAAGGTCCACAATTAAACAAAGAAATAACAAAATTAAATATTCACATAACCCCCTTTCTTTTCAAAAAAATAAGACACGTCACAATAGGCTTAGTCCCCCTTTAGGACATGAATTTGGTGTCATGGGAGGCACACATAGAATAGCTTGATTTCCCCTTTCCATGGTTTTAGTCCTGCACACTCAATATAATTATCAGTATTCCCATAATAATCAGAGCATGATCAAAATACAATTAAAACTTAACTTTCATTTTATCAATACACTTTCAAGTTAGGTAACGAGTTATCCTCTAAGGAATCCATCAATTCTCTCATGATACTAGATTTCAAATGCTTCAATTTACAATTAATCCAAAATTCCAATCTATGAAATCATCACTGTTTGCTTTATTGAACCAATCTTATTCTACCAAGAAATTATAATCTTCTCAATTCCCAAAAGTAAGATTTAATTTTGAATAAGCATCATGACCTAAAGTTAAAGTCACATAATTATCAACACTTTATTATTAATCCTACCTCAGGGTATACTAGGGACTATGGTAAAATAGTTATCAATGCTATTTCAAACTTCTCATTTTAACTCAAGGTTAAGTAACCTAACCATTCATTGCAGTTTCACCTCTAGTTCATAGAAATTAATTATCTAATTTGATTTGTTAGGATGTTCCAATCCTACAATATTAAACTTTGAACAAATTGAATTAACTATTAAATCCATAATTACATGAAAGTGCAATAAGAGTTTCATTTGTACATCATTTCCTAGCTTAACCATAATTATTCATTAGGGCAATATTCTAATCCACATAAGCTCCTTATTATAATTTCAGATGGAATTTCCAAGCATCTTAGAGTAATATTAATTCTATCATGTAAGCACAGGTTTACACCTTCATGTTCTAATACCACAATAGTTAACTAAAGGTAATATTACTTCAAAACTATGTCTTAAATTATCATATTCCATGAATTCATTTGAAGATGAAATCTATTCTAATTAAGTTGATGAACTATAGTCAAAATATCTACTAACTTCAAATATAATCTATGGAAAGTTTTACAAGAAATAACAATAATGCTTACTAGAGTGTTCTTACCAAGATGAGGGAAATGGAGGGGTCCTACATTTAGTATCTTCTTCTGTGCATGTCGTATAGACTTGTGCTCTCACATGTGGCTTTGATACACATAGAATTATCCATGTTCAAGTGTGCATACACTAAACCGGCTTTTGTGAACGTTGCTAACCAAAACTGTCTCTGATTAGACAAGTGAACACTGCTATACTTAGACAATTTTCACTTGTGCTCATACAAAATTGATTCCTTCTATTATGCGATCATCATGGTGATTATATTGTGCCATAATGACAACAATTTGATATCCTACTTAGCCAAATTGCCAACAACCATGTCAAAATAATTAAGAGATCAAAAGCTACAATCTTCAGGATTACATAAGGAGAAGCCAATCACTAGAAGATTCCAAGAATAAAATGTTTAATTAATTGATGATACAAAGAGTACAACAACCTCCTTTTATCTAGGCAAGGAAAAAGGAAAAGGAGGAAACTAAATGTGATATGTGTCCCAATCATGTGTAGGAGTAGGTACCTGGTAGGTGAAAAACAACTACCTAGGTACATATAACAATGCAAATTTAAGAAATATGCAATCAAAACTAATAAAATATGTTGGTAACCTAAGTTAGACTTAAGCATTGTGCATGATATTTATTCTAACATTTCTTTAATATTGTTTAAAACTATAAGTTAAAAACTCACATGGGTGTTTGTGTAATCCTTTATAATAGTTTTTTAATGTTACTTAAAAAAATAGAGATCTAGAAGGTGAATGGAGAAACACATAGCTTAAACCTATAATTTCTTACTAAATTACAAAAATTTCTTAAGAAAATTGACATGCCAATATAATATTCATCAATATCTTTCTAGCACCTATTCATTTAAAAAAAAATCAATACCATTTGGCCAATATATGGAACTTAATATATGTAGCTCCTTTGTGCAATAAAAAATATTCATGGAACATTCCTAACAACCACGATAAAGAGCTACCAATGGATGTGGCACTCTAATAATGATCAAGTGGGAAAGGGTTGGTGAGGTTTTTCATTACTTGAGTAGTGTACCAAAGGAGTGGTGTGAATGGGTAAGATGATGTATTAGAGGTGACAAAGGAAAAATGTAGACATCATGGTGTACTGGTATACAATAAATATTTGTATGCTCTTAGTAGCTAGGTTGGTGGTATTGTGTGCGTAAAACATATGATATTTTTTGAACCTTTTTAAAATACACAACTTAGTATAGCCTTATGTTAACAAATATTTGAATCTCTCTACACAAAATTTGACAACAATTATTCGCAAATAGGGGTTTTATGTCATTCTAGACTTAATGGTGATGTCGATTTAGCCTAAAAAGAATCAATTGATTTTTTGTCAATAGATTCTTCTAATCTATGTTCACTGATAAATTCTCCAACATTTGATTTTGAAGAAATGACACTCTAGTTTGACTTTCTCAAGACCTCTAAATGTAAAATAATAGATAAAAGTGATGGTGTAATCATTATACAGTGGTAGAAACCTAGATTTGAGAGATAACATAAATGAACATGGAATTTTAATTTTTTAAAACTATTTTATTTTCTTAATATTATAATATGATGTAATAGAAGAGCATACATGTGTTTATGTATTCTTGTGAAATAGCAAAAACCCCAATCCCTCAATAAAAAACTCTAAAACTTAAATTACTAAAACATGAAGTTCTAATAACATGTTAGAATCTCGTAAATAGATGATAAAACTAAAAAGAAACTATGAGATATAAAATTATTTAATTATATAATAAATTATAGATCAAAGTTTTTGAGAGATGTGTAAATGCCAAGAAGGGAAATATACATTAGGAGCTACACGGGGTATTTTTTGAGTAAAGGAAGGAAAGAATGAGAGTGACAATATAAAATCTCAATAATTACCCCTTTCACTTAATGCTTTGAATTGAGTACCTTCTTTTCCTATGGAGAGTGTCACACATTCATTTGAATTAATAACGTTAATAGGTTTATCCTCTTTGATATATATTGGAATAGAAGATGTCTTAGTTGCTTCAAAATTCCTAATGACAATGTCTTTATCAAATAGTAATGTTCTTTTAATATAATATGCTTGGTCTCATGTGTATATAACATTTATGCTTTTGATTCTTTAATATAGCCAATCATTTTGCACTTTTTAAACCTTTCTTATTTAACTTTCCCTTATTTTGTTGAAGGATATATCATATGCAATATGTACTAGGACTAAAAATGACATAAAGTAGGCTTACAAATATGTGTGATATCAACAATTTGAAACCCAAAGGAAAGGTTTAGTTTTCAGTTTGGATATAGATTCATAAGTTTCAATAGATCAATGATAACTTGAATGATTCTAGTTCATTTAACATTTAAAGTATTATTATTTTCAATGAATATTTTTTTTAGTAAGATTAATGAATGATTTAATATCTTTTAAAAAATATTGTGTAATAACAAAACCAATAAACCAATCATCCTTGTAATAAATATTTAATTTAAACATAACATAAAATGTGCTTCAACTTCCCTAGTTTATTTTCCATATCCCTACTCCTATTATAACATTCATTTTATTTTTATCATAACTTACAAAATAATAATTGGATTTTCATTTGATATTTGTAAGTGCTATGATTATGATCTATGGATGAGTCATACCAATTGTTGTGCTTCCAATTCTCTTTTCACTAATTATGAGGAGACTTAGTCCTTTAAAGAATCCCTTTCTTAACCTAGAATTTTTTCATCCTATACAAGGTTTGAAGATAAAACATCAAATTTTAAGTTTTAATGTTCCTATATAGTATCTTGGCCTCTTATAAATGATTGATAAGACCTCAAAATAATTTATAAGTTATTTGTACAAATTATTACTTTTATATTCCAAGAGAATCACGCTCATTTTTATTTATCTTTATTTTTAGTCTAGGGATTATGTCTTATGTATTTAATTTATATTGCTTAATCATTTAGTAAGAAACAAAATTCATACATCATTTTAATTTTCATATGTTTCTCTAAAATAGATCCTACATTGAATCTACTTATGTTCTTATGAATGTATAGAATAGTTTCTAAAAGAGTAAGCTTTAATCATGTTGTTATCCTATTTAATATTGAAATTTTCTAATTTTTGTGTTAAAACATGGGGATATTTTTTCATGTCAATAATAAATTCATTGAAATTATCAAATATTAGAAAAATATTCATATAAGATATCAATTTAATTTCTAACAAAGTAATACCACTAGAACCCATTTCCTACAAAATCACCTTTTTACTATGAAAAATTAATAATAATCTTACAAAAATTCAGTAAATTTTTTTTATAAAATAATATACAAACTCCATAAAGAAGTTCAACTATACAAATATTTTCCTTAATATACAAAATATATACCAAATGAAGAATGCCCTTTTATTATTAATAATTATGATTATAGTACGTTTCTTTTCCCAAATAAATACAATCATTTAAACTAATCATAAATTTTTCCCCTAACTCACTCACTTTTAAAATGTGGAAGAAACTCAACCAAAAAAACATTTTTTCAAGAAGTATTTTTAAATGATGATAATATTGCCCTTCTACTCCTTGTAAACATATAATAATCACACTTCACACCTTTCTGAAACATAAGTTCAAGAAACTATATTTTTTTTCAAAGCTTCCATGATTCGCCTATCTAAAACACAAGTTCAAGAAACTAATTTTTAGTCCCTGTCATTAAGGCAGGAGACAAAATTTTTCAATAGCCTTTTGAGCATTAGTTTTATCCTTGAAAACCATGCAATCTACAATAATCTTGGCAAAAATTATAGGATTGGAGAAAACTCAAAATTAATCTAGCGTAAAAATTTGTAATTCTTTTTTTTCTATTCGTTGCTGGCATTTTTCCCAATAGTCTTTTTCTATTTCCATTATAATATTAGATAAAAATGTGGTGGGCGTTTCAAGTCACATTTTACAGAGAGGCTATGTAGTAGGAATATTTTTTCCCTCTTTCATGGCATGGGGATTCTCATTCTGCATTTCTTTAGACAAGCCTCCACCCGTCCGTTTATGGCTATATTCCATGTAATGGTTGCAAAGAAAAATAAGTTGTTGTATAGGGTTTGTTTGCATGCATTGAGGTGGAGGTCATTTAAACAATTTGGTATATAGATCCACATGACTGTGGTGGTTTAAAATGAAAAAACATTTTAAAGTACACTCCACAAAGTGCTCGACACCTATAGAAGATCTTGGCCCGCTCTTGGTAAACATCTCATAGTGTTGTAAGTGTTGGATATTGCTAATGCATTAGGGATATTGTTCATACATTTAATATGTTTAATGAATACATTGAGTGATGTTGGAGTTGTTGTTGTCATTCATGTTTTGTCACTGATGTCAGCATATGTTTCTGTGAATAGAACACGCTAGTTATTACAATGTACAGACACTGTATGGATGTTTCAGAATGTGTGAAGTCAGATGAGAGTATAGAAAGATGTTGTGATCTTATATCCAAGATTGCATGATGTAATGTTATGTATTGGTTGAGTTACAAATGTTTTGGTGAAGAATGGTTACTGGACAATAATAGTGAAATTTGACAGAGTAAGTCTTTGTGTTTTTGGTATATCTTACAGAAGGTATGGATTCAGTGTATGCGAGCTTAAGGGATGATAGTTAGTGTATTAAAGAAGGTTCTTTGGTCTACATAGGGTATGGGAAGAAGGATGACGTCAACTATGGCATGTGTTCTAGAGAAGACCTATTTGGAAGCCGACTTTAGAGATGTAGCATATATTATGGATGACAAACTTGAATTAAGGATGCCAATCCTTGATTGTCATAATATAATTGTTGTATACTTGTTTTAGATACTGTGTGTATCTTAGCAAGGAGTTATGTAATTATTTGTATATTAGGAAAGCCTAATTGGCTGACCTAATCATGTAGAATGTAATAGGGTATATATGTAAGATCTTTTCTTTTGAGAAGACATGGAGAGAATGTATGTAATGTAAAAGGAGAATTGTGGAAGCTGTAAGCTTGTTTATGTTGGATGTAGAGAAGAGGATAATTGTATACTTCATTGGAACTAATCAAGCAAAGATAGTTGCTATTGGACAATTCAAAAGATTGAGTATTTCTTCATATACACTTGTGTTACGAATAGTGAGTTCTGAAGGTGGACATAACCTTCTTTGGGTAGTGAGCTTGGGTAGTGAGCCCACCCTTCTTTTTCTTGACTCCTAATAGGGTTTGTCCTCTAACAAGGACTCTGTACTATAATATTTCAATCAGATCCTAATAGGGCTAGATCTTCTAGCAAGGATACTATACTCTCAGTACATCATTAGTGTAGTACCCACCCATAGTTTGCTTTCTGTTTCAGTTGTCGTACTCTTTTAGGCTTGTATTTCAGTTGTTTGGCCAAATTCTTTTAGGTCACTTTTCATGTGATCAATATTATTTTAGTGGATGATGATTTTGGATTATTGATGTTATCATGTGGTTGCATAGATTAGATGATGATATCATTATGATGTTATGTTTTATGCTTTATATTGATTTATAATGTTACAGACCCCATACTTGCATGTGTATGGTTATCATGTGTGTGTATCTATTTGGCATGTTTGTGTGGTAGAGGATGGAGGCGTAGTTACTTGCATAGTTGAGATCCACATGACCGACCATACCCTATCATTGTCTGCTATATATATATATATATATATATATATATATATATATATATATATACATGCTTCATCTTGTGATGTCATGTTTGCAAGTACATGGCATCATTTTCTCTGAATTGGCAAGAGTGAGCATGCCCATAAATATTCATCTCAATGGTAAAGAGGGGAGATAATACACAGACCCAAAACCCTAACTTAAACCTAATTGTCCTAGGATTGGACAAGTATCAGTTTGACTATCCTACCCAGATTCATCTAGTTGATAGGAATTCGTGGATCCCTTTTTGGTGTTTTCTTGGTTTGGTTTTACTTGGTTTGACTTCAGTTGATTTATTTCTTAAGTGGGTGATTTTTTGTGATTTATTGATTAATGATTATAGTTAAAATTCAAATAATTGAATATTTGGATTTAATTGATTATTTGATTAAAATTAGATTTTAATTATGTTTGTGTACGTTATTAAATATTTAATTGCATGGTTTTAGGATGCTTTAAATATTTAATCTATTTAAGATAAATTTTAATTATAAACATGTGCATTATTGAAAAGTGAATTGTTCTCAGAAGTTATCAACTTGTTCTAAAAAGTCAATGTTGAGTTATGCATGAAAAGTGTTTCTAATTATTAATTAAGATTTATTTTCAATTTCTGATTGGAGTTTATTTGAGAGTTAACTGTTGAGTCATCCCTAGGGTTTGCATGAAATGGGGAATTGAATCCCTATTAGGAGATCTGCATTCATTTTGAGGGAACACACAGGTTTTGGAGAATTGGTGGAGAGAGCTTGGATTTTGGCATCTTGAGATTTTTGGGTGAATTTTCTTCGCTTGAGAATTTGTGAAAGCTTGTTTGTGCATCTGGATTTTGGTTTTGCAATCTTTGGGAACTCAGATCTACAGGTTCAACTTCATACTTGGAAGGATCTGGCCTTTTCTTCTTCTCAAAGGCTTTTGTTTCAATACTAGCATTGGATCTGAGGTAGGATTGGAGAATCCTCTTTGTAATTTTTGTCTGTGCTATTTTCTATGATTTGTTATGCCTGGTGAATCTCATTAACTTTAGATCTGTATTTCTATGATTGTGGGTATTAGAAAACCCTTAGATCTATATTTTTATGATTTTATTTAGACTTGGCATAGTAAGGATATGTTGTCCAATTTTCATGAAACAACTCTCTATAAAACTCATAGAAAACAAAAAAATTAATGTAGGCTATAGTTCAACTATAGAGCCTTGGAAAAATAAATAAGTTGTGTGAAAAAACCCAATTTGGGTAGAAAAATTCATGCTGGAAGTTAAAATAATTCCTCTCTAGTTTTGACACAGTAGGAATTAAAATTACACCAGTAGAAAAAATATATAAGCCAAGAAAATCAAAAGGAAAAAGACAATATTGTGTGTAAAGATTTAAAAAAAGGTTTGATTACCTTTTCTGGGAAAAAGTACAGAAACTTTATATTTCCATTTTCAAAAATTGTCTCTTTGTACATTTACATGTACATATACATATACATATACAAAATAAATTACAATTGACTTTATTAAAAAAAAATTAAACTTTCAAAAAAAGATGGCATTTTTTTTTTAATTTTAAATATAAAAAAAAAATTAAAAATTTTGATTGGTGGGGCGGGGGCCACCAGTCCCCCCTACCCCATGGTACCCCATGGTATTGTGCGTAGGCACTTGCCTACACACGGGAGCTGAGAGAGCCCAACATTGTAGTCTATGACTACAATGCCAATGGGGTGCGGGCCCCACAGTCCCCCCCACTTATGAGCTTTTTCATTTATTAATATATATATAGAGTTTATTTAATATTTAATATAAATGAAATTTTATTTTATTATAAAATTTTATTTAGTAAAGTTTATTTATTATTTATTAAAAAAAAAATTGTTTATTAAAATATTTAATAAATTTTATTTTAGAGTTCAAATAATAATAATTTTGTAAATTGTTAGTTATTATTTTTATATGGAATTATCATCATTTAAGACTTAAATTTAGGTTTAAATTATGCTATATATTTTAGAATTGATATTTTAATTTAAATTAGTTTAAAATTATTTATTTGATTTTAGAATCAAACTTTCAATTCAATTTAGACTTGTAATACTCGATGTAATTTGAAATTAATTATTTAATTTAATTGGATTTAAATTATTTAATTTATTTTAGAATCAAAATGGTAAATTAATTTAGACTTAGATTATTTGATTAATATGGAATTAATTATTTAATTTAATCTAGATTAATTGTACATGGATGTTTAAATACTATTTTAAATGTGCTTTCTAAAATGCATGTATTTGATTAGTTTCAAATTATTTTGAATGCATGATTTGAATTTGGATGTGCACATATTCACTGTAATTGGCTATTTATGTTATTGTGTTTCTATTCTTCTTGGGTGTTGTGTTCTTCTGCATTGTGGGCATTAGATGACCTAGGGAAAGTATAGTGGTTGGGGTTTTGATTTTTATGGGCATGTGTACTGCTTATGTTATGTCGTGAGTGTGATGTGATGTGTTACCCTATCTGACCATATAGGCTTAAGTTGTACTAAATTTTGTAAACACGTATCTATAGTCACTCTTGATTCTTGTGTATGCTTCTGGATGTGGGACTACCTAATTTTCTATATGTGTTAGATCTAGGAGAGATCTGTGAGCCTAGGGTAGTTTACCTAGATATGTAGTAAGGGGAGGCTTGCAATAAGCACCGGGACCCACAAGTGGCTGCCAAGATCACTTATTGTAAGTATTTGTAATCAAGTGATAACTTAATATAACATTGAGAGATATTAAAATGAACCTAATAAGATATGATTCCTCACCCATACTTGAGTGCTATTACAGACTAAGATGGAGGATGAGATGATGTTTGCCACCTTTGAAAGGTGTGTATGTGGCATAGTTAATGGCTTCGTCTGTACGAGAGGTCATTGAATGTATGCACCATAAAATGGTCACCTAGACTTTGGGCCCCATTTATTTAATCTATCAATATCAATTCCTGAATCAATATTTGTCATACATTCAAATCAAATTTATTGATCAAATCATAAATATTTCAATTTTCCCTAAAGTTTGAATATCCCATCAATTTTTAATTAAAAGAAATATATCCCTTTTTAATAAATAAAATAATATTATTTAATTGAAATTAATATTCTTTGAATGAAATAATGTTATTTAATTAAAATCCTCTTTTAATTAAATGGTTTTATTTTATTGAATTAATATTCATTTCTAAATTATATAATATTATCTTATTTAATTAAAAGAGATATTATTCTTTAAAATTAAATAAATGAAATATTCTCTCAAAAGATCTCCTGTGATGAAAAAGGAAACAAATTGAATAAAAATAAAAGAAAATAAAATGTAATTCCATTTTATTACAAACCTTCTAAAAATGATGATTGTTTCCTCTTTTTCATTTATCCCACATTGCTTCTACTTTCACATTCGAATCCAACTTTTCCTATAAAAGGAGACCTCTCATGCTCATTCAAGGATCCCGAATTTTGATATCGAACTTATGCTGCAGAATTTCATAGCTTGTAATCATTTAGCATTTCAACTTGCACATTCACATTTTAGATTAATTTACATTTTAGATTATTTGCAAATCATTTTAGTTTAAATCCATTACATATAGCTTAATTTCATTTTCAATAAATTAGTTTAGCTTAGTTTGCATGGCAAATCATTTAGAATAGTTTCATTTAGATCAACTCAAATCTCTCATTCTGAGTTGTATTTGCATGGGTAAAATAGGCTGATCTGAGGGCCACATTCAAACCATGCTCTTCTCAGATAGAGAGCTATGGGTCATTTTGTGAGAACTCACTGTTGAGCACTCTCGCATACAAAGACTCATAGAAGTGTGATCACTCATCTGTGCACACATTTTTGGCGCCCACCGTGGGGCCCTGAAAATGGGTTTCCTTTCATTTTCATTAATTTTCTAGCTCTGAGGCTAAGGGTTTCAAGGGTCCTGGTATACTCTACAGGACGTTATATTTGGCCTTTTTTTTGTTTTTTTAAAGGTTTTCAGGAAAAATTTTACAGGTTCTCTAAACGACAAATTTTATTTTTTTTCTGCGAGTCCGTACTGTCTGTGTATAGATTTTCGCGTGAGAGTACAAAGATATCCACGCGAGATTTTTCTCCTGTAGCGTTTCTTCGCGCGAGACTGTACAAAATTTCACCCCTGGTTCTGTGTTTTCTCGCGTGATACTGTGTGTTTTCTCGCGTGGGACTGGCGTTTCCTCGCGCGGACCCTGTGTTTTCTCGCGCGCTCAAGGTACTTCCTCGCGTGAGATTCTGGGGCAGTGAACTAAAATTTCCTGCTTTCTATTTTACAGTTTCATTTTCCTAACAAGTTTTCTATTTTCTGTTGCATAAAATAATTTTGTTTTCTACAGCATAACAGTTTTCTGCAGGACGATTTGACAAAGACATAAAAAAACATACTAATGGTGTGAATGCAGGACGTTTGCCGAAGATCATTAAAACATTATGTTTGCTTTCCTGCTTTATTCACATAGTTTAATTAGGGCTCTGTTAAAATTTCTTGTGGATTTCGATAGTGAGTAAGAATTTTGGCTCTTCATTACATGGAGGTGATGACCATGAATGAACCTAGAATTCTAATGATCTTACTAATATGACGAATCCGTAGGGAAGCGGAGAAAGTTAGTGAATCTTTAGTATTTCTATTCGCCAGGGGATTATGCTCTTCTCTCCTTGAGAGAGAACCAGAAACCCAAAAGCGTGTGGATTTGGTGGAGTGAAACTAACTCAGTGATTAAGTTTGTCTTGTGTGTCTGGGTAAAGAAACGGGCTAGAGAAGTATGCTCTTCTCCCTTTGGGAGAATCAGAAAATCAGAAACCCGAATCTGAGCCAAGTCCTGAGTCACCTTTAAAGGGCCTACCGGAAGTTGAACCTCCGGGAATGACCCAAGTGAGTACACACCTATTGCCGGTGATTCCACCTCACTATAATAAAGTAAGTTTTGTTGAGTCTAAAGACTCCAAAACCATAGTAACTTCCTTTTCATGACTTTGACTATCATCATGGAAAGGCTCTGTTTGTTGCACTGAGCGGTGCCGCTCCGAGCCCTGCTTGCGAGGGTGTGTGACTTTCAGGTGTTGGTGTGGCTGCGAGGCCCTAGCTCTCTATCAGAGGCACTAAAGGTTATTGTGAATGGAAGCCAAGTAAAAACCTCTTAGTTAGTGGCCTACCCAGTTCATCTCCAAAAGGAGTCATAATCTTTGCACAAGGAGGGGGAAGAATCTCTCCGTATGTTTATCATACACAGATTCCCATCATAGGCATACACCTGGACGTTTGGAGGCGGTTGCGACACTGGCCCTTGCTACAAGGGTAACCTTTGAACATACACTGTTGAGTCCTTGGAAACACCAAAAACATGGGTGCCCTCTAGGGGGTGACACGGCTGTGTGAGGTGCATGTATGCACATAAGCAATGGGGCAAAGATTTTGACATCTCACCATTTTCTTTGGTAGGGATAACTATGTGCTTGTTTTTTTGAGTCTTAAACATTGTCCAAAACATCTTCAAACAAGACTCCCCTAATACTATAAGGTTTCTTTGTCCTTGAGGGGTCTGTTAATGACTACTGCTTGCTTCACATGTGCTTAAAACAACTCAAAAACACCAAAATTTGCAACCCACGGACATAATCTGGTAATAGTGTCGCCTGCCTTCACCAGAACAAGCATCGCACGGCTTGCCTGAATATTATCGCTTGAGATCATTTTGTTGCATGCCCAGTTTTAGGTGTTTCATAAGCCTTTTTAATGTATTTGGTCATAAAATCAGTGACTTACCTTGCCCTAGAAGCCTGTTTTCACTCAAGTTTTCTGATTTTAGACTACTAAGGTGCAAAGCCTTTTCCAAGTGATGCCCAATCAGCTCAAGCATCCCAAAGCAAAGTTACCCAAATCAAAAGTTTACCAAGAGCAAAAAGTTGCCAAAAGAAACCTCAAGAGCTATCAATCCACCATCCAAGCAACCCAAGCCGAAGAGAAACAGCAAACCAGACTTGAGAACATTGCCCATAACGCAATAATTAAACAGTTTGCTTATCGATTCCGAGTAAACCGTCATTACATCAACCTTGAGCCAGAAGATTGACTTGTCCTGTATTTAGGGTCCTTGTGTCTTTGACCTTTTTGAGATAGTAATCCTTGATCTCATAAGCAATTTTGCTTGAGATTGGCAAGTTAGGAATCGTTTCTGTCAAATAGATAAATTTTTAGACTCTTTTGATAACACACTTGGGGAGTGTTAGTAGTCTCTTTGTCCACTCATTTTCATACAATCAAACTCAAATACACTTTGTGCAAAGTCATCCTCCTGATCCATACGTGCTAGGGTATTCACCCAAAAGGAATTAAGCACCTCTATGGTAGTGTTGGTTTGCACCTATTTACAAATACTTCTTTTCACCATCTCTCTCGGACAAGAGAAAACTTTCACTATCCTAGTTTGGTATTGACGTTTCTTAGAATTGTCTATTTGCTTGAACTCTCCCTTTCATGTCAGTAACAACAAGATATCAAGTGAGCCAAGGAAAGTGACCCCAGATAGTCTTCAACCAACTACCCCTAATAGTCTTCTATACCTATGGGAAATTCTTCACTTCTTGATTCTTTTCCTCTCACTATCTAGTCTATTTTCTTCTATTTCATCTCTTCTGTCACTTCCATGCTTGATTCTTCTTCTTCTAGAGCCATGAATTACAAATATCTTGATATGGAACCTCTTTTGAACATGGATGATCTTGAACTCATTTCTCAATTCGAAGAGTTTTGTTCCTCTAATAGTTGTTCTAAATATGGAAAAGGTGATAAACTTAAGATAAAAATAGAAAAAAGATTGAAGGAATCAGACGCCTTTGCTAGAATTATCAACATGATCCTATCACGACCTCCTTCTTCCAAAAGTCTTTCATCTTCTAAATCTTCCAAGTCATACCATGATTCTTCTAAACATTCTTCATATTCTAAGTCTTCTCATCATTCTTCATCTCCCAAATCTTATCATGACTATTCTAAACATTGTTCAAATTCCTCATTATCTAAGTCTTCTTCTTCCACTAGGTCTTCACCTTCCTCTTCTTCATGATCTCATTCCTCTTCTACTTCTCCCAAGAGTCTTAATTCTCTTCACAAGACATACCATGATGAGCAATATGATAGCCCTTGTGATACCTCTTCCATGAAGAGTGACATGCCCATCTTTGATGACTATGATGACTATGATGATGGACAATGTAACAATACGTATGAAACCCCTATTCCTAAGAGTCCTCCTCGTCGTGTGCTTGTGCTTACTGGAAAAGGGTCGTCACATTGGATAGATTGTGATGGTGATCCATATGACTCTGATTTTGAAAGAGACTTTGATGATTTCTGTGAACAATACCTAGATGATACATCTACTTCACTTGAGGAAGAGAAAGCTCAACGCGCTGATTATAAACGTAAATACTATAAGAATGTATCCTCTAAGAACTCTCATGCTGAAAATAAAAATCACACTCTTGAGAAAGATCATGTTAATGATGGACCTTTGTCTTGTGATGGTTCCCTTCCATCCCCTACTTCCTCCAATACCCATACATTTCCTAAAGCTTCCGAATCTTCCAAATCTTTCACAAATTCTTCATCCAACAAAGATTCTAATGTTTTCCATTGCTTCTACTTTCACATTCGAATCCAACTTTTCCTATAAAAGGAGACCTCTCATGCTCATTCAAGGATCCCGAATTTTGATATCGAACTTATGCTGTAGAATTTCATAGCTTGTAATCATTTAGCATTTCAACTTGCACATTCACATTTTAGATTAATTTACATTTTAGATTATTTGCAAATCATTTTAGTTTAAATCCATTACACATAGCTTAATTTCATTTTCAATAAATTAGTTTAGCTTAGTTTGCATGGCAAATCATTTAGAATAGTTTCGTTTAGATCAACTCAAATCTCTCATTCTGAGTTGTATTTGCATGGGTAAAATAGGCTGATCTGAGGGCCACATTCAAACCATACTCTTATCAGATAGAGAGCTATGGGTCATTTTGTGAGAACTCACTGTTAAGCACTCTCGCATACAAAGACTCATAGAAGTGTGATCACACATATGTGCACACAATTGATACCATGTATGGTCACTTGAGTGCCAGAATGTAGAGAGATTACCAGGATGAGACTCAAGGATTAGACGTACATGATGATACCTTCCTATGCATAGTCTAGTTATTCTACAAGTGTCAGTTGCCTCTAGAATAGTGAGCCTTACCTTTCACTATATTGTGTTTACCTTGAGTAGAGAGCTTTTAGGAATCCTCTTGCTTAGTGGTTTTACCTTGCTTTTGTATTGGTTATCCGATTGGGGTTTGTTGTTATCTCCTCAGCATGGTGGGGTAGACCTTTGTGGTTCTACATGGACAGGTGGTAGTGACTCTTTACCATTTGAGATTCGACGTCTTGATGCCAGTGCTTGATGGATCTTCTGTAGTTGGTTCCTTATGATTTTTCATTGATACTTCTATTCTTATTTTCTATTATTATAGTCTTGTATTAGAGCATCACATGTGATACCTAATTTGGACATTGTACTATTTAAGTTAGAGTGATTACTACATACCCTACAACATGTGCAGCAGATGTGAGTTTATTTAGGATTCAGGGAAATCCATGAGGATTGTAATTTTATGATGTATGATGTAATTGTAATATTTATGTTATGGAATCTTTTGTTGATGTTATTTTAGTTGTGTTATGTTATTAAGTAATTCTACGTCATGGGACCCTCGAGTTTTGTAATATGTGTTGGTTGTTGTATTAATGTGAGTAAATGGTAATTGCTTCTGCACTGATGTTTATCTTGTATGTTAACTTTAACAAAAAAAATTATTCACCAAACTTAGTAGCATGTTTTAGGTTAATCTCTCTTGGGTTCCCTAGCGGGGTGTTACAATTAGTGTGTTAATTCCCACCATGGTTTTACCTTTAACAGGGTTTCCTCAGCAAAAAAATATTGTATTATTGTGTTCATTGGATTTGATACTACTGCTATTCAAAGTTTAAAGTTTAATAATCTGTCATACAATTGAATCACCCCCCCCCCTCTTAGTTGTATTGTGGATTGTTACTCCTAACAATTGGTATCAGAGCTTCTAGTCCTTAGAGAGAAAGATTAACAACTTGAGGTGATCTTGGAGATGGCATTCTATAGGAAGGATAGTCTGAAATTTGATCTTGAAAACTTTGATAGTTGGAAGAACAAGATGCGAACTTAGTTACTATGTTTGGACATTAACTACTGGATGATTGCAAAGAATCAGGTGGCTATGAAGACTGAGGATAAAATGGAAAAAGCTACTAATGATGAAAATAAGATATTTTCATACAATATGGTCCTAAGGGAAGCATTGATTAGCACACTCTCTGAAGGATAATTTACTAAAGTTAAAGATCTAGATTCAACACACAAGATTTGGACAAGATTAGAAGCATTGTATGAAGGAGACAAGTTTACAAAATGAGCGAAGTTACAAAATTGGAAAACTAGGATGGAAAGGCTATAAATGAAGGATGATGAAAGTGTTAGGGCTTATGTACAAAGAGTTACAGAGGTTGTGATTGGAATCAAAAAATGTGGAGGCACCTTTGAAGAGGAAGAAGTCATTTCAAATATTTTTAGATCATTGACACCTATTTACAAGACCAAAATTTAGGCTATAGAAGATATTATACCTTTGACAACAAACTTTAGTAGAGAAATGTTGATTGTAAAGCTAACTACCTTTGAAGTTGCAAAAATGAGAGATTTTGTACCTAAAGTTGAAACTGCATTTAAAGAATCTACACACAAGAACATAATGTCTGCACTTTCGAGAACCAATAGTGAGAACATAAAAGAAGAGCTTGGTGAATATGCTGAGGAATGGGAATAGATACAAGTAGAGGAAAGAAAGATGGATGAGCTTGTTGCATTGATTGCTAGAAGAGAAAAGAGAGGTAAGGGTACATTTGAAGGAAAGTAACCTTTGAAATGTTTTTCATGCAATAAGATAGGTCATTTTGCATCTAGATGTCCTAAAATATTTCTTAAGCACAAACCTAAGTTTTTCAAGTCTAAGTATTCAAAGGATAAGGAATTTTATTATGCTAGTGATGATATTTATGATGATGATGATTTGGATTATGACGAGATTGTATTTATTGCTATTAAAGATGAAAAACTAGTACATGAAGAAAAATCTTTAGTATCACATGTTGACAATAAATTTGAATGGATTATAGATAGCGGTTGCTCACATCATATGACTGGAGACAAAAACAAGTTTGTTAAATTAGTGAAGTATGAGGGTGGTGTTGTGAGATTCAGAGACAATGTTCCTAAACCTATCATAGGAGTAGGATCTATTACTTTGGATGTAAAGACTAATACTGATAATGTACTACTTGTTGATGGACTTAAGCATAACTTGTTAAGTGTTGGAAAACTGATGGACAAAGAGTTTCAATTACAATTCACTAATGGTAAATGTTTTATCAAAAGGAAGGCAGGAAAGTTGATTGCGACTGGTACTAAATCTAGAGGTAATGTGTTTGAGTTAAATACATCTGGAGCTTCTTGTTTTGTTGTGAAGGTAGATGAAATTTTTTAATGGCACATAAGATTTTGTCATGTTAATTTTGATAATATTGTGAAGACAAGTTTGAATAATGCAGTAAGAGATCTACCAAAGATTGTGAAACCATCTAACACTGTATGCAGAGAATGTGTTATAGGAAAATAGGCTAGAAGCAGTTATAAAAGAAAATCATATACAACAAAAGGAAAGTTGGATCTGGTACATACATACCTATGTGGACCTACAAGGACAAGATCATACTGTGGTGAAAGGTATGTAATACTTTTTGTTGATGAATTTTCTAGAATGATGTGGGTCACTTACTTGAAAGAGAAATCATAAGCATTTGGTAAATTCAAGATATTCAAAGAAAAAGTAGAAAATGAATCAGGTTTAAAGATAAAATTTTTAAGGTCAAACAAAGGTGGGGAATTTACTTCAGATTTATTTAATTCATACTAAGAAGAGCATGGAATACAAAGATAGACATCTTCTCCTAGGACTCCATAGTAGAATGGGATAGCAGAGAAAAGAAACAAAACTATACTTGATGCTATTAGGATAATGTTGCTTGAAGGAAATGTATCTAATATGCATTGGAGATAAGCTATTGGGAAAAAAGTGTACACTTTGAATAGAATTCAAATCAAAGAAGGTACAAGTAAGACTCTTTATGAATTGTGGTTTGATCATACTCCTACTGTAAAATATTTCAAAATATTTGGTAGTAAATGCTATATCAAAAGAGATGATAACATAGGGAAGTTTGATGCTAGAAGTGATGAAGGAATTTTCCTTGGTTATTCTACTAAGAGAAAGGCTTATAAATGTTTTGGTCTGAGATTAAGAAAGATGGCTGAAAGTAACAATGTGAAGATAGATGAAAGATTTCAGATACAAGAGAGAATGTATGATTGTAATTAGAATACAAAGATCAAGGAGGTTGCTACAACAGAAGAAGAAGAACTTGTTAAGGCTGAATGTAAAAATGAGACTTGTGATGATGACACAAATGAGGCTACTGATATTCCTAAGACTCTGAGGTATGTAAAGATGGATCATCATGAAAAAAAAATTATTGGTAATATAAATCAAGGAGTAATACTAGATCAAAGGCTAGAGAAGAAATTTGTTTAATTTCTCAAGTTGAACCAAAGACTACAAATGAAGCTTGTAGAGATGAACCTTGGATAAATGCTATGAAGAAAGAGTTAGATTAGATAGAGAAAAATAACAATTGGGAATTGGTTCCTAGACCTAAAGACAAAAATGTAATAGGAACTAAGTGGGTTTTCAGAAACAAAATGAATGAAGAAGGAATTTTTGTAAGGAACAAGGAAAGATTGGTATGTAAAGGTTATTCACAACAAGAAGGCATATATTTTGAAGAGACATTTGTCCCTGTTGCTAGAATAGAAGCTGTGAGATTATTCTTGGCTTATGTTGCACATAAGAACTTCAAGGTATATAAGATCAATGTGAAATCTGCATTCTTGAATGGGGATCTTGAAGAAGAAGTGTAAATAGAACAACCTGATGGATTTCCTCTATGTGAAGATGGAGACATGGTATGAAAGTTGAATAAGGCATTGTATGGACTGAAGCAAGATCCAAGAGCTTCATATGCAAGGTTAGACAAATAATTACTTCAACTTGGGTTCAAAAAAGGTAATGGTGATAGTAATTTGTATTTAAGAACTAGTGAAGATGGAGTTTTGATAATAGAAGTTTTTTTTGATGATATTTTCTTTGGAGGCAATGATGAATTGTGTGAGAAATTTTCTAAAGAGATAGAAAATGAAATTGAGATGTCTATGATAGGAGAAATGAAATTATTTCTTAGACTGCAAATAAATCAGAGAAAGAATGGCATTTTTATTTCTCATACTAAGTATCTTAAAGAAATGCTAAAAAAAGTTTGGAATGGAAGACTATAAAATAGTTGGTACACCCATGGTGACTGGTAACAAGATGACAAATGATGATGAGACAAAGTGTGTTTTTTAGACCAAGTATAGATCAATGGTTTGTGGATTACAATATTTGACTCACACCAGATTGAATATTGCTAATGTTGTTGGAATTGTGGCTAGATATTAGGCAGAACCTAAAGAGACACACCTAGCTACTGTGAAAAGGATATTTAGATATCTGAAAGGGACAATTGAATATGTCTTATGGTATAATAGGAATGATAAATTTGAACTTCATGCTTATACCAATGCTGATTGGGAAGGGAATATTGATGATAGGAAGAGTACTAGTGGAGGTGCATTTTTCCTTGGGAAAAATTTGGTTTCATGGCTAAGTAAGAAACAAGATTGTACAACTCAATCTACTGCAAAATTAGAGTATGTTGTTGCTACCATTAACTGCACTCAAATTGTTTGGATGAAAAAAATGTTGAAAGATATTGGAATAAATTTTGATGAACTAATGGTTATCCATTGTGATAACACCAGTATAGTAAACATGTCAAAGAATCCTGTGATGCATTCAAAAATTAAGCATATTTCTATTAAGTATCACTTCTTGAGAGACAAGGTGGTAGAGAAGGAAATAAGACTCGAATACATTAGCACAAAGGAAAAGATAGCAGACATCTTTACAAAGCCATTTCCAAAAGATACCTTTGAGTATCTGACATAAGGTAGGGGCCAAATAATGACGCACCCTAATGATCCAAGCCTACTCAACACATGCATAAGCAAACAAACACAACAGTGATAGAGAGAATGCAAAAGCTTTCATATGTTTTCATCAAATAGAATGATACATGCCAGGCTGTAAGGCCTTCTAGGTTAGGGCTAGATATTACAATGAAATACAGAAGTCCTCAAACATGTGAGGATCTGTCAAAATCTCTACTTCTATCTTCTATCCCAAAAAATGCCTTCTAAACTACAACCAAACAACTACATTTATACAAGAGTCTACCAAACTGAGTCAACCTTCAGATCCACAATAAATAGAAGGAATGGTTAGATCTAGGACCACACACTTCCCAATAATGGATTCCAACATTAAATCCATGACCCAACATAAATGCACAAGTTAGACACAATAGAAACTAAAACTAAACCCATCGGTGAGCAGGGACAACTAAGTAGTAGACAAGTAATGTCAAGCGCCAGTGAAACAATCTACCACCCAGGAGATAACCAACCACACTTGGTAACCAAAGGAAACTAACCAACCATTGACCAACTCATTCAAAGAAGAAACTGGGTAACATAGACAAACTCCATTGTTTTTGGTGACACAGGATTGCCAAGGACCCGAGATGCTCCTACATTAGACACCTGGGGTTATTTTGAAATGATTCTCTGAATCATTTGGTAGGTCTGGTCTGAGCTGCATCCAACTTAGACTGTGAAATCCATGAACTATCTTCCATCAGTCTATTCTTCCACTTTACCAGATATTCAATATACTATTTTCCTCTTGTACTTTTGCCAACTCTTTCCTTCAAAACCTGTTCAATTTCTTCATTCTGCTTCTTAGGATATTTTGTCGGTATTGTCACTTCTTCATCAAGTTCATGATACTCATACAAATCAACAATGTTGACAATAGGTGATATGTCCATGTCATTAGGTAAATCAATTTCATATGCATTTCCACTGTCAAATTTCCTCAAAATCTTTCAAGGTCCAAACTTCTTCATCTTCAGCTTCCCATATGTTGCAATAGGAAATCGGTCTTTCTTCAAATGAACCATCACTTCATCACCAACATAAAATTTTTTATGTCTCCTTGGTCTATTAGCTCTGTCTTTATATTTCTGATTAGTGTCTTCCAGCTTCAACTTCACATCTTCATGCAATGTCTTCATGTACTCAGCAAATTTTACTCCTTCAGGACTTTTCTTATTCTCATCAGCAATGTCTCTCAAATAAGATATGCCTCTCATTTGTGTGCCATTCACAATCTCAAATGGTGTCTTTCCAGTACTCCTATTCATTGAATTATTGTATGCAAACTCTGCTTGTGCCAACATAGAATCCCAATTACTCGGTGCGTCTCCAACTAAACATCTCAAAGGATTTCCCCAACTTCTATTCACAACTTCAATCTGTCCATCAGTTTGTGGGTAAAATGTAGAATTATATTTCAACTCAATGCCAAATTTATTCCAAAGGGTTTTCCAAAAGTATCCAAAAATTTATTATCTCGGTCTAAGATAATACTCCTCGGTAATCCATGCAATCTGAAAATTTCCTTAAAGAAAAGATCTGCTACATGTACTACATCTGATGTCTTTCTACAAGGTATAAAATGTGCCATCTTAGAAAATCTATCCACAACAACAAATATAGAATCATTACCTCTTACTGTCTTCGGTAAGCCAAGAACAAAATCCATACTAATGTCAATCCAAGGTTTCTCAGGTAAAAAAATTGGTACATACAATCCAATATTCTAACTTACTCCTTTTGCAACTTGACAAATTTCACAACTTTTCACAAATTTCTGAACATCTTTATACAACTGCGGCCAATAGTACTTCTCCTTAAGCAAATTCCATGTTTTATCAATACCAAAATGTCCAGCCAAACCACTACTATGTTTCTCCTTTATCAGATTAGTTCTCACTATTCCTCTTAGTATACATAACTAAATACCTTTAAACAACATACCTTCCTAAATAAAATATTCATCCCATTTAGTATCTTGTTGATCTTGAATAGGTGCTCTGCACTTTCTCCATGGCTCAAAAAAATCAGGGTCAAACTCGTATGAATCTCTCATCTCATAAAAACCAAGAAATTTAATTTTCATCTTGGTCATCAAAGATCTTCTACTCAATGCATCAACAACTTGATTAGTGACTCAACTCTTATGTTTTATCACAAATGTATAATTCTGCAAATACTCAACCCATTTCATATGTCTCCGATTCAACTTATTCTGACTACCCAAATACTGTAAAGCCTTATGATCAGTATACAACACAAATTCACTCAGTATCAAATAATGTCTCCATTTCTTCAGTGCTTGAACAATATCATAGAATTCTTGATCATACATAGAATATTTCCTTCTAGCATCATTCAACTTTTCACTAAAGAAAGCAATAGGTTTACCTTCTTGACTCAACATAGCTCCAATTGCACTTCCACTTGCATCACATTCTACTTGAAATACTTTACTGAAATCAAGTAATGCCAAAACAAGTAATTCAGCAACCTTCTACTTTAGAGTCTCAAAAATTTTGTCAGCTCCATGTGTCCACTTGAATTCTCTTTTGTCTCCTCTCATTATTTCAGTCATAGCATTACAAATTGAACTGAAATTCCTTATGAACTTTCGGTAAAAAATTGCCAAACCATGAAATGATCTTACCTCACTAGCATTCATAGGTGTAGGCCAATAAAAAATAGCTTCAACCTTTTCAGGATCCATCCTCAAACCATTAGGTGAAATAACAAATCCCAAATACACAATCTCCTCTTTCATGAATGAACACTTTTTCAGATTTATCAGAAACTTTTCCTCTTTCAATCTCTGCAAAACTTTCCTAACATGTAACAAATGTACTTCTCTAGTCTTATTGAATATTAGAATGTCATCAAGATATACAATCACAAACTTATCCAAGAATTTCTTCAAAACTTCATTCATCAATCTCATTAAAATACTCGGTGCATTAGTTAAACCAAAGGGCATAACCAACCACTCATACAAACCTTATTTTGTCTTGAAAGTAGTCTTCCATTCATCACCTTCTTTGATTCTAATCTGATGATACCCACTTTTCAAATCAATTTTGGTGAAATACTTTTCTCTAGTCAAACTATCCATTATGTCATCCATTCTCAGTATAGGAAACTTATACTTCACTATTATCTTATTGATTTCTCTAGAATCAGTACACATTCTCCATTCTCCATTCTTCTTAGGTGCCAATACAATAGGTACTACACAAGGACTCAAACTTTCTCTGATCAAACCTTTCTCCAACAACTCTTGTCAATTCAATTCTTGATTCTCAGTAGGTGTCAATTGATGAGGTGCCTTATTCGGTAAAATAGCTCTAGGGATTAGATCCATACAATGACCAATGATTATTTTCAGTGGAAAACCATCAGGTACATTATCAGAAATGATATCACTATACTCATTGAGTAACTTATCAATCTCCTTAGGGGCATTATCCTCTATTTTCTTACTTGGTTTGTTAGGGATCACAACAAAACATACATCATTCTTCTTCAAAGAGTTAACAAACTTTCATAGATGTGAAAACATTACTAACAAGTTCTTCCATCAATGGTAACAAGATTTTTTTCTTTCTATTAGCCACAATAGTATACTTATGCAATCTCCCATCATATATAGCATGTCTATCATATTGCCAAGGTCTACTCAACAAAATATGACAAAAATCCATAGGCATGATATCACACAACACCTTATCATAGTACTTTCCAATCTTCAAATTCACATAACACTGTTCACTTACTAGGAGTGTATGCTCATCTTTGATCCATGAAATCTGATAGGGCTTCGGATGTACCAACCTTTCCAACTACAATTTTGTGACCATCTCTTCAGATGCCAGATTCTTCAAGCTACCACTATCAATGATTGCCTTCCAAAATTTATTAGAAACTCTACATCTAGTCTTGAACAAACTTTTCCTTACCAGATCTTCCTTTTTTCTTTCATTCCACAGTGCTCTCCTTACCATCAAGCTATTTTCTTTCTCAGGTTCATTTGGTGACTCTTCTTGCACCAAAGCATTTCTACTGCTACTAGCCTTCTTACTTTCATGTGTACATTCAAAAGATCTATGTCCTTCTTCTCCATAATTGTAACAAGTTCCTCGAAAACTTCCTCTCCTATAACTACCTTGGTAGTTACTACCTCTACCTCTAGATGAACTTTCACATTTCCGCTCGGTCTTGCCTTTTTCTATATTTATCTTTTCTGGTTTAGATCTACCATTTTCACCATTAGATCTACATCTTCCTCTAGGGAATCTACCACCTTGACCTCTTTGTCATTGTTCATGTCTTTTGTTCAATTTCTCCTCAGCCTTCAATGCAAATTGATAAGCCTCTTCAATGTTCTCCAAATTGACCATACTAATTTCCTCTTGGATGGAAACTCTCAAACCCTTCAGGTATCTACCAATTCTTTCCATGTCATATTCATCATGTCCAAATCTGATATCTAATTTATAGAATTCCTCAGTATACTCCTTTATCAAACTATCTTTCTGTCTCAAACTTTGCATTCACCGAACTAGGTTAATCTGATAATCACAAGGTAAGAACTTTCCTTTCAATTTGTTCACCATTTTATTCCATACCTTGATTTTTTCTTTTCCTTTCCTCTTCCTATCCAGCTATAGATATTCCCACCATAAGGATGCATGACTTCTCAACTTTGTGCTTGTAATCTTCACCTTCTTGTCTTTAGGAATGTTTCAAAATACTTTTCCATCTCGGTGATCCAGTCCACCAATTCATCATAATCTAGCTTTCCACCATACTCAAGAGGATTGAAATGTGGTGTTGACTTCAAACTTGTCAAAGCCTTTAAAAATATTTCTTCACCTTGATCCATAATAGGTGCAGGTTCTACATTCGCTTGTTCTTCCTCAACTTCATCATCACTAACATCTTCAAGATGTCCGCCTCTTCATTGGGATGTTTCAACACCTTCTAACCTAGAAGCAATCTTTCTTAGCATATCTGCCAATCCTGGATTTTCATCTCACCTCCCACACACCATCTTGACAACCCTCTACAATTGCGGGTTAGATCAAAATCTGCTACCCCACAACAATCAACTAGGGCTTCAAGAGGAACCTGCAAACCTAGATCTACAGACCTAGATCAAGATCTCACCTTGCTCTGATACCACTTGACGCAAGGTAGGGAGAAAGAGGGGCCAAAAAATGGTGCACCATAATGATCCAAGCCTGCTCAACACATGTGAAAGAAAAAAAACACAATAGTGAGAGAGAGAATGCAAAAGCTTTCATATGTTTTCATCAAATAGAATGATACATGTCAGGATGTAAGGCCTTCCTAGTTAGGGCCAAATATTATAATGAAATATAGAAGTCCTTAAACATTCGAGGATCTTTTAAAATCTCTACTTCTATCTTCTATCCAAAAAACTACCTTCTAAACTACAACCAAACAACTAAATTTATACATGAGTCTACCAAACTGAGTCGACCTTCAGATCCACAATCAATAGAAGGAATGGTTAGATCTAGGACCACACACTTCCAATGATGGATTCCAGCATTAAATCCATGACCCAACATAAATACACAAGTAGGACAAAATAAAAACAAAAACTAAACCCTTTGGTGAGCAGGGATAACCGAGCAATAGACAAGCAATGCTGAGTACCAATGAAACAACCAACCACCCAGGAGATAACTGACCACACTTGGTAACCAAAGGAAATCGACCAACTACCGACCAACTTGGTCAAAGTAGGAATCAAGAAACACTGACAAACTATTTTATTTTTTTTGGTGACACAAGATTTCCAAGGACCTGAGATACTCCTACATCAGTATCTCAGAGGTATGCTTGGATTTAGGCCCTTCCTAGTCAGAATTAAATGTTGCAAGGATGCATTAGTCTAGAGGTTTTCAGAGCCTTATCATATTTTGGACTTGATGTAGGGATCTACTCCTTGAGGGGAGTGATCATTGAAGACAGGTGCCAAAGATATCTGATGAATTATGGCACCCTTTTCCATTATTGTCAAAGGGGGAAAAAGACTATGTGAAAATCCTATAGAAAAGTGACTATGTATTGGGGAAAGAGACTGTGTGGTAAAGGTACTAAGAGAATAATTTTTAGGTTGATGGATTTTCCCATATGTTTCCATCAATGCCAAAGGGGGAGATTGTTGGATATTGCTAATGCATTAGGGAGATTGTTGATACACTTGATATATTTAATCACTACGTTGAGTGATGCTAGATTTGCTACTATTGTCATTCATGTTTTATCACTGATGTCAACATATGTTTCTGTGAAGAGAATAGGTTGGTTATTATAGTGTACAGAAACTGTATAGATGTTTCAGAATGTGCGAAGTCAGATGAGAGTACAAGAAGACATTGTGAGCTTATATCCAAGATCGCATGATGTAATGTTATGTATTGACTAAGTTACAGATGTTTTGGTGAAGACTGGTTATTGGACAATAATAGTGAAAGTTGACAGAGTAAGTCTCTGTGTTTTTGGTATATCTTATAGAAGGTATAGATTTAGTTTATGCAAGATTAAGGGATGATAGTTATTGTATTAAATAAGGTTCATTGGTCTATCCAAGGTACATAAACCAAGATGACATCAGCTATGGTGTGTCTTCTGGAGAAGACCTATTTGGAAGACAACTTTAGAGATGTAGCATGTATTATGGATGGTGAATGTGAATTAAGGATGTCTATCCTTAATTGTTGTAATGTAATTGTTTTATACTTGTTTTGGATACCATGTGTATCTTAGTAAGGAGTTATGTAATTGTTTGTATATTAGGAAAGTCTAATTAGCCAACCTGATCATGTAGAATGTAATAGGATATATATGTAAGATCTTTTCTTTTGAAAAGACATGGAGAGAATGTATGTAATGTAAAAGGAGAATTGTGGAAGCTACGATCTTGTGTCTACTAGATGTAGAGCAGAGGATAATTATATACTTCATTGAAACTGATCAAGCAAAGACAGTTGCTATCAGACAGTTCAAAAGATTGTGTATTTCTTCATATACACTTGTGTTGCAAATAGTGATTTTTGAAGGTGGACATAACCTTCTTTGGGTAGTGAGCATGGGCAGTGATTCCACCCTTCTTTTTCTTGACTCCTAATAGGGTCTATCCTTTAACAAGGACTATGTACTATAATGTTTTAATCAGCTCCTAACAGGGCTAAATCTTCTAACAAGGATAATATACTCTTAGTACATCATTAGTGGGTGTTAGTTACCACTAGGGTTTTACCTTTAACATGGTTTCCTCATAAATAAAATGTTGTGTTATTGTGTTGCCATTCAATGTGTTCATTGGATTTCAGACTACTACTATTCAAATTTTAAAGTTTAATAATCTGTCATACAACTGATTCACCCCTCCTCTCAGTTGTATTGTGGACTATTACTCTTAATAGTAAGTGATGCAGGAGCATCCTAGGATTATTGGCAATCCTATATCAACCAAAATATGTTTTTCTTTGAAGGTAGATTGCTAGTTTTGATCTTAGTTGGTGGATTACTTGCTCTGTTTGGGAGATTGGTTGCTTAGTTCTGTGGTTGTCGGGGTGCTTGGTCTTTGAAGAACACTCGGTAACTGAAGGCGTCAGTTCACTGGCACTTGGTGATAACTGCTTTGCTCAGTCATGCTTTACATGGTTGATTTCTAGCACTCAGTTATTTATCTGTTGCTTGGTGTTCTAGCTTACCGACTTGTTTTGTTTGGATGGATCAGCTTGGCTGACTCGTTCTGTTGATTTAGGTCATGCTCCTTGAGTTATGGATTGACTGTTGGATGTGTGGGGACGTAGATCTGATGTGTTGCATTCTTCCATGTAGATTCCAATGACTGTTTGGGGCCATCTTGGAGAGTTTATTTATTTGTAAGGATATTTGAGAGCCGATTGATGTTTTGGCATTTAATATTTATTTGTAAGGGTTAATTGTTTTATCATCTGACTTGTGGCCAAGAATTAGTATTTATAGGATGCATGGGTAGTTGTTTAGGGAGATAGTTGGTGGCAGAGAGTTAGTATCCTGTGAGCTTAGGTACAGGAAGATCACTTGGAAGTTGTGAGTACAAGTTTAGATCTTTCCTAGGGTCCTACTAGTGTCCTGTCATGTTACAAACATGGGCTAGCTGAGTGTTGATGTTGTGGAAAAGATTTAGATCCTATGAGATCTTGTAGACTGTTACTTGCTTTGCAATTGGCTGTAATCAAGAAGGCCTTACAACCCAACACATTACATATAATTAGTGAATTTATGAATAAAGATTCTAGCATTATATCAGATCTGGTATTTTTATTGTTGAATTCCACTATGTTGTGGTTTGGCTACAAGGTCGAATAGTCCTTAATTGGATCCTCCATCCTTGATTGCATCAAGTGGTATCAGAGTGAAGTTTGTTCCTGTTTGAGAAAAGTCCATTCCTAAGATAGTTGCTATCAGACAATTCAAACTATTGTGTATTTCTTTATATACACTTGTGTTGTGAATAGTGAGTTTTGAAGGTGGACATAACCTTCTTTGGGCAGTGATCCCACTCTTCTTTTTCTTGACTCCTAACAAGGTCTATCCTTTAACAAGGACTATGTATTATAATGTTTTAATCAGCTCCTAATAGGGCTAAATCTTCTAACAAAGATAATATACTCTTAGTACATCATTAGTGGGTGTTAGTTACCACCGGGGTTTTACCTTTAACATGGTTTCCTCAAAAATTAAATATTGTGTTATTGTTTTGCCATTCAATGTGTTCATTGGATTTCAGACTTCTACTATTCAAATTTTAAAGTTTAATAATTTGTCATACAACTAATTCACCCCCCTTCTCAGTTGTATTGTGGACTATTACTCTTAACAGTAAGAGATGTAGGAGCATCCTAGGATTCTTGGCAATCTTGTATCAACCAAAATATGTTTGTCTTTGAAGGTAGATTGCTAGTTTTGATCTTAGTTGGTGGAGTACTTGCTCAGTTTTGGAAACTGGTTACTCAGTTTTGTAGTTTCTGGGGTGCTTGATCTCTAAAGAACACTCGGTAATTGAAGGTGTCATTTCACTGGTGCTCGATGATAACTACATTGCTCGGTCATGCTTGGCATGGTCAATTTTTGGCGTTCGGTTATTTATTCGTTGCTTAGTTTTTTGGCTTATCAACTTGGTTTTTTTGGATGGATCAGCTTGGTTGACTGGTTCTGTTGATTTAGGTCATGCTCCTTGAGTTATGGATTGACAGTTGGACATGTGGGGACCTAAAACTGGCATGTTGCATTCTTCCATGCGGATCTGATGACTGTTTGGGGCCATCTTGGAGAGTTTATTTATTTGTAAGGCTATTTGAGAGCCGACTGATGTTTTGGCATTTAATATTTGTTTGTAAGGGTTAATTGTTTCATCAGCCAACTTGTGGCTGGGAATCAATATTTATAGGATGCTTGGGTAGTTGTTTAGGGAGATAGTTGGTGGCAGAGAGTTAGTAGCCTGCAAGCTTAGGTATAGGAAGATCACTTGGAAGTTATGAGTACAAGTTTAGATCTTTCCTAGGGTCCTACCAGTGTCCTATCATGTTATAGACCTGGGCTAGCTAAGTGTTGATGTTGTGGAAAATATTTAGATCCTAAGAGATCTTATAGACTATTACTTGCTTTATAATTGGTCATAACTAGGAAGGCCTTATAGCTTGACACATTGCATGTAATCAGTGAATTTATGAATAAAGATTCCAACATTATATCAGATCTAGTATTCTTGTTGTTGAATTCCACTGTGTTTTGGTTTGGCTACAAGGTCAAACAGTCCTTAATTTGATCCTCCATCCTTGACTACATCAGTAAGTTTCACCCTCTGACATTACTTTCAGACTTATTCATTTGTTTCAAATTGTGTTTATTTTCAAGTTCAAATAGGAATGCCCTCTCTTTCTTCATATTTTAAATGCATTTTGTTTTGAGATAACAATGCCCTTTTCTTGTTATCAATTCAAGACTATTTTCACCATTTTTAATATGATGTGTAATTTATTTGTTTATTTTTCAAACTCTTAGTTTTTATTTTGAAGTGTGGAAATCGACAGGATGAATTGCTTTTAAAATTTTCTCGCATTTTTATTATATTTAATTTCGTTCTATAATTTCTATGTGCAAAATGTGGACATAGGTCATTGAATTTATGGAGTTCTTTTTTATGTATTTTTTATAACCCTACAAGAAATTATTCATGTTGTACAGTAAAACCCTCTTCTTTACTATAAATGAAGTTGATTTTGAACTGTAAATGGAAGCTATCTATACAATTTTTAATGTTGGCAAGATATATTTTTTAGTGTCAAATTTTAAACTACGACCATACATTAGGAAACATGTGCAAATTTTTTTAATATTCTTTCAAAATGCATAGTATCTTTCGTTAAGCTGGGATTTGTTTGTGATTTTTGAAATTTATTTCACATTTAGATTTAATTTTTTTAATATTTGGCGGTGCCCTTTATATTTTAATTTATTAGAGAAATAACAATAAAGATTGATTTCAACATAGCAAGAATTAGCAAATTTCCATTCACTGCAACCTTGTTCTGCGTAATTTACAAAGTATATGAAAATACTAGGCTACCAAGAACAATGATGGAATCAACCACATACGGTTTCCAATGTAATATCTACTTTTTCTCATATCTGGTACCTATCAAGCTAGTTTTTCCTTTGTGAATCAGTGGTCTTGATCAACATCAAGTTTCCACTCTACCATGTGCACAATTTGTACAACCAAGTAATGAAATCTGATTTAGAATTGATGAGAAATTTTACAAGTATCAAACAAAAATTCATCTTCAATCATTTTATTTTATAGTTCCTTATTGCTATCATTAAACTTTTCAACTTGTTTTCCAAAACATTTTTCTCCTGCCCTAGCTTTATGCACAGTACTTCATCTGTTATATTTAACATTTGTACTATTTTTCTCAGGTTGCAAGAACATGGCATTGGATGCTTGGGGTTGTTGGTTTCTTTTTTCCTAAATCCCCTTGAGACTTTTAAGAAACACAATGTGACATTCATGGTTACGTCTCATAAAAATAGGTGTTAAAGGATGGCTCATTCACTTCATGATGCTCTTATTGATTCATTACAATATAATTTATTCATGGCATTGTAATGTGGAGCTGGCAGGAGATTCTATACCCAATGATCTTTCCTCTCTACATGTGAACCTCAAGAAACTATGCATAGAAATTGATGATTGTGACAACAAAAATTGGAAGTTTTTATTATTTCATTCTCAATAGACACCTAGCGCATGCAGGGTAGATATTTCCTTAGATAGTATTGCATCTAGAGGTGGAACTCTTTAAGCATTCCACGTGCCTTTTCAATGCTTCCATACATGTCATCTAGGGTATTTATTATATCTTCAACATTTTTGATACTTTTCATAAATAATTTCTTTACTAATACCAATTGTACTTACATCTTAAAATGAAAGTAGTAAACTATGTAAAAAACAAACAATATCTAAGCAAGTAATGTGAAACAATGATGTCACATCTCAAACAAAGCCCTGCACATACTAGTTGCACACACTTTCTCCTACTACCCCACCTTAGATAGGGACTCCAGTTGTGTGCAACCCTTGTTTTAAAAGCTTTCATGATTCACCTTTTAAATGTGAAGTAATATTAACTAAGTTTTGTTTTGTGGCATTCTGGTTTAGACAAATATTTTTTTAATCATCCCTTTGATTTCAATATATCATGGATCTACCCATTTGTTCACAACTATAAAGAATTTGCAATAGCTCTATTTATGGAAATTTCTCTCCTTTGCTTCTCACTGTCATCGCATTAGGACTTTAGGTTGGAACAATTTTTTTAATATTGGAAATTAAAAATCAAAATCTTTCAAGGTCTAGTACTCTAGAAATTGTACTAATTAAATAGACCTTATGTTTAACAAACATGATTTTCCATCACCTCGTTAGTTCTATTTTTGTCTAAATAAGGTGGATCTTAAAATGTTTACAAAAGTAAAGAAGAAATTTACTTACTCTTGAGTTCTAATCTAAGACTCTTGAGTTGTCTTGGGTAAACAAATACTTATCCAGTGAACCATTATCAACATAATCATAAAATAATATCACGTTATTTGCCTCCTCATAGTATTCTAACCAGATTCATGTGACTGACATGACCAATCATTCTTAATTCTTCCCTGAACTCATCTTCTCCTTGAGTACACTTTCCAATCACTTCATTGCAATCACTTTATTTTTGAGGAGGAGAAGGCCCTTGTACACACTCCTAAATCTATCCTCTCCCACACAGTCTCTGAAATTATCACTTGTAAAAAATAAAACCTTTTAAGCCCTCTAGGAACGACAAACTAGCCTTGTCAATTTTAGACATCAGCATCTTAAAAGGCTTTAATGAAAAGCCATAGTCCAAGAGCTATGCAAATAATTTCTATGAACCCAAGAGTGAAAAAGAAAATAATAATAATAATAATAAATTAAGACTGTGCTACTACACAATAAATCTTTTTATTATTATTCTTTACAATTTACACAACATCGATTACAATTGCCTCTATTGTTAGATAACTAGGAGGGGGGATGAATCAGTTAATTCCAGTTATCCTATAGTCCCACTCTCCCATATGTATATATTGAAACTTTTTAAAACAAATAACCAACTCAGTAAGATAGCAATAAAAATATTTTTGTTCATTTACCGAATACCAGTAAATTCAATACTGTGTTTACCGATTAATCCAAAATATGAAATGTGTAAAGTAAACTATCAATTCAGTCACATCAAATAACACACAACACATGGATTTTAACGTGGAAACCCTGCTAAGGGAAAAACCATATGGGACCGGTAAACCAAAATATTTCACTCTTCTGAAGTGAGTACAGTTAGGAGCCAACCCTATTAAAGGTTACAATGCACACTATAAGGTGTGACCTGGTTAGAGGATTTATCACTACCAGTTAACTTTTGACCAACATTCACTATGGGGTCAAAAATAAAACCATCAACATTCATAGAATGTCATATTAAAATACAAATAAGACTGTTAAGTCCACTCGATTAAGAGATTTAGTTGTAACAATGGTTAAACTAATACAGTAGTGATTTGACTCAAATACAACTAAAATTGCAGATTTTTAGATATAAGCTAAGCTCATAATGCCTCATCTGATCAATAATCACTTCAATCCTTCATCATATTCAGCTTGGTCAATAATACTCTAACGCTTGGTTATGCCTATAGTTCTGCTCAGTTCTATTTGTAACCAGTTTGATCATTGGTGCATGAAACCTTCCTTCCACATGATTTCTTCTATAGATTCAGTTAGCTCCTTCTTCAACAATGAATCTCATGTCTATTTGAATAGATGTCATAAACCATTTTCATCTCATCCATTAGATTTTGCCTCTTATTCTTCATCATCCATTTTGCTGCTTCAAGCTTCCTTGACAAATGTGTCAATAAAACATTTCAATATCTTCCATTTGATCATCTCTAAATTTTTTCATCCATTAGATCCTCATAACTAACTTTATCTTTTACCTCGGAATCATACACAATTTTCCATCTCATCAATTTAGTCAGGTGTTATAACACTTAATTTTTTTCTCTCACTCGGTTAATACAGAAATGTGTCGGTGAATAATAACTTGGTTATTACTGATACTCGATATACACTACACTCGCTCGGTGTATACATAAATATTCAATTAGCAACTGCATTAACTTGTTCAATTATGATCTTCAATTCATAAAAAATTTATGCAATACAATCAAGTCAACAAAATGATGACATAGACTCACCAATAAGTTATCCAATGTATACCTTATCCATATCTCCACATTCATCTCTTCTTCATGTAGATATCTCTTTCCTTTACCTTATTTCTTCTTTAGATGTTTATAACTATCATGATAAGTATAGTCAAAACTAGTTGACATCAATGACAACATAATGACTAATTTAATTGCCTTACATATCACTTTAATAGCTCGGGGATCTCTGATCACTATCTTTCATTTTTTCCTTTCATTTCATCAGGTTATTCAATCAGTTGTAGATTATCAATCTCTCCCTTTGGCATTGATGACAACACAATATGAAATATGACATATAATACCAAACATATGTACTACAAATCTATCAGTAAATGGTGTATCTCAGTAAGATCTCCCTAGCTTGATCATTTAATATTCTTAATCACTACATAGCATTTCAATATTTCAACAGACTCTCCCTACGGATTTGATCTTCTTCTTCCTTTCTGATACTTCTCTCCCACTGGATAGATATTAGAATTTCTCTCCCTTCTTTGTTTTCTTCTCTAACTGATATTTCATTAAATCTTTCTCTTCCTTTGACAACAATGCCAAAAAGAATAAAAAAACTCTCCAATAGCCAAAAATATCTCTGTTGTTTGGTTCAAATCATGTACCTTAATGTATAAATATACAATTTCCATGTTCCAACTTTCACAACCTTAGAAAACCTAAAGTGTGAACAATTTTGCATCAACATTATTTGATTTTCTGATAAAGTATAGGTTGATGCAACCTCCTGATCACCTTAGTGGCCAATAGACAGGGGATGGACCCCTAGTCTAGTCTTCAATTACTCAAATTTATCCTTTGGTAAGGGTTTAGTAAATATGTTTGCAAGTTGTTCCTTAGATTTCACAAACTCCAGTTTCACTTTCTTTTCTTGTACTTGTTACCTCAAATAGTGATACTTAATAGAGATATGATTTGTCTTTGAACACATCACCAGATTCTTGGAAATGTTTATAGCACTTATGTTTTCACAATATATAATCACTAGATCAGTGATCTCCTCATTCATGTCTTTCAACAATTATTTTATCCATGCAATATTTGAAAAATTAGCAGCAAAACAACATATTCTACTTCAGTAGTAGACTGAGAAATACATGCCCATTTCTTACTTATCCAAGTAACTAACCTTTCTCCCAAAAATACTGCTCCATCGGTTGTGCTCTTCTGGTCATCTATATTTCTAGCCCAATCTACATCGGTGTAAACTTGTAGTTCAAAATTACCTTATTTCTTATACCATGAACCATAATTCTCAGTATTCTTCAAGTATCTCAGAATCCTCTTAACAAAAGTCATATGTGATTCCTTAGGATTAGCATAAAATCTTGCTACAATCCCAACAACATGTAAAATATTCGGTCTACTATGCACAACATACATCAGTTTTCCAATCATTGATCTAGATATAATGTTTGATTTACCTCAGTTGACTGATCATCTTTTATTAATTTACATCCTGTGACCATCGATGTACCTACCAGTTTTGAATCTTCCATACCAAAAGTCTTCAACACTTCTTTGATATACTTTGATTGTGTTATGAATATCCCTTCATTTTGTTGTAGAATTTGCAGACCTAGAAAGAATTTAATCTCTCCAAACATTGTTATCTCAAATTCCTTTCCCATTTCAGCAGCAAATGCTTTGCAAAGATTATCATGTCCTCCAAATATAATATCATCAACAAAAATTTCAGCAATAAGAATATTGTCATCATTTTCTCCTTTCAAATACAAATTGCTATTGGTACTTGTCCTCACAAATCCAATACTAATAAGTTAAGCATGCAATCTTTTATACCATGCTCTTAGTGCTTTTTTCACTCCATACAATTCTTTGTGCAATCTACATACCATGTTTTTCTTATTTGGATCAACAAAACCTTCAGGTTGTTCAATATAAACCTCTTCCTCAAGTATTCCATTCAAAAGTGTTGATTTAACATCCTTTTGATATACTTTGAATCCTTTGTGTGCAACATATACAAGTAGTATTCTAAATCCTTCAAGCCTAGAAACTGGTGCAAAAGTCTCACCATAATCTATACCTTCTTCTTATGCATATCCTTTACAAACAAGTCTTCCTTTGTTCCTAGTGACTTCACCATTCTCATTCAGCTTGTTTTTGAATATCCATTTGGTTCCAATTACATTTTTATCACTCGGTCTCAGTACCAATGTCCATATTTTATTTTTCTCTATCTGTTCAATTTCTTCATTCATGGTTTTAATCCATTCCTCATTCTCAAATGTATCTCTAACATTTTTAGGTTCAAATTCACAAACTAAACATGTGTTTTATCTCATCTTACTTCGTGTCATTGTGCCAACTTTCTTATCTCCAATGATTTGGTTATGTGGATGGTGTCTTCTCACAAATTTAGCTAATACTTTCTCTCTTCTTTGTTCATCAATCGGTGTAGGTTCAATTCCTTCCTTGGAAGCAATTTCCTAATTCTAAGTGTCTATAGGCGGATGCTCAGTGTCTTTATCCTGTTGCTCAGTAACTTCTTCATGTCGCTCGGGTATAGGGTTAGGTAACTCAATGAATGTATATCTACTGTAGTCATCTAGTTCTTTCCTACTTTCTTCATTATTTTTCTCAGCAAACTCATCAACTTTCACATTAGCACTTTCAATCATTTTGTTAGAAACCTTATTCAAACATTTGTAAGATTTTCTCTTAGTAGAATATCCCAAAAATATTCCTTCATCACCTTTATACTCAAATTTACCATTTCTATCATCTTTTAGAATGTAACATTTGCTTCCAAATTTTTTAAAATAACTTACATTAGGTGTGTACCCAAACCATAACTCATAAGGTGTCTTGTTTGAATATTTCTTCAGTTGTACTTGATTCAATGTGTATACAATAGTGCTAAAAAATTTTCTCCAGTACATTTGTGCAACATCTTTCTCAATCATCAGTGTTCTAGCACAATCAACTATGGATCTATTCCTTCCTTTAGCAATACCATTATGTTGTGGTGTTCTCGATGCAGAAAACTATCTTTTAATTCCATTCTCATTACAAAAGTTAATGAATTCATCTGAAATAAACTCAACTCCTCTATCAGATCCTAAGCATTTTAACTCTTTTCCACTTTCCTTTTCTACTTTAGCTTTATACCATTTAAACATTTTGAAAGCTTCAAATTTCTCTTTCAAAAACATAGCTATCATCATCCTAGAATAGTCATCAATAAATAGAATAAAGTATATTTCACCATAATAACTATGATTTCTCATAGGTCCACATAAGTTGGTATGAACCAACTCCAAAATAGCTTTAGATGAGTAGGTCTTTCTCTTGAAACTAGATTTTGAATTTTTCCCTTTTGACATTGTTTGCACATGACATGGTTAGGTTTAGATAAGCTTGGTAAGCCTCTAACTTTTCTCTTCTTACTGATCTTAACTGTGTTGTCAAAATTCATATGACATAACCGTTTATGCCACAACCACACATCTTCAGCTCTATCCATCAAACAAGACATTTCAGGATTGTCAAGATAAAATAGATTACCTTTAGATTGTTCACCAGTACTGACCAACTTTCTTGTTTCATCATAGATCTTCACCTTCCTACTTTCAAATGAAACTTGGTGACCTGAGTTATTCGAGTAAAAGTACAAACCTGTGTCACACTTTTATAAAGGAAAAAGATGACAACATTCAAAATTTTCAACTTTAACGACATAAAAGTGGCATTTGTGTTTAGAATTTGAAGATGATGTAAACTAATGAAATGTGTAAAATTTGATGAACTTTATGCTTATAATTTATTTTTTTTAAATTGAACAAAAATTGACATAGTTTTTTAATTTTTGAAGTCTATTTTTTTATTGCTGAAATATGCTGAAAATCTAAGGTCTAGTTCGCGTAAAAAAACTATATGCAAATAATCTTTTTTTCCTCTGATTCCATAATATGTTTTAGATGACATGTATATCTAATGTATAAAAAAACAAAGATTGGATTTTGGTATATATTTTTTCTGTTATAACTTTTCAAAGTCGATGTTACCCAAAATCAATAGTTTTTAGTTCACGTCCAATTTTCCGTATCAAATCTACACCATTAAAAATAATAAGTATATATTCTTGAAGAGGACTCTCTCCTCTAGTGTTCAATATAAAATTTTAATTTTTCTGACATGATTTGTTATTTTTGATATTTTTTGAACGAGCGTGTTCTTAAATGTTAAAATACCTACTTGAAGTATTTTCAACTTATAATAAATTATATGAAATCAAAACATGATAAAATTACATGAGCATAATCTTAACTATGAGCTCTATAAAAGGGTATTTTTATATTTTATAGAAAGGTAAATTTTGACAGAGAATTCAAGTCCAGAAGTGAGAACTTCTGAGAGCCACCCTTTTTTGCCGACTTGGCTACCAAATAGGATTCCACATGGGTCCGGTCGGACCCCTTTCAGCTGGACCCCCATTTGGCCGTACCCGGTCTAGCCAAACCCAGACCCATTAGGCGACCAAACACAGTCCCATGCATGGCCAAGCCTCTTAAATCTGATTTTTCACAATGCGCCCAATTTTTTAAATAAAATTATTATTTTTTTATAGATTTTTAATAGTTTTTTAAAATTTATAAATTATTTTTATTTTATTTGTAAGAGTTAAGTGGTTTTTATCTTTAATTAAGTGATTTTTAATAGTTTTTTGAAATTTATAAATTATTTTAATTTTATTTGTAAGAGTTAAGTGGTTTTTATCTTGAATTAAGTGATTTTTAATAGTTTTTTAATTTAATGTTTTCAAGTTAACTGATTCTTTTCTATTTTTCATAGGGCAGTTTACCTATTTATGGTGTTGCATGCATTGAAACCCTTATTCAGTTTTCTTTATTAAGAGGATTTTGGCTAGTATTCGATATACAGGTTTATAGATTTTGGCTCTGAGATTGAATTGGAGGATTGTGAAAGCTTTGGGAAATTTCAGGGTTGTTGGATTGTTCTTTGCACGATTTCTATCGAATGGTGGTTTAAGGTAGGGTTTGAATTTTTTTTTTGCAATTATTCTTTGGAAAATATTGTCTTCATTGTGTTTCCAAGATAGGTTGATGATTTTGGAGTAATTATATTTTTTTCATTGTCCTTGAGAAATTTTGCAAGATTAGATTGTTGTGATTTTGTGAATGATAAATATGTATATATTTTGTTTGCTTATGAGCTTAAGCTTTTATAGAAATGTGTGAGTTTTTCCAGTTAAGTGATTCTTTTATATTTTTCAATCTGAACAATTTTTGCAATGGGGAATAAAAGGAATAGATTAAGAAAATGTGATCGAACAAAGGATGACAAAAAAATTAGACAAAACATAATCAAGAACAACCTGTTGAAGTTTGGGAAGAACCTATTGATATTCAGTAAGATGCAATTCAAGCAGGGGAACAAATTGGTAGTTCTAGAGGTGAAAATATATCTTTTGGCATGGGCAATTTGATGAAGATGAATAAGGATTCATTTTTCAATCAAATTTCATCTGAAGAAATGTTATCTGAAAGTACAATTAAAACTCATTGCAAAAAACTTTGGGATGAATATTTTGAAAATAAAAGTATGGTTGCAAGAGCTCAATTATTTGTTAAGTTATTCAGGAAAAAAGAAATGACTCCTATTTTGGAGTTGTTGGGTGTTGACAATAAGAAAAACTCAGGAGAAAATGTAAATTGAACAATAGTTCAAAATTTGCAAGATGTATTGAACAACATTAATAACTCAAGTCGAGGAGTTGATTTAAGTGCTGCATGCAGAGCAATTATGACTACTTTATCTAGTAGAAAGTTGACACACAGAAAACAAGTGCATGCAATTTCTGATTTATTGAATGTATCTAGAAGAACTATTCAAAGATATATCAGGAAGAGAAATATGTTAGATGAAAATATTGAAAAAAATTGGGTAAATATTTGTAGGCTTCCTCAAAAAGATAAAATTTTTGAACATGCAAAAAAATAGGTCATTGAATATTGGACTGCTCACTCTCGTGTTTCTTCTAATAAAAGGGATACAATACATATGAAAGATGAAAAGACTGGTATGAAAACTGCACATTCAAAACATTTTATAGATACAACACAAAGTGAATTATTTGAAGCATTCAAGAAAGAATTTTCAAATGTGAAAATATGTCAAAGAATGTTTGAGAGGTTGCGCCCTTGCTTTGTACACATAAATAAGGTTCGTGAAACTTGTTCTTGTTGAAATCATGTTGAGTTTCATCTATACTTGCAATCATATAAAAAAGTTATGGTAGTTCTTGATTCAAATATGGTCATCCCTGTAAGTACGACACAATTTGTGAAGTATATTTTATGTGATAAATTATTAGATTCAGATGAGTTCAAAGTATAGTGTATAAAGAATGCATGCAGTGATTGTAGAGATTTGCATAAATTTCCATTGTAAATTGAGAATATTAATGTTTCAACACCAATTTTGTGAAAAGATTTGAATATGAGACATATCGAACAAAGAGCGGAGATGAATCCAAAAAAATTGTATTGAAGGAGAGTGAATTGCCCTACCTTGAGTTTATGACCAGATTTCATACTCTAATTTATCCACATATCCAGCATTGTCTGGAGCATGATGGCAAGCTAAATAGTTTCATGATTCCAAAGATTTTTTTCCACCTGGTTGTATTCTTTTAATTGTAGATTTCTTTGAGAACTATACATTTTCCCCTCAAAAAGAGCTTCAAGCTCAATATTATCATTTTGATTAGGTTGTAATATTTGTGCAAGTGACCTATAGACATGCACAATATAATTTGGATGGGGTAGAAATTCCTAATCCAAATGAACGTATTATAATCAAGGAGGTTCATTTCTGTATCAATGATGATAAGGTTCATGATAGGAGCTATGTGGCTCATTGTTTTACAATGTTTTTTGAAGATATTGTGAATTGCGGGATAAATGTCTCACAACATTGGATTTGGTCTGATGGTTGTGCAGGTATGTGTATAGATACTTCAATTTATTTTCATTGTCATTTAATTATTTATTAAATTATTAAAAGATGACATGTATGTATGCATGTACAACTTAATTTTGCAGGACAATTTAAATCTACAAAATCCTTTAAGTGGCTAGCCATGCAACATGCTAGATGCAATGTTAAATTTTTGTGGAACTTCTTTGAAAGTGGAGATGGAAAAGGAGAGCACGATGGAGCAGGAGCATGTGTGAAGCATGCACTTCACCAACATGAACTTGTAGGTACAAATGGTGTTCAATAGTTATATATATATATGTATGTATGTATGTATGTATGTATGTATGTATGTATGTATGTATATATATATATATATATATATATATGTATGTATATATATGTATGTATATGTATATATATATATATATATATATATATATATATATATATATATATATATATATATATATATATATATATATATATATATGTATGTATGTATGTATATATATATATATGTATATATATATATATATGTGTGTGTGTGTGTGTGTGTGTGTGTGTGTGTGTGTGTGTGTGTGTGTATATATATGTATGTATGTATATATATATATATATTTCAAATAATATAATTTTAGCTTAGATCCATTTTCTTTAAACTCATAATTCAGAAATGTACAGGTAACATGATAGAGAATTCAAAGAAAATTGTTGAATGGTGTCAAAGTCATTTTGCTCCTCAGGACACCATATACAACAAATGTTATTTTTGGGAAGTAAAAGGTAATTTATATTTTGTTGTAAAATTTTAAATTAAATTTTCATTCCATGTTCATGTCTATCTTTTTATAATTGTTGATCTAAACATGTGCAACTTTCATTTCATATCTGTAATACATATAGACCGATCTAATCCTTACAATTGCCAAAGATTTGTTGGTATTAGAAGTTTACATCAATTGATCACTACAAGACAACACAAACCTCTTTTGATTCAAGAGAAAAATCATGTTTTTGTGCTCACTGCATTAAGGAAAATCCATTGAGTCAATGTGAGAATATTGCAAATGGATATGTTTCACAATGGGATATGAAGGAGTTAATCAGAATGCCTCCTTATGAAGATGATGACATTGACATAAACATTCATGATCCAATATATTCAACTGATTATGAGCGTGTTTCTAATTTAGTTGTTACAGGTACGTGCACATACATGTTATTTTATTTAATTTTGTTGGTGTAATTAAGTATTTACTAATTACACTTTACTTAAGTTTACTTACGATAATGCATTTGCATATTAGTTATCTTTGAGACACCTAGGAGTTTTCATTTCTTTTTAGCACATGGTTAGGAGAATCTCCACTTTAGGTGGTCATAGTTGTCTTCTCATACCTCTTTGTGTGTGAGATCCACCTTTAGTGATCTTATCACATTATCATCCTCTCATTGTTGCACATACTTTCATGTACAATGGAGGATGATCCACCTTTGGTGGACATGTGATTCCATCATGTCTAGTTGTGATCTTATCACTTGCATATCTTCTAGATATCATGCATTGCCTATATATTTAGGCAATCCTACATTGTATGTAATTCAATCAATCATTCAATCTATTTCATTATTTGATCATTTGATCATATCATATCATATTTGTCTCTCTTGTGCTATCTCTTGAGCTTCTAGATCTAGGTTTCTACTCTTTGCCTTAGGCAAATTTTTACATGGTATTAGAGCCAAAGGAGTCTTCATTGCATAGCCATTGGAGAGCGATTGATTGCTTCAACTTTTAGAGGGCCAAAAACTAAATCCGGGATCAACATTTTGTGGGAGCATTTTGAGCAAGATCAGACCTCACCGTTGCATCCGAGTGGTTGTTTCCATAAATTTTGACTATAAATTTTCCTATATTGGGCAAAAGTTAAATTTGAGGTAAATTTTTTTAGCAAATCGGACCCCTAAGACCGATCTACAAAATTGGAGCACTTTAGACCAAATCTAACAGTTACATTGCGATCAGAGCGGCCAAAAACCTTAGAATCACCTGTTCATTCATCAAGATCGGACACTGTTGATCTAAGGAAAAAGTCTCCCTCCCTGCCCCGTCGTACGAATTTGCACACAAGTATGATTTTATTTATTTTAATAATTTTCATTTTTTACATTTTCAATTTTTAATAAACCAAAAAATTAAATAAATAAAAGGGGGGGTGGTTTTTTGTTTTTTGAAAAGTTTTTTGAAGAACAAAAAAAAAAATTCATTATTTTTTTGGGCCCGCAGGCCTCTACAGTAAGCAGTGCGCATTGCAGTGCGGTACTGCCGCACTGATAGTGCAGTATGCACTGTAGTGTGGTACTGCTCTGCAGTGCCACACTATGTGCGGCACCCGTAAGGGGTTTTTTTTAATGTTTTTTTTAAAAAAGATTTTTTTTAATAAAATTTTTAATAGTTTTTTTTAAAGTTTTTTAAAATAAATAAAAACGTTCATTTAATATGTTTTTTAATTTGTTTTTTTTAATATATTTTTTTAAGTTTTTTTATAAATAAAAACTTTTGTATTATGTTTTTTTTATTAAGTTTTTTTTAAATAAAAACTTTATGTTTTAATAAAACATTTTAAATGTTTTTCTTTATTAATTTTTTAATAAAGTTTTTTCCAAATCTAAAAATTTAAAAAAATCAAATTGTGTTTTTTTTAATTTTTTAATAAAGTTCTTGTTTTTGGGCTCTTTAATAAGTGTTTTTCTTAAACTCAATGAGTTTTTGGAAAACAAAATTTTAATAAATAAGAAAAATTGGGAACATTTTTCTTTGCCATCTACATACCTATTTTGCAGCATCATCTAACTGGTAGCCAAGGGGGGAGGCCAATTTCATCCCAAAGACTTCCTAGCACAAGGCCAACAAGAGGACACTTTTTCTGCAGCATTTGACAAGGCATCCTTGGTGGCTTCATCTTCTTCATGTTTCCAGCTTTGCATTGTATTTGATGTTGTATGATCTTGCATGAGCCATGTTGTACATGCACTATCATAAAGTGCCACATTTTTTTTGTACCTTGTCATTGATGACACATTTGATGTAATCCCTATGTTAGTAGATTAGGAATATCATGGGACTTGGTTCTTGAAAGTTATGCTCCAAACATCAATGGATGCACGACACAAGTTCAAGTATACCAACCTGTCAGTTGAGTACCCAGTTGGTGCTTGCAGGTGTCACCATGCCTCATCTCTATCATATCTTAATGGGCATTTCATTGGTCATTCTACATCGACATTGGTACCTAATTTTGTCACACTTTGACATTCTTGGTGCAGCATTGGCTCTATTTTCTTCTTATGGAGGAGTATTGGTCAACATCTTGGACCATCTTTGTAGGAGATTCAACATTTAGGGGGGGCTACTTTGTCTCTCTTCCCTATTTCCTTCCTTTGGGGGGATTCTTTATTGTATTTGCATGATGTATGTCATAATAGGGGGGTCTTGATTACTCCATCCATGCATGCATCTTGTATTCATCTCTCTTTTTGGGGGAGGGTTTTTCCCATGAGGTTTTCCCTCTTTCTCTGCTTTCTGAGAGATTGCATTGTTCTTGCATATTGTACATGGGTACCTAACATGGCCGAGTAGCGGGGACCCATCTTGCATTGTGAGCTTAAGTGCATTCCCCTAAGTTGCACTTAAGGGGGGGTGTTGGTGTAATTAAGTATTTACTAATTACACTTTACTTAAGTTTACTTAGGATAATGCATTTGCATATTAGTTGTCTTTGAGACACCTAGGAGTTTGCATTTCTTTTTAGCACATGGTTAGGATAATCTCCACTTTAGGTGGTCATAGTTGTCTTCTCATACCTCTTTGTGTGTGAGATCCACCTTTAGTGATCTTATCACATTATCATCCTCTCATTGTTGCACATGTTGCACATACTTTCATGTACAATGGAGGATGATCCACCTTTGGTGGACATGTGATTCCACCACGTCTAGTTGTGATCTTATCACTTGCATATCTTCTAGATATCATGCATTGCCTATATATTTAGGCACTCCTACATTGTATGTAATTCAATCAATCATTCAATCTATTTCATTATTTGATCATTTGATCATATCATATTTGTCTCTCTTGTGCTATCTCTTGAGCTTCTAGATCTTGGTTTCTACTCTTTGCTTTAGGCAAATTCTTACAAATTTTAATTTATCGTATAAGTGATGTTTAATTTTAATAAAATCTATTTGTCTCTAGGTGATATTTTTGTTGTAGTTGCAGATCCTGACAATATAGAAAGTGTAGATTATTATATACTAAGATGCACGAAAGCAAAATACAAGTTGACAGAATAATCTATAGATGGTGATGGACAGAAATATCCAATTGGTTCAGTTGTTATTGAAGGAACCTATTATCAGCAAATAAAAGTTGATAGAAATGGTGTTCAATTTATTGAATACCTATCTAGCCAAAAAGTTCTACATTACAGTCACTTGGTTATAGCAACAAAGTTGCAATTCGAGACATTGCCAAAAAGAAAAAATGGCAATCAAAAGTGGAGGTTGTCTATTGAAGAACATGAAAAACTTTTGGAGATAATAAAAGATAGAGAGGATCCAAACTATATCTATGACGAGCTTTAGAACTCTATAAACTTCAGAATAAACTTCTTTTTGTAGCTCTTGTACTTTCATATATTTGAACTCTATATTCCTTGGTAATTAAGCTTTAGTTAATTATGATAGTTATATTACTTAATTATGTTAGTTACTTAATTATGTTAGTTACCTAATTATTTTAGTTAGATTACTTAATTATGTTAGTTAGTTACTTAATTATGTTAGTTACCTAATTATGTTACTTAATTATGTTAGAACTACCTGAATTATGCTTTGCTTAATTAGTTAGTTAATTAAATGTATGCTTTGATTAATTACATCACCTTAACATAATGTATACATAACACATGTATAAAATATGTAACATATAATGTCTAAAATCTATAATGTATAAAATAAGAAATAATACACAACCATATACCATGTAGATATATGAAATGACTAAAATATCTACATGTATAAAATGTCTAGAAAATGAAATATCTATGAAATGTCTAAAATGAAAAATCTATGAAATGTTATAGCATGTATATATGAAATCTCACATGAAATATCTAAAATAACATGGTCTCTTAACTAGGGCCATGTCTTGATCCATGACTTGATGCCAGTGCACCTCCTCCTAATGTCTATGTACAATAAACAAAATATGTCATGCATACATACATGTATAATAAATTTTAAATACGTATTATCATAGAAAAATTAATTTTGTGAACAAACATCTTAATGTACCTGTGTATCATGATGAATAGGATCGCGTGGAGTCTCTAAATCTCCATATGGTGCAGCATCGTCCATAATCTCCTGGAGTACACATATATATAACATATATTAATCAAATTTCAAATATATGTGTAAGTTTTTTAAATAAATAAAAATTTAATTTAATTATAAATATACCATAGCGGCCTCTAATGCTCTCCCAAAATCGCTCAAACCTGATGACTAATGATATAGCCACAAGATCAATCTGATCATCTGTAAGCAATGTAGTAAAAATTTGATGACTTGGACATGATGAAGTGGCCTACGTGGTTTGATGATGAGTTGTATGTGGTGTCATCTGCGGAGGAGCTATTGATGGTGGTGTAGTCATCTGAGGACCTGCTAGTGGTGCAGTCTTTTACAGAGGAGGTGTCAGTGGTGCAGTCTACTGCGGAGGAGCTATTGATGGTGCAATCTACTACAAAGGAGCTTTCAGTGGTGGTGTAGTCATCTGAGGACCTGTCGATGATGTAGTTTGTTGTGGACCTGTCGACGGTGCAGTCTGCTGAGAAATGATATAGGTCCTGACAAATGATGGAACCTCCTTGAGTGAAATCCCACTAAGAATCTATATGGTCTGATATGTAGAAAGAAGATCATTGGATAATAATGTGCTTGTACGTCACAAACCAACCATATTTGATATAGCTGCAACCTCCAAGAGAGATGGTATGTCGACTATATCATATAGATCACCACTAGAAGATGCATCCTATGCAGGTGGAGGAATGATGGAACAACACCGTAACATGTATCTCCCCACACAATCAAAGGACATCTCCTAAACTTGTGTGGTGACACTCGCTATACTAGAAAAAACATCCATCCTCACCGTGTCATCTAGAACACTCGCTCCTGCCACTTCCAAACCTTTTGGTATGACCAAAAGGTTTGGACCCACCCTTGCCCTCTTATTAGAGGGCACAAGGGCATCAGGCACTCTGAACCTATCAGATAATCTCCCTTTCCCCTACCCAACATAAGAAAGAAAATCTATATAATCAACATCAAGGTACAAATGAAATTCTGCAAACAATTGTTTGCAGAAATATAGTGGCAACTCATCCTTCTAGGGCCACATGTGGTGAGCAGCCAACCATCAAGGATATATAAATGGTCCCACTAGGTCATTCTCACATCTTGTAGGCATGTACCCTCTCACCTTTTTTAGGTCTCGATAATGAGGAAACATTTCCTTCACCATAGGGGTGGAAACAACTATATCAATCTCACTATACTTCACAGTGCTAGTAACACTATGAGACAAAGAAGTATAGAATCTATCAATGCTCATAGTATCATACGGGTTGTATGATTGAACTGTTTCAATCATACACATCAAATCATCTCTAATAATGTTCACCCTTTCCCTATTGGGAATGCTAGTGGATGAAGCTAATGTTTGATCCAGAACATGTAATGCTCATCTCAATCTATCAAATGTGTCTACAAATAGCTTCTCTCTAGCCTGTGTTGTATCAGCTGATCTATGAGAGGAGCGACCACTAGTACCACTACCACTACGAGGTCCCCCCCCATGAACACTAGGCTCTCCTAAATCAACTAACCCTCTACCTGATGCCATGTGTAATGGATAAACAAGAAAATATATATAGATCTTTGCACATGTACATAGAAATTTAAGAAACATACATGTTACAAATTTAATCATCTAGTTTAAAATTGAAATACACACACACACACATGTACATACAAATTTAATAAACATACATGTTATGTGCATAGATGGTACAAATTTAAACATGCATACATAAACTACAAATTTAAACATACATGTTACAAATTTAAGATCATCTAGTTTAAAAATGAAATCTATATATACATGTACATAAAAATTTAATAAACATATTAATCCTATTAAATCTTAAGGGGTTGTATTAATTGTCGCATGTTACTTGTATTAATTAGTCTTAATTGGTCAATTAATAGGTCCTAATTGGTCAAGTATTAGTCACATGTTAGGTCTTAATTGGCAGGACTATTAGGTCTTAGTAGGTCATATTGGTAGGACTATCAGTTTAGGTGTTATTAGTCATATTAGTCACATGTTAAAAGTCTTAATTGCTCAATTAATAGGTCCTAATTGGTCAAATATTAGTCACTTGTTAGGTCTTAATCATCACATGTTACTTGTATTAATTAGTCTTAATTGGTCAATTAATAGGTCCTAATTGGTCAAGTATTAGTCACATGTTAGGTCTTAATTGGTAGGACTATTAGATCTTAGTAGGTCATATTGGTAGAACTATCAGTTTAGGTGTTATTAGCCATATTAGTCACATGTTAAAAGTCTTAATTGTTCAATTAATAGGTCCTAATTGGTCAAGTATTAGTCACATGTTAGGTCTTAATTGGTAGGACTATTAGGTCTTAATAGGTCATATTCGACCTAATTGGTCAAGTACAGGTCCTATTAGTTCTTAAGGGTGGAATATTAGGTCTTATTAGGTAATTTTAATCAATTTAGGTATTATTAGTCATATTAGTCACATGTTAAGTATTAATTGGTCAATTAATAGGTCTTAATTGGTTAAATATTAGTCACTAGTTAGGTCTTAATTGGTTTAGATAGAATTTTTGTTTATGTTAGTTTCTAGTGTTAGAGTTTAATAGGTCTTAATTGGTTTCTAGAATTTTTGTTTATGTTTTTTATGTCGTATTAATCCTATTAAGTCTTAAGGGGTCGTATTAATCGTGTTAGGTCTATCTTAATTGGTCATATTAGTCACATGTTAGAAATTTAAGAAACATACATGTTACATGCATAGATGAACTAGAAATTTAAGAAACATACATGTTACAAATTTAAGATCATCTAATTTAAATTGGTTAGGTAAATTAGGTCTTAATTGGTTTAGATAGAATTTTTGTTTATGTTAGTTTCTAGTTTTAGAGTTTAATAGGTCTTAATTGGTTTCTAGAATTTTTGTTTATGTTGTTTATGTCATATTAATCCTATTAAGTCTTAAGGGTTGTATTAATCAAGTTACCTATCTTAATTGGTCATATTAGTCTTAATTAGTCTTAATTAATCTTAATTGGTCAATTAATAGGTCCTAATTAGTCTTAATTAGTCGCATGTTAAGTTTTAATTAGTCTTAATTGGTCAATTATTAGGTCTTATTAGGTCGTATTAATCATTTTAGGTGTTATTAGTCATATTAGTCACATGTTAAGTCTTAATTGGTCAATTAATAGGTCTTATTTGATTAAATATTAGTCACGTGTTAGGTCTTAATTGGTTAGGTATTAGGTCTTAATTGGTTTAGATGGAATTTTTGTTTATGTTAGTTTCTAGTGTTAGAGTTTAATAGGTCTTAATTGGTTTCTAGAATTTTTGTTTATGTTATTTATGTGGTATTAATCCTATTAAGTCTTAAGGGGTCATATTAATCATGTTAGGTTTGTCTTAATTGGTCATATTAGTCACATGTTAAGTGTTAATTAGTCTTAATTGGTCAATTAATATGTCCTAATTGGTCAATTAATAGGTCCTAATTGGTCAAGTATTAGTCACATGTTAGGTCTTAATTGGTAGTACTATTAGGTCTTAGTTCTTAATTAGTCAAATAATAGGTCCTAACTGGTCAAATATTAGTCACTTGTTAGGTCTTAATTGGTTAGGTATTAGGTCTTAATTGGTTTCTAAAATTTTAGTTTATGTTAGTTTCTAGTGTTAGAGTTTAATAGGAAATATTAATCATGTTAAGAGTCCCATTAGATGTTAAGGGTCTTATTAGGTTTTATTAGATCTTAAAAGGTCCTATTACATCTTGTTAATTTCATGTTAGGTCTTAATTGGTCAGAGAGAGAAAGTTTATGTTAGTTTCTGCTGTTAGTGTTTAAGTTGCTTCATCTTCTAGTTTCATGTTTAAAAACATATCTAAATATCTAACAAAATTAAATTAAAATTTTTTAAATCATATCTAACAAAATTAAATTAAAACATTTTAAAATATATCTAACAAAATTAAATTAATTAAATAACTAACACATTTTATTAATTGAAAAAAAAAATTATATTAATTAAATAATTCAATCTACATAAAATCATATTATTTTATTTCTACAATTAAAAAAATAAAACTAAATAAATAAAAACAACTATTAAATTAAAATATTTCTATTTAAATTACAATTATCTTATATTAATTAAACAAAAAATAACTATTAAATAAACATTTTTAATTAAATTACAATTATTTGATATTAAATTAAAAAAACAACTTTAAAAACATTAAAAAACATTGAAATAAAAAAATTAAAAAACTACCTACCCCTTCCAGCCGGAACACCTTTTTAGATCTCCTCAATAGCCTCAAGCCACTGAATCCAAATGACCTGCACGGGCAAGTTTTTTTTCTTATATAGATTTTTGGGGGTCCGATCGGACCCCTTCTGGTTGGAACCCTCTGCCACATAGATGTCACATGGCACCTAGAGGATGCCACGTAGTTCCAGCTGGACCCCCTCAGTTTGTCCTATAGTGCGACATAGTATTGTACTTTTACCCATTCAACTATGCTACACTTAACAAGTTATAGTTAAGTCCCTTCACCCAATATGCATTTGCACATTTAATCTTATTATTCAACATGATAGATCCTTTTCCTTTCAATTGACAAGGTGTATCATTACCCATTTTAATAGATCCTCCATTATAGTGTTCAAGGTATTCAAATTTATCCTCATCACCAATTATTTGATGTGTACAACCACTATCAATAATCTATGTATCATTCTTGCTAACTTTAGAGATAAGTGTTATTTCTACATACCTTTCTTCTTCTTCTGAATCTTCTTTTAGAGCTATGAATACCACCTCAATGTCTTCATCAGTGTCAGTGTTGGTGTCATCATCATCATCTCCAACAAGGTAACATGCCTTCTTGCCTTTGTATTTATAATCTTGGTTGTTTCTTCTATCATAGTGTCAATTGCCTCTACAATCTCAGTTATCTCTTCTATCATACTTCTTTTCACTAGATCGGTCATTGTCTTTGTCATCATCTTTCCTCTTAGGACATCTAGCTGCAATATGACCATTTTCTTTATAGTTGAAACATGCTAGAGGTAATTTTCCCTTATACCTTCCTTTACCTTTCTGCAGCCTTCTAGCCATAAGTGCTTCAAGTTCATCAAGTCCATCTTCATCATTGTCACTATCACTTTCATTCCTTATCATATGTTTACTGCTTGACTTTTCAATTTTCAAAGATGACATAAATGTAGAATCAACACTGAATACAATATTGTTATCATAGTTATTCATCTCAAAAGTAGACAATTTATCGATCAGACTATCAAGTGTAAGAGCATTACCTAGTGCAGATCTAATTTCATGAATTGCAGAGATTAGATAATAGCATAGATCGGCAACAAGGTTCTAATAATTTTACTCAATAATTTCTTCATCAATAATACCTCCTTCTCCTCGAATAGTATTGAAAACCTCCTTGATTCGGTTACTGTACTATGAAATGTTTTCACCTTCTTTCATCTTCATATCATCAAATCTTCCTCTTAGGCTTTCAGCTCTTATTCTCATCACATTCACATCTCCTCTATAGACTAGTGTTAGTTTGTCCCACATTGCTTTTGCTGAAGTACATACTTTGATATCTTCAAATTCTACATCATAGGGCATCAACAATCTCTATAATTTTCATGTTGTGTTCATGTCTATCTCTCAGCAGATCAATAGTCAAAGGTCCAATAGTTGGTTATATGTACTCATTGGTCAGGAGAAATAGTGCAGATTCTCCAATTCTAGATATGTGCAACTTCATTCTACTTTACCATGTTGTGAAGTTGTCTTTGTTCAACTTTGGTACCTCTCTCTTACACATCTTGTGTTCTTTAGCTCAAGTCCTTCAAAATTCCTTTTCAAGCATACACACTTTGATACCAATTGTTAGATAGCTGAGAGGGGGGGTGAATTAGTTAATTCTAGTTATCCTACAATCCCACATTCTTAGATGTATATATTGAAACTTTTTCAAACAAATAACCAACTTGGTAAGATAGCAATAACAATGTTTATGTTCATTTACCAAATACCAATAAATTCAATAAATTGCATTTACTGATTAATCCAAAATATGAAATGTGTAAAGTAAACTATCAATTTAATCACATCAAATAACACATAACACAAGGATTTTAATGTCGAAACCCTACTAAGAGAAAAACCACATGGGACCAGTAACCCAAAATATTTCACTCTTTTGAAGTGAGCTCAGTTAGGAGCCAACTCTATTAAAGCTTACAATGCACACTGTAAGGTGTGACCTAGTTAGAGGATTTATCACTACCAGTTAACTTTCAACCAGAATTCACTATGGGGTCAAAAAGAAAACCATCAACATTCATAGAATGTCATATTGAAATACAAATAAGACTGTTAAGTCCACTCGGTTAAGAGATTTAGTTGTAACAATGGTTAACCTAATACAATAGTGATATGATTCAAATGCAACTAACATTATAGATTTTTAGATCTAAGATAAGCTCATAATACCTCCTCTGATCAATAATCACTTCAATCCTTCATCATATTTAGCTCGATCAATAATACTCTGACTCTCGGTTATGCCTACAATTCTGCTCAGTTCTATCTATAACCAGTTTGATCAGTGGTGTATGAAAAATTCCTTCCACGTAATTTGTTCTACAGATTCAATTAGCTCCTTCTTCAACAATGAATCTCATGTCTCTTTAAATAAATGTCATAAACCATTTTCATCTCATTCGTTAGATTTTGCCTCTTAATCTTCATTGTCCATTTTTTTGCTTCAAGTTTCCTTGACAAATGTGTCAGTAACACATTTCAATCTCTTCCATTCAATCATCTCTGAATTTTGTCAGCCATTAGATCCTCATAACTAACTTTATCTTTTACCTTGAAATCATACGCAATTCACCAACTCATCAATTTAGTCAAATGTTATAACATTTAATTATTTTATCTCACTCAGTTAATATAGACATGTGTCGGTGAATACTAACTCAGTTATTACTGATACTTGGTATACATTGCACTTGCTTGGTGTATATAGAAATTGATGTAGGTGCATTTTAGGGTACTCGATGAATCTGCATGGGAGGTGTGTGTTTGGCTAATGTTACTCAGTTGCAACCTTGACCGATGGTCTCGGTCATTGAAGGAAGCTTGGTCACTGAAGAGGACTTGGTAATCTCCGGCACTTAGTGAAAGTGTTACTTGGCAATGCTTGTAGTGCTCGGTCGACACTGGTGCTCGGCGATGCTTAGCATGCTCAGTTATTTCACTGGTGCTTGATTGTTCTAGTTTAATGACTGGAGTTCTGTGTATTTGTTGGGCTGACTTGGTGCATTTATTGTTGGTAGTTGTTATAGGCCAACATGTTGTATTTAATAATTGTAAGGCTATTAAGAGTCGACTTGTATTGCATTTAATATTTTGGGGGGGAGTTAATGGTTTCATCCAGCCAACTTATGGCTGATGATTAGTATTTAAGGGGTGTTTGGGTAGTTATTTTAGGAGTCAAATCAGAGATTTTGAAAGCTGATTTGAGTGGTGAAGTTGTGGAAAAGATCCTGCGAGATCTTGTAGATCAGATTGGTTTCTGATAGTTTGTTTGTAGAAGAGCTAGTGGTTGAGGCTTGGAAACAAGGAGATTGCTTGGAGGCTTGAGAGATCAAGTTTAGATCCACCTTAGGGTTTTCATCAGTTGCTGATAGATTTTAGAGCTGGACTAGCTAGGATTGTATTGGATCTTGTTGATCTTGCAGAATTACTTATGATTGTAATTGGCCCTAACCCGGAAGGCCTTACAGTCGGGCATGTTAATAAAAATTTGTTGAAGCAATTGTTATGTTGAGTTATCTGTTGTGTTATTCTAAAGTTGCAAGGTTTGGACTATCCTTAATTGGATCCACCATCCCTTGGTATGTGTCAGGTGGTATCAGAGCAGAGTTGATCTTATAAAGTGAAGGTTGACCTAGCAAGGATGATCTTGCAAAGTTCATCTTGTTGGTGAAGAGATCGTATGATCTGAGTTGCAGATCCATAGCACTGAACTTGTGGATCTTGCCCTAGTTGTTTGTTCAAGGTGGCAGGTTGAGATTTGACTTGCATACAACTTGGAGATTGCCACAAGGTGGTTGGTGTAGGGTTTGTTGCAGAGGGTTTCTCTTATCTTTAAGGATGCCTCTGAGAATATTGGACCCTAGGGTGATTGCTAATCTCTATGATACTATGGAATCTAGGATTACAGAGAAGGTGAAATAAGATTTCAGATCTAAGATGGAATTGATGAAGAATGACATGGTCATTGAGATCATGAGAGTTGTTGCTAGTGTACCTTGGAATGTTGGTACTGAAGATGGTTATGAGGAAGCTACTGAAGACTTTGAACCTCCTGGATCTAGTGGTGATGACTGGAGGGATAGATCTGGTGAAGACAGAACTACTCGGTTGCCTAGATTTGGAGCTCGGTTGAGTAATAGTTACTGAATGGAAGTTTCTACTTTCTCTGGTACTTTGAAACTTGAGAATTTGATTGATTGGATTGGTGAACTTGAATATTTCTTTGAGCTGGAAGAAAGTGATCAATATCCTCTTTGGGTGAGATTAGCTCAAACAAAGTTGAAAGGACATGCTGCTCTTTGGTGGAAAGAACTACAAAGAGATAGAGAAGATGAAGGTGAAATGAAGATCAATCAGTGGAGGTTGATGATGACAAAACTGAAAGCTAAGTTCATACCTTCTGGCTATGAGCTTGAATTGTTTAAGAAGTTGTACAATCTAAAGTAGAAGGATTTGTTTGTTGAAGATTATACTGAGGAGTTCTACAAACTTACTATTCGGTCTGGACACTAAGAGCTTGGTAAGGAAAAGGTAGCTCGACATGTGAATGGTTTGAGATTCAATATTTAGGATGAGCTTGGTGTTAGTCCATTTTCTTGTCATTGCAAAACCTTACGAAAATGGCCTATTTTACTTGCAAGTGTTCTTCATAGTGCCTTTGCCCTATGTTCTTCATGCTGCTACCTGGCCCTGGTCCAAATTGCACCTCCCAATTTGAAAAATCTAGAAAGATATTCAAATTTCAAATCCTGCTGGAAATATTTAAAAATCTACCATAGTGTCGAAAACCCACAGTATTTTCAAAAAATCCATGATGTTTTCGGTCTGTGTGTTTTTGGTCTTCATTGTTTTTGACCCTGTGCTTCTTGCTTTTGTGTGCTTATCCTTTGGTGTTAAAAATTCTGTGTTTTTGGCCTTTCACTGTGTCGAAAACATTGGGTGTTTTCGACCTCACACCAGTTTCCTGTTTGCTAGCATTTCCTATTTGCGCAGGTGCGATGGGTGGTGGGGCCCAGTCTTTGCATGGTGTTAGTCACGCTTTCTCCAAGTCTCCTAGCAGTTATGTCTTTATTCGGCAATCTGGCAACTGTGCTATCGCAAGATCTCTTCATCCTTGGTGATTATCGACTTTCATTCGGTGACCTGGCGAGCGGTCTTTTTCTCCTTAGTCGCGTGATCTCCAAATATTTGGTGGTTATCTGCTAGCATCTCACGATCACATGGGTGGTTTGTCATGTAGTCGCTAAATGCCTGGCGGTCTTCTTTGCTTTAGTGTGCAAGTGCAATGTGTGGTGGGCCCGATGTTAGAGGGGAGGTGAAGGCATGTGTTCCTATTGGTTGTCGCATGATCGCATGTCAGAGTTTTCTGACATGTGACCATGCGACTGACTCCTTCCTTGCGCATGGGGCTAGATGGTGGTGTTGGTTGTAGTTTGGTGACATGTGGCTACTTTGGGTTGGCTGTCACATGATCGCATAGCCCCATTTTTGGGTTATGCGATCATGCGACCATTCGACACGTGCCCGATGGTGGTGTGATGGCATTTTGGCGGTGGGCCCGGGAGATGCAGAGGAGGTGGACATGTGGTAATTTTCTTTTGGCTAGTGGGTGGTGATGAGGTGGTCTTATGGCCTTGTCACATGATCGCAAGAGCCATTTCCATGGCTTGCGATCATGTGACAGACCCCCCTAGTGTTGACTTCGTGTGGTTGCAGTTACTATCTGCGGGTGGTCGCATGTTTGCATAGCCCATCTCTGGGCTATGCGATCATGCGACAGGGTGCCACGTGTGTTGGGGCCTATCTATGGCTGTTTGGTGGCTGAGGTTGCCAAGTGGTGTCATGGTGGTTTTCAGTTGGACCGTGCTGGCAAGATGGTAAATTTGAACGCGTGCCCAGGTGGGGATTCTTGGCGGTGACTTGACGGTCGGCGGGGTGCATGGTAGCGGCTTGTCGCATGTTCGCGTGAGCCAATTTTTTGGTTTGCAAACATGTGACATGCCCTTTTGCAGTGATGGTTTGGCGTCGGTAGTCAGGAGAAGGCAGAGGATAGCTGGTTGTCGCATGTTTGCATAACCCATTTTTGGGTTATGCAATCATGCGACCAAGCATATATTGTAGCCCATTTTCCTGTGGCAGTGGTTTGTGACCACCCGGTTGCATGATTGGGGGTGAGTGGTTAAGAAACATCAAGCCCGTGCAATGAAAGGTGACCGTTGCTTTTCAAGTTCGAATTCTACAAAGAGTTTTGTGACAGGGGGTACCAAATTTATGGAATTGAATGTAGAAGGGACCCTGTTCGGTGTGATGCCACTAGTTTTTTGGCCATTTCTTGGTGTGGTGGGCGAAGGCTATGCCTTAGCTATCCATAGCTTGTTGCAACCTATCATGGGTTTCCAAGGCAACTAATGGTATTTAGTGTTGAATTTTTGACTTCGTCTGGGTTCCTTTCTGCCACAGTTATGGGGACTGGTTCCACAAATGTTCTTCCTACAATGTATTTTCCTTTTTCTCTACATATAGGGTGTTCCCTCTGTCCTCTCTGGCTATGGAAATATAATGAAATTGTAATAGATGTCTTATGTATAAGATTTCAATATATTTGTTCTGCTTCCAGATTGTCTCCATTTGGGTTTTAGACTTATCAATTGTAGCATCAAGGGTGTTATAGTTTTTCTACTCGCATTTCCAATGAGTGTCTGTAGTAGATTTGTTTTTCATAGAAGCAACTGAGTCTAGGACTGGTGTTTAGATATGTATGAGCTGAGGTATCAAAGATGCATCATGCTTGTCTTCCAGTGGATGTTGGTTAATATATTGCCTGTTCCTAGGTCTTTTCTTTGGATAGGTGATAGCATATCTGGGTGCACAGGTGGTTTGGTAATGTGTGATCTAGTCAGGGTGAGTGTGTTGTCTTCTTGTTTCGTAGCCTTATTGCAGTGAGGTATTTGACTCTGCTGCCCATTGGATAAGGCACTAGTCTATGAGAGACTTGGGGTACTTCAAGAGTCCATTCAACCCAGGATCAATCATTGAAATTTAAATCTTTTCCCTTTCATGCTGGTAGTAGTAGTAAGAGGTCCCTTCTGGTTTTCAGACTCATTGCATGTAGATTAGGTTATTGCATGAGGTCATGGTTCATTGGGGTACAGGATACCTACAGGGGTCTGAGAACTATTCCACAGTAATGCATATGTAGGCCTTTTGTTCATCAACTCAGGAAGAGTCATGAGTGTGCAAATGAGGCAATACCCGCCTGAGTGAATGTGGAGCTTGAAGCAGAAGGAGGATGTTCTTTATCCTCATCAATTGGCACTTTTTCCCTTGTCAAACTTTGGAGTGAAGACTAACTAGTTTGTCAATCATAGTGTAAACCTAGCACCGTGTGGGAACAAGTTTAAAAGCCAACACTTGGTATGATAAAGATTGATTCTATTGAAGATGCTTATCAGTATGCTCTGAAGAAAAAAGATAAGTTGAAGAGGAAACAACATAGGAACTCCCGAGGGAAGGAAAAGATTGATCACTCGGTGAAGGATAAACTGACTGATGTAGAAGATGAACAGAAACCTATGGAATTGAAGAAGAAGACAGGTAGAGTTATCTTTAAGGGTACTTTCTATAACTATGGAGAAGAAGGACACCATTCTTTTGAGTGTACACAAAAGAAGCTTGGTGACCGATGAACTATTGTGGTGAATGAGAATGAACCTGAATCTGAGAACTTGCTGCTTCGGTTAACATTGCTCAGTACAAAGGAGGAACCTTGTCAGAGGGATAACTTGTTTAGAACCTGATGCAAGTCAAGAGGTAAACTCTATGATGTTATTATTGATAGTGGTAGTATTTTTAACCTTGTTGTTGAGGACATGGTTCAAAAACTTGGGTTGAATAGAATGAAGCATCCTTGTCCTTATAGGATTGGCTAGTTGCAAGATGTTCATGCTCTAGAAGTAAGAGAACAATGCTTTATTGATGTTCAGATTGGCCAGTATAAGGATCTTGTGTTATGTGATATTATGAAGATGAATAGTTGTGATATATTTCTTGGTATACCTTGGCAATATGATTGCAGAACTATATATGACTATGTCAAAAATGTGTTTACTATTGAGAAGGATGATAAGAAGTTTTCCCTGATGCCTTTGTTGGATACAATGCTTGGTAAGAGAAGCCTAAGTATTGGTAGCCAAGTTGAGTTGGTGGATCCTGAAGGTATGATTGATCAGTGTGAAGGAAAAACCTATGTGTTTTCAAGGAAAGACTTGAAGAGACAGAGAAAGATGAAGTGGAAGAGTATGCAAACTGAAAAGGTGGAGGACTTGTATGTGAAGAACCAGTTCAGGGTTTGTGTTGAATCCTGGAAGATGTTCTTCTCACATATGAACATCTTTTTGAACTTGGGGTTTCTGATGTAAGGGCATTCTAGGGTACTCGATGAATCTACATGTGAGGTGTGTGTTTGGCTGATGTTACTCGATTGCAGCCTTGACCGATGGTCTCAGTCATTGAAGGAAGCTCAGTTGCTGAAGAGGACTTGGTAATCTTTGGCGCTCGGTGAAAGTGTTACTTGATGATGCCTACAGTGCTCAGTCGACATTGGTGCTCGGTGATGCTTGGCATGTTCAGTTATTTTACTGGTGCTCGGTTGTTCTGATTTACTGACTGGAGTTCTGTATGATTTGTTGGGCTGACTTGGTGCATTTATTGTTGGTATCTGTTGTTATAGGCCGACATGTTGTATTTAATAATTGTAAGGCTATTAAGAGTCAACTTGTATTACATTTAATATTTGTTGGGGGAGTTAATGGTTTCATCCTGCTGACTTTTAGTTGATGATTAGTATTTAAGGAGTGTTTGGGTAGTTGTTTTAGGAGTCAGATCAGAGGTTCTGAAAGCTGATTTGAGTGTCAAATTTGTGGAAAAGATCCTGCAAGATCTTGCAAATTAGATTGATTTCTGATAGTTTTTTTGTAGCAGAGCTAGTGGTTGAGGCTTGGAAACAAGGAGATTGCTTGGAGGCTTGCGAGCTCAAGTTTAGATCTACCTTAGGGTTTTCATTAGTTGTTGATAGTTTTTAGAGTTGGACTAGCTAGAGTTGTATTGGATCTTGTTGATCTTGCATAATTACTTCTGATTGTAATTGGCCCTAACCCGGAAGGCCTTACAGTCAAGCATGTTAATGAAAATTTGTTGAAGCAATTATTGTGTTGATTTATCCACTATGTTGTTCTAAAGCTACAAGGTTTGGACTATCCTTAATTGGATCCACCATCCCTTCATCTACACCAAAAATATTCAATTAGTGAGTGCATTAAATTGTTCAATTCTGATCTCTAATGTATAAAAAAATCATGTATTACAATCAAGTCAACAAAATGATGTCATAGACTCACCAATAAGTTATCCAATGTATAACTTAGCCATATCTCCATATTCATCTCTTCTTCATGTAGATATATCTTTCCTTTACCTTATTTCTTCTTCAGATGTTTGTAACTATCATGATAACTATAGTCAAAACTAGTTGACATTAATGACAACATAACGACTGATTTAATTTCCTTGCATATCACTTTAATAGCTCGGTGATCTCTTATCACTATCTTTCATTTTGTCCTTTCATTTCATCAAATTATTCAATCATTTGTAGATTATCATCTATTTATAGAGATCATTGGAAATTTATAGAATATGAAACAATAAGTACTCACAAAGAAAAACAAAGGTAAGTGGGAAGCATGCAAAAGTTTCTAAATTTAATGTTGCGTACATTTAGATATTTATAGAGATCATTGGAAATTTATGGAATATGAAATAATAAGTAGTCACAAAGAAAAACAAAGGTAAGTGGGAAGCATGCAAAAGTTTCTAAATTTAATGTTGCGTACATTTAGGTGGTGGTAGCTGGTAGAAATTATTAGATAGTTCTAACACTCCCCCCTAATTATTGCCATTAATTACATCAATATTTTTCAATATCCTATGAATTCTTTTAAATTATCAAAAAAATTCTTGTGCTAAGGCCTTTGTGAATATGTCTACAAGTTTCTCCTTGGATCTACAATACTTAAAATGATATATCCATTGTTTACCAACTCTTGAATGAAGTGATATATAGTGTCAATGTGCTTTGTCCTCTTGTGAAAAAACATGATTTTTTGAAAGTGAAATAGTGGACTTGTTATAACAATAGATTGTAGTAGACTCTTGTTCATGCATTAGATCCTTCAAGACTCTTTGCATCCATATTTCTTGACATGATGCTCATGTACCTGCTACATATTCTACTTTTGTTGGTGAAATTGTCACTATAGGTTGCTTCTTTGATACACATGCCACAAAACCTATTCCAAGATGAAATGAATATCTAGATGTACCCTTTCTATCATTAACTTACTCCCTGCAAAATCCCTACCTATGTATCCAAACAACTAAAACCATCTAAAGTAGACTATAATAAGTCATGATTCATAGTCCCCACACTGTACCTCAATATTAGTTTTCTTTCTTTCCAATGTGAGTTTTGTGGTTTATTCTCTATAAAGTTTTGTGTCTATTTCTATAGGAGTAGAAACTAGTTTGTAATTTATTATTTTAAACATATTTTGCATACTTACTTTGACAAATGAAAATTCCCTTATCATTTTGGGTGACTTCAATGCCAAGAAAATATTTCATCAAACCTAAATTTTTCATCTTGAATTCTTTCATCATTGTTGATTTAAATATGTCTATAAAAAGATTTCTTTTAAAGATCAAATCATCAACATATAAACTAACAATCAAAATTTGACCTTTTACATTGAATTTAGTGTATAGTGTAGACTCACTAGTGCTTCTACTGAATCCATTCTTTTTCATGTATGAATCTATCTTGTTGTACCATGCTCTTGGTGCTTGCTTCAATCCATAAAGGGTCTTCTTCAACTTGTAAAACTTATTTTTTTATCAGTTTATTTCATTACCTAGTGGTTGTTGCACATAGACTTCTTCTTCTATAAACTCATTCAAGAAAGATAATTTAACAATCATTTGATAAATCATCCAATTTTTTTGAACCGTGAAAACTAGTACCATCCTAACTATATCAACACTTGCTATAGGTGCAAATATTTCATTCTAATCAGGTTTATGTTCTGATGCATATCCCTTAGCTACTAACATTTCCTTATATTTGTCTACATCTCCATTTTCTCTATACTTATTCTTATTAACCTATTTTACACCTATACATTCTTTATCCTTAGGCAAATCAACTAATTCCCATGTATCATTTTTTAATTGATTCTATTTTAGCAATCATTGCATTAATCCATTGTTCTTCATTAATTGTATGTTCAAAATATATAGGATCTTGGAAGAATAAAGAAAATTTTGATTGCAATTCTATCATATCCCCTAGTTCATAAGAAATCCATAAATTTATTGAAAACTTCTAGTTTTATTGATCTTAAGTCTTGGTATTAATGATGTTGTCAGTTACACTACCATTCTTTGACAATTACACTTATGCAGTTATAAAATTTTGATTCCTACTATATAAATATCTTGTATATACATTGAATAATACATCAAATATTCATCTATTTTATTATCTGGCATGTGATATCAAGGCACACATATATATTTGTGTGGTGTTTGAAAGAAGCCTACATATCTGACCATGAGAGGGTAGTGTAATTGCACAGATCTACAATGGGCTAGTCTTTCTTATTATCTTCCCAATCAAGTCATACCTCTAATCATGCCCACTCTACACAAATGGAGGTAATAAGAGAGTCATTTTTCATGTCTAAATATGGAAGGTGAAATTGCAAAGTTTAAAGTGAATGCATTGAAATAATTGAAAGCTATAATCATAAAAAAACTTTCTTTTGGTCGACCTAGAATAAAGAGGTACTAAAGGATGAATTAAATATGTGGAAGCGTGGTTGTAATAGAAATTATGCTTGAATATTGAATTTAATATGAAGAACCGAGTGACATAGGTTGATCTCAGATTTGTAAAGTAGTTACAAACTAGATGAATAGTTATAAGAAGAGTTGGTAAGTAGATTGGTCCAAAACTTGTAATACTTTTCTATTATATGGCTCCTATGTCTTGCGCCTTTTGATCCAAATATCATAGAGGAGTTTTCTGGGGTTGTGTTAGATGACCATGAGTTTGGAAGGCTTCTAGAGGAGGAAAAATCAATAAAATGTGATGGTGAAATGGACACTAAACAAACTTTATATAGAGCACTCTCAAATCTATTTTGGGTAAGCGCTAAGGTTTTATTACTCTTTATAATTTTCCATTGCAACAATTCAGAATAATCTTTTGTCAATTCTTATTGATCCCATTAATTTGAATTCACATAGGATTTAGTACATTTTTCATCAATTTTTTGCTTCAACAATTTCAATATATTGTGTGCTTTCACTCAATGGTGGTAGAGAGAATGGTTTTTTCTATATTGGTTGCATGCCAAAGAAAAGGAAGTAGCACAAGTAAAGGTCAAATACTTTGTGTTTAATTAGATATCTCTTGGGATAACTGAGCTCTATTTTATTTTTCATGATACTTACCATATCAATATAAGCCTTGAATTCTATGGTGGAGAGCCTTTTGACCAGATTAGTAAGGATGAAGTATATTTCTATATTATAAAAATAGTGGATGATCTCACATACCTTCACAAAGTAGGGCTAGTACATCAAGATGTAAATTCAGATAATGTACTCCTTATTAGAGATGGGCATGTGAAACTAGTTTCTTTTGGAAGTGTGAAAGAAAAAGAAAAAATGCCAATAGAGATAATTAAGAATATTTCAAATCAAGTACCTCCAAGCATTGGAAATGATATGTGGGCATTAGGTTTGGATTTGATGCTTTTAGAGACTTGTATTAAATATCAATTAGATAGAGTTTAACAAGGCCTCCTTTGGAGGTTGGTGGAATCGGAGGATGGAGGAATTTCCATCATCTCAAGTTAAGCTTATCTCTTTGAGATGGTATTTTTCATGAGAAGCATTTTTTTATTTTGTGGTTTTCTATTTTTAATTTTCTTTCTAATGCTGACAAATTTTAAGAATGCATGTCCTATGAAGAATCATGTTGGAGATAGGTCTAAGATTTGGTAGTGTGATTAATATGGATCATTGTCTTGTGAACTTCATAATATATGTGATACAAAATTGTACCCTTTCGGAGTCACTAGAAAATGATAGATATTTTTTGCATCTCTTAGGGATCATTGTTGAATAATTCAAGACTCTATGATTCGAGAGTTTGGGACTGAGGTCTTAAGAACATAACTCAAAGATACAACTTTCCAAGAGTCAGGAGACAACTTGATGGAGCCTTTCTTTGTTCAAGATTTTCTACTTCAAAAGAAGGTTTTCTCAAAATATGTATTCAAATCATGTAATCAACATATTTTGTTCTTTAAGCCTTAAAGGGGGATCCCTAGGGAAAGGTGAATTTTATGTCTTTAGGATCAATGTATTAAGGGGGAAATGTTGGTGTAATGCCATTGATGTTGTTAGTTACACCACCATTCTTTGACAGTTGCACTTATGAAGTTATAAAATTGTGATTCTTACTATATAAATATCTTGTATATATATTAAATATATCATCAAATATGCATCTGTATTATTGTCTATCAAAGTGATCTCCTTGTGGAATTCTTGATGGAGTTCCTCCTTGTGCAATTGATTGATCCTCTTGGTCTTCTTGATCTTTTTCTTCTTGATCATCATATGATATTGGTGTTGTACCTATAATTGTCTTGTATATATTATCATCCCAAGATTATTCTTCTTTGAATACAACATCTTTAATCACAATGAATTTCTTAGTTATATCCTATTAAACAACCTATATGCCTTAGATTATTTATCATAAACAATAAAAATACATTTTTCATGCTTATCATCTAATTTACTCATTATTTACTAAGGTACATGTGTATATGCAATAGAACCAAATATTTTGAAATTAAGAAACACTATGATGAATACCACTCCATTCTTAATGTGGAATCTTGTCTCTCACACTCCTTTTTTGAATCTTGTTTAGAATATAAACTGCACAAGCTACTACTTCATTCCAATACTCATTAGGTAGAGTCTTTCCTTTCAACATGCTTCTTTTCATCTCCATTATTGTTTGATTGTTTCTTTCTATAACACCATTCTATCATGGTGTGTAACTTATAGTGAACTACTTCTTCATTTCATGATACTTGCAATAATCTAAGAGTTTATTTGAATTGTATTCTTCTCTTCTATCTAATATGAACACCTTGATGGGTAAGCCACTTTGTTTCTTATCCAATTCTTTGAACTTCTTGAACTTTCCAATAGTTTCAAATTTATACTTGAGAAAATAAACCCATGTCTTCTTACTAAAATCATTAATGAATGTTGGAAAATAAATACTCCCCTAATGATGGTGTTTGTATTGGACCATACAAATTTGTGTGCACAATTTCTAAAGGCGCCCATGCTCTATATGACATCCCTTTTGAAAAAATTTCTCTATGATGTTTAGCCAAAATACAACTTTCACATGAACTCAATGGTGCTTCTATAGGGGAT